>OW028576.1:47478737-48006498 GCA_932294295.1 Alitta virens | reverse complement strand
AAAAATGGTTTGAATTTCACGGGAGAAGTTTCTAATTCTAGACCAAAAAACGGGCTTTTACATGGGAATGAAACACAGGCCATGATCGCATGGTTGATTGATATTAATATATTATATAGATAAATGGAAATGCCTTATGTGAATCATTCTTTTGATGTAATATGAAAAATAATATCTTTTCATATTTCTATTCATGGAAATGCATCAGAAAATACAGAATAATAACAGACACACGCAATGATTTATATTAGGTTCCTCTGTCAAAGCCTGAGTACAGCTTACAAATGGAATGACGAAATCATTTCACAACACATCAAAAAGCATACTTTATCAAGCATACAGCACAACCTAGGACTTCTAAAATGCTGTCATATCAAGCATAAGATGTATTCTAGATGCTCAGCTTTTTATGAAAGACATGATTTTTGCCCCAACATAAACTCCTGAGGGGATTTCTGAGAGTAGTTTCAGTTCAAATTTGATGTTTCTTTATACAGAGCAACAGTTTTCAAATAGACATACAGATTCAGAATTATCCATTAGAAAAATGTTCAGTGACAAATCAAAGTTCTCTAAATGTTATAAGAGTGGTATGTGGGTCCTAACTCCAGTTACCTCGAGGTACTTATCATCATCTCATAGTTCACTTTTGATTGATGTGCTTCACATTCAATATCATAAAAATGAAATTATTCTTTATTTTACCCTTGTACATCCCTGCTTCTCTTTGCATTTATTGTTCTTTCACTATTAATTTATATTCAATTTAATTTTAATTGTATCGTTATCATTTATTATGTAATAGTTTGTGTTTTCTCTTTAGCCTCAAATTGATGAATTAATTGTATCAAATTTATCTAAATTCAAGTTTTTTTCTTGGCATATAGGCCTACACAGCTTTTCTGTGTCAGCCAGCCTGATGTACATTGCTTCGTATTGCGATCTTGTGATCATTTGTAATAAACATATAATAATAAATTATTATTAAGATAAGGTAAGATAAGATGAGATAAGGTAAGATAAGATGATATAAGATAAGATAAGATGATATAAGATAAGATAAGATAAGATAAGTGTGTGTGTGTGGCTTTACGTCCTGTATTTCTGCACCAGTTGGGCTAATTAGGACAGGCAGACCTCATGGCGATGAGATGAAGGATGAAACAGCCATCCAACTTAGGCTCGACCGGGAATTGAACCCGGGGCCCAGCAGTTGGATAAGATAAGATGAGATAAAATAAGATAGGATGCGATAGGATAAGATAAGGTAAATGTTAAATACTGGAAAAAAGCTCCATGCCAAAATGTGAATTTATCTTTATTTAATCCTAGAGAAAAACGGATTCCTGAATTTCACATTTGTTCCAGGAGACCACATTCTAGTCACGTGATTTTGTTTGAGCCAATCATATCAAAGGCAACTGTAGGGTTTGTACCTCATCGACAGGAGAGTGTCGTGTGAGTAGGACAGAGGTGGCGGCCATCTTGAATTTTTGGATTACATCTTGATCCATCTGTTTCTTAAATGCGCAAATATATTGATTGGCAGTGTATTCATGTCTATAATACTTAGAACCTTTGCAGCATCTGTGAGCAGTTCAACAAAGGCATTAAAAGTAAGGTTGGCGGCCTAGCTCAGTGGTAGGGCACTGGGCTTCCAATGACTGGGTCATGGGTTCCATTCCTGGTTGAGCCTAAGTTAGATGGCTATTTTGTCCTTCATCTCATTGCCATGGTCCTTTCCTGTAACTAATTAACAGGTCAGAAATACAGGACATAAGGCCCTATTCCACCCACCACATTAATCATGATTACATATTACTTATTGGCTTTGGGATTTCTTAATTAGCCCAACAGATGCAGAAATACAGAACATAAAGTCCTAAGCACCTTACCCGCTGCATTAAAAGTAATCTTGATTATATATTAAAAATTTAGATTGAACACTAAAACATTGCAGAATTTTGCTTTGTTGTTCCATTGTCCTGGATCTGAGAAAAAACAAATCCATGACAGAAGCAGGAAAGCATGATGGATGTCCTACCTTAAGAAGCCCCTGGAGCCAAATGTCTCGAATGAAAGGTCAGTGGAGAGAGAAAAGTCTGTTTTTACCTTCTGGGAATTGTACAAGATGTCAGCCAAGGAAATGTGTTATGGTTCTCACCTTTCTAGATGTCCAGGTAGCTATGTACAGTGGAGCCCAAAAGTTTACTCGCACTTTTTCAAAATGAAAGTATGAATAAAATCCTCACAGGGAAAACAAGTTGCAAACATTTTTGATTCAAATAATGGAGGCGGATGGTGGGTAGAATAGGGCTTCATGTCCTGTATATCTGCACCTGATAGGCTTATCAGGACAGGCAGGGAACATGGCAATGGGATGAAGGATGAAACAGCCATCCAACTTAGGCTCTTTTACAGGGAATCGAACCCATGACCCAGTGGTTGGAAGCCCAGTGCGCTACCACTCAGCTAGGCCCCCACCCTAATACAAATATGGAAAATTGTAAGATTTATTATTTGAATATATATAATGGTGCTAATTTTTTCGAGAGAAAATAATATTGTGCAGAAATTGCTGAAATTGATAAACGTTTTGGCCACACTGTAGATGTCCGAACAAAACAACCGAGCAAGGTAAATTTCTTTTTTGTGTGTGTTTGTCTTCTCATTGCTACTGATTATATCTGATTATATCTGATTATATCTGATCATATCTGATCATATCTGATCATATCTGATCATATCTGATCATATTTGATCATATCTGATCATATCTGATCATATCTGATCATATCTGATCATTTCCTGTTATTATAAGTTAAAATATGTTCGTTAAATAATATGAATTGAATATTTCCACTTTTCTTTTTTGGAGTTTCTGCATGTTTATTAAAACTTATTTAGTTTAAGCAATTAAATTTCTCCTCCAAATGCTCTTAAATCAAAGTAAAAAAAAGTATATAAACTAAAATTACTAAAAAATTCTATGAAATATATATAAAAACTAATTTGTCGATCACATGTAGTTCACTTGCAACTTTAAACCCAATTCAAGTTTAAAAAAAAAAGTTCATCAAACTGTACTAGTTTTCTCTAAAGCAATAACTTTACGGTGACATGATGTTTTACCTTATAAAACATGCACAAGTTGCCTGAAATTTGCACCCAAAATGTCTCCTATGAATGCCACTAATACACTCTTCCTAAGTTTTCTGTGTGCCAAGGGAATGCGGTGGTCAAACTAGGACAAGTAACATGCCTTAAATGTCAAATTCCCGCATGCCATCATTATCTTTAAATCGTTCTGACGCAATTAAGATCCAAATTGCAATGGAAGTGATAAGTGATTTATTGCAGAAAAGAAATGTTTATTGTCAAATTCCAATATAAATTTTTTTGTCAAAATTCATGTGATTAGTACAGAATAATTTGGAAAGGTTACAGTATATAACAACATATTTGTCATCATTAGACTACTGCGTTAATTAAGATCTTTATCATTTCTAAATTTCCAAAGAGTTAAAGTTATCATAAGCAAATAAATAAACAAACAAATAAACAGTTTTATATATATACAAAAATTTGTCAGAATTTTAATCTTGTGTCAGCCAACTTTGGTGGGATTCAAAAAGATTTTATTGGACGAGTGAATAATTTTTCCTCATCCAGCAAATCTCAATGTTGGACTGCTCACCATCCACTATAGTTTTAATATTATGCCGACAAATATAAATGTAGACCAATTATTATGACAATGAAATGAATTTATTTGACCCAAAAAACTAATTACAATGATGTTTAGGATTGCATACAAAAAGTAACATAGAGTGTCAAGGGACATCCATTTTGTCTCAATTAGGATACTAGTCAAAAAGCATAGTGTGAAATATAGCGTGTTACACAGTACCATTTAGTTGACATGTTCAGTTTTGTATTTGTCCAAAAGACAATTTGTTATGTACAATTTATAGCCAATGTTACTATGCGTATCTAGTTTTGACAATACAATTGGCATCGTTCACAAAAAGACGCTAAACATGGCCATCTTTCTTGACAATGTTCATGTCACTAAACATATTAATAGAAACATGGACATTTTTGTGTTTACAACATTAAAACATTTCAGGCCCAAAGCTTTATTACATCAAGTTGTTGCTCTGCTTGAAAGAAATAAAATAAAATGAATGTAAAAGTTCCAACATTCAGCAAAACCTTCAGGTAATTGGAATTTCTGTGAAAATAAAGCTTTGAAAGGTTTTATCATGATAGCATGAAATCCCTACAGCACCTGTATCATTTTTGAATTGCGTCATTTGGACATGTAAAGAATCATATCGCAATTTTAGGAAATCTAGTTTGATGTACATGTTGATTATTCATAATATGTTCTGTTGGCGTTTTAGTTGCTGTAACTGCAGGTCTAGATCATGCTTGTCTGTCTGTCTGTCTGGCTGGCTGTCTGTGTGTCTGTCTGTCTGCACAAACATGGATTTCATTGCTTTTCACAGATCAGCCTCATTGTCATTTTTGCCTCATTGACCTCTCGTTGTACTCAGATATAGTATTGTGATGTCATTGATAGACAATGACCATGGTGAGGTCACAGAGTGCAAGAACAATGCAGTAATGATGTGTCATAATATATGACGTAATCAAAATGAGGTCAATGAGGCAAAATTGCTAACATGGCTGCCGCACAAAAAATGTTTTTTTGGGACAATTTATAGTGCTATCACAGATGTAAAAATCTGAAGAGTATTCCGGTTTAGTATGTAAAATACCTCACCCATGGGGCAAATGTATAACATGGTGTAGACCCCAATCATCATCTCATCATTACATCAGCCTCTGGAATTTGTTTATATCAACTGACTACTCTTCAGACCCAGAGGCATTGAGACATCATTATAGATTAAATGTTGCATAATCTATGAATAAAATTCAAGATTAGTCATCTTATATGACCAGCTATTAAAGTAGAAAGTAATGATGAAATGCTAAGATTAGTAATCAGTATGGTATTCATGTTAATAAGCTCAAAATACTTGTTTTTAAAGAGTATCCATATTTCAACCTTTTTTAACCCATATGATTGGTGTGAAGTTATTCTTATTTGAAATCAAATCCACTTATATAAACGCTATAAAGGCAGATTTAATGATGAAATGAATGGAGTGTTAATTGTTCCATCCATGACAATAATACAGTAGGGCCAAAACGTTTACATACACTTAAGCAAAATGTCATAAATTATTTGCAATTTTAAATAAAATCACCAAAAATGATACAACATTGCAAACACCTTTGATAGAAATAAAGTGAAAAAATATTGTTGTTATGGGAACATAAACAATGGTAATTATTAATTTTGTATCAGAGAAAAGATGTGAAATGTAAGTGAACTTTATGCTACACAGCAGAGTGTATGGATAACCTTAAGCCCGACTGTAGGCACAACATACTACATATTGCACATCTCTTGCAAATGTATGGTATTCTGTTATCAAGCCAATAAACAGTGCATGGGCCAAAGTTGAAAGCAGAAACTAAAAAAGGTTTTTTAGGATAATAATATGTATTAAATGGAAATTTAAATGTGTGCGGGTTTTCTGTCTGCCATCTTGATGTATATCGAGCTCTGCCGACATCACAACTTACACCCTTGGCAGGCCTGTTCAAGCATGAGTATTTTTCTTAACTCAAGATACACATAGAACGATATATTTATTCAATGTGTGTATCCATGTGTGTGTTGCAAGCGGATAAAAATAAATTTGGATCTATTTGTGTCAATTTTGCTAAAACGCTTCTTTGTTGAAGTTATATGAACCAGAGTCTGGCAGCATCAAAGCTTCAGAGATGTTCAAAATCGATGCAAAAGTTACTCATTTGAAAGGATGTTTGGAATACCCCACAATCAGTTGTATACCACATAGAAAAGCCATGTGGTATAGCCTATGTGGTATACATGTGTATACTACATGGCTTACCTTACAAGGATGGGAAATGTATACCACATACTTCTATGTATGGCAGGCCAATGACAAAAAATCTCTTTTTGCAGCTAAGCGCTTCGCCGTTTAAACTAGCGCCGCCGCTTTAAAACAATATTTGGAGTCACAATTTTACAACCATTCAAAAGATAAAATTGTCAGCTCCCTAAAAAAGTTTAAATTTTTGAAATCGGACAAGAATTAACGATTCCAGGAGCAAAAAACGTAACAGAAAGTCAATGATCTGTTCAGTCCACAGATACAAGCCATTGTGCGGCTGTGTTGCTATGGGCAACGTCACAGGAGCGTCATCGCTTCGGTAATACAATCGAATAATACGGAACAATAAAACATTTTCTGTCCAAATCTAGTATAAAAAACAATTCTGACAAGAAATATTTAACAACTGGTTTGTAAATATCATTTCGTAATTTTTTTTATTAATGTGAAAATGTCCCAGAAGGTTTTGAGGTGATGACGTTGTTGACAGTTATGCAATGCTCTGATTGGTCAATGGCAAAAATTAATATTCATGAATTTTTTCTATACTACATGAATGCATAGCCAGACAGCTCAACTAAAAGTGAAAATTGTGGGGTATAAATAAGACCCAAGTGGATATGTGGTATATTTTTATATTCCCTCACTTGTGGACAGATTGGCTTCAGAATTCACTCGTGGCTAACGCCACTCGTGAATCCTGGCCAATCTGTCCACTCGTGAGGAATATAAAAAAATACCACATAACCATTGGGTCTTATTATAAAACTGTGTTTTCGTATCTGACAGTTTCTGTATCTTGCAAATGAAATGATGGATTTTGGCTTCATAATTTACCATCTCTGTGATTTATCAAAACTTTGTGTAAATTGTGTTTTGTCTGAGATGCAGCTGAAAAATATATTCAGTGCAAATACAGTTAAATCTTGATTTAAGAACACTATCAAAATAACTTATTTTATTCTGTATTTACTAATTTTCTCAATGAATGCTACTAGTCTGAAGTTAGCTGAACTGCAGTAGCAGATGTAATGATAAGATGATAATGATTGGAGTCCACACCATGTGCATTAGTTAAAGTTGATAATGGTTTATAAAGATATGTCAAGTGGGGAGTGCAAATGTGTAAAATATTGATTGGTGCTCCATGGAAACTATCATTGGTCCTGCAATGTTACTGTTAAATGTTATTTTAAAGTCGCTCACAAAGTAGTTTGAGCAATAGTGCAGAAAGTGTGAATATATATATATATGCTTATCAAATACACTTTGAATAAAAGTATACACAGAACTATTAAAGTAAATTTACAAATGTTATTTTATACATAAATGGAATATTAATGGTGTAAAGTCTTTATCTATTTGTCCAATAAAGTCTTTCACAGCTACTACAGTTGCTTGCTCATCATCAGTGTAGCAAATTGAGTTGAGCTGACGATGGCCATTTAATATGTCTGGGCTCCATACTGTCTCCTGATCCAGTCCAGGTTTCCACCAATCAAAGATTGTGCAGATTGAGTTGCCATATTGGCAAAAAACCTCACTTTCTCATTGTCACTGTTTATCATGTTGAATAAATTTCATATAATTTTTCTAGGAGTATGATAGTTTCTAATCATATTTCTAGGAGCACAATAGTTTCTAATCATATTTCTAGGAGCATGATAGTTTCTAATCATATTTCTATGATCACAGTAGTTTCTAATCATATTTCTATGAGCGTGATAGTTTCTAATCATATTTCTAGGAGCATGATATTTCTAATCATATTTCTAGGAGCATGATAGTTTCTAATCATGTTTCTAGGAGCATGATAGTTTCTAATCATATTTCTAGAAGCATGATAGTTTCTAATTGGTGTCCTTTAGGCATTTTGCTGTGTTATGTTAACTGTTTCCATAATGTGTTCTATTTCCATAATGTGTTCTATTTGCAGCGCTAACCCCCTCTTTCTCTCATATCCACTTGGCCAGTCTACCGAGTGAAGTGTTCTGCTTTTATTCCAGTCATGGTCATCGCTTTCAAAAGAAAATCACAATATAACTTTTCTCACAGAGAACTTGTGCGGAAACATGGTAAAGCAATTTGACTGTATTGTGCTGCTCAGCAGTCACTTTTGATGTACGGCCGAGGAGTATTGTCCAAGTTATTGCACAGATGATGTGTGCATGGGGTGAATCATTCTCTTTTGATAATATGGAAAGGCAAAGAGTAATGGAGTCACAGTTTATTATGAGTTTGATGTATTCCCTGGTGTATTGGTAATGAGCTTACAAGTGTACTTGTGTGCACTGGCTTATTTCATTCCTTTTTGGCGAACATGCTGCAGAATGGATTATACAGTTCTTATTTTTCAGTTCAGCGGATTTTTATCTGTTGAAAACCTGCCTACAGCCTGATGGCCAACACACCGTAAAATGAGTTACTGATAGATAAATAGATAGATGGATAGATAGATGGATAGATAGATAGATAGATAGATAGATAGATAGATAGATAGATAGATAGATAGATAGACAGATAAATAAATAGATATATAGATAGATAGATAGATAGACAGATAGATATATAGATAGATAGATAGATAGACAGATAGATAGATAGATAGATAGATACATACATACATATTGAAAGCACAGCCCTCGAAGGCAAGTTCTTGCTGCTATCAAGGGTTTATTGATGAGGTGAGAGAGAGAGAGGGGAAGAGTCCACCCATGTTATACATTTACCCCATGGGTGGGATCTTTTACTTGCCTCAGCATAGACACTGAGTACAAAGGACCACCATTTTAACGTCTCATCCCAACGACATCCAGCTGCTGGGATGTAGCTCATGAAGGAAGCCCAGGCCAGGGATCGAACGCTAGACCTTCTGCAGAGCTTGCCAATGTGGATTGACAGATGTTTCAACCATTAGGTCAACCAGCTACTATTGAATTATCAAAGCATCTACTTTTTTGTTCCAGAAGCAACTTATACTCGCGGTGCTGCTGTATTTTGGTACTGGCTTCAATCGGTTGATTTATTTTATTGATTATTTTATGTGTGACAGCATTCGTATAACTTGTTGGTTGTGTCAGACTTTGTTCTCTTATTTTTTAACAATATTATTGACAGTCTATTGCACTTTGGCTGATGTTGCAGCTTTTCAATAAGATGTTTGTGGTACTAGTTTGGAAATTCTGAAGTAATGCCAGCAGTTTACAATACAGTAATCTTTGGTGTTCGTACATCAAAGTCTTTACATGTGTATGGTGTGCACCAGTGCATGTTACTTTGCCAAGATTGTAAAATTAAATATTGATTTTAATGTATTTTATTCAAATGTTCCAATGTATACTATATACTGCTATAAATAGAATGTTAATGATGATAGATCAGGTCACTCCAAGGTAATTTTCAATTACACTTAGTGAGTGATTAATACTATATATATGTAAAAACATGTTTATCTGCGAGGTCATTGACATCTGTGTTAGGCATGGGACAGCTAGATAGGTTTAACTAGAGTTATGTAGAGCCCTGTGTAAGCCGCTGGGATTAGAGGTCTTCACCCACAGTGTTACCACCCTTGCCATGAGTAGGAATCAAACTTGGGCCCTTCAGAGGAATCAGCCGATGTATTATGCAAGTACATGGCCAATTGCGCCACGTGCGTTTTCCATGTGTTTGGATAAACGCATGGTTTTTGCCTTATTATAATTAGCTAAAAACCATGTGTTTTCCATGCGTTTATCCTTCTCATGGAAACTGCATGAGGCATATTTGGCCATGTATCTTTTCGAAGTTTTCAAGTTAATAACAATTTGAGAGGTATCCCAGGCGACTGAATGTCAAATTTGGTGCGGTAACCGCCGAGCTGTAGCTTAAATAACTTCCATTGATTGTATCAATGTCTGTAACTGTCGAGGACTGCCAGAATTACATTAAGCAGCCAATCACTTGTCAGTTCACCAGACAGATCTTCAGTTATATGCCAAATCACAGAATGCCTAATTTGTCACGCATTGTCATTAGACCATCGTTTAATTAAAGTACAGGAAATTACCTCCAGATTGTGAAATTCTCAAGACATTTAAGTCTGCTTGTGTTTGAGACCACATTAAGAGGAAGGTACATCTATTCAACAAAATGCGCATGAAGCCAGGCTTTCTATCCCATTTTGAAAGAATCTTTGTGAACTCGCCTTCAACTCATTCACCACTCCCAGGCTGGTCAGTGCAGATAAAACGTCAGAGCAAGTGAGGTCAAAATATTGCGCACTACTTTAATTAGCTGCTATAAATGGCGGATGACTACAATTTAGTGCAAGGTCATGCTGTGACATTTGTGGAGTGTAGTTATACTACTGAAGGGTGATGAGGTCCAGAGAAATAGTCCCAAGAGATGCAAGTGGCCTTGTACGAAGATGATGAGTTTCAGAGTATTCTGTAAATTGAATGAGAGGTGACCATTTGATGACTACTGATCTTACTCACACATGATTATGAATGTATTTACTGTCAATGTCAATGTAAATTTCTCTTTGTTACTGGGTCAGCTTATATGAACAGTTGCCAGAGGCAGATGTAATTATAAGATGATTCACCCCATGAGTGAATTCACCCCATAGGTGGGGTCTTATATCCCGCAACAGAGTGTGAACCTCATAGAAAAACCATGAAGTTCACACTATGAGGTTCATTGTTGTGAACCTCATAAAATCAATTATCCCTTATACAGAAAACAGCCTGGCCAATCACAGGGCAGCATTTAGACTCAGTGAACGTCATGAATGTCATCAGTAGAACTAGATAGCTCTTCACAAAACCCATAAAATAAACATTAGCTTTGTGTGGCAATTTAATTTTATATTCCTTCAAACTGAATACAATTTTGGCAAAAGAGAAGCTTCATAAAGTTTTTTGAGGCCGACAATGCTTCAGTTTGTTGACTGTCTGCTTGCTGAAATGTTTTGAAAAGGTGACGTGATGGGGTTGAGCAGGAGAACCCAATCATCCCTACCGACTTGTGGTATTAGGTTTAATCATATACTTGCCTCAGCACAGACACTGACGATAAGGGACCACACATTTAACATGTCATACAAACAACGTCCAGCTGGAATGTTGCTCATAAAGGGTGCTCAGGGGAGCAGGCGAGCATCTTACCATCAGACTGCCCAGTTGCTATTACAAGTGAAGATGTTTCAATATATCCAGCTTGCTTTATAAAATGCATTATGAAATAAAGGAAACCAACTAATCTGTTTCGATAAATATCTGAATTCTCGAAATAAGATGATGCTTGACAAACAGCAATATCAGAGAATATGAAAAGATACAATATATAATAAAAAAAAAAGTCATGTGGACAAAAATATTAATATGAACTCAACAAATCTCTTAGCTTCCCTCAATTTTCCATCTAATCACATTTTCAGACCAGAGATTATGACTTGGGACAATATGGCTACAAGAATTAGAGAGACCGTAGACGCTTTGAATTTCTATTCTCTTTTTTTACCAACACAAAATACAAAGTTCAGGAAATTAGACGCCTTTTATTATGGAGCTAAACAGTTTATCTGAATTGCTGCGGAAGCAATTTTGGGATAAGACAGTTGGGCTTGTGGTCAGTGACATTAGTGTCCAGTGTCCAATATTTATTAAATGTGCAAATCTCTGTGCTTGGGATGCATGTAAACTTCTAAGTAAGTGAAGAGCTTAGCAAAGTGTATTCATCGCCTCCCATGTATTGAATTAATCAACTTTAAGTTGTATATATATGTATATAATTATATAAATACTTTCCATTTATGCCTGAAAAAAAAGCATGACATTCACAAAAAAAAAAATATATATATATATTGCGACTTCAGGTCAGATGTAGCTCATGAAGAATGCGCGGACTGGGGATCAAACTTCAGAGAGCCAGCCAGTTCACAAAATGGCCGATGCTCTAACCACCAGGCCACCAAGCTGCCTCATATAATACTCATAATGCATACACTTCAGTCTTGCAGCATTCTTTCTTGTATTTCCCCTTCTGAACTCTCCAACAAACCACATTCCCATCCTACCATTTTGCTACTCTACGCCCATTTACTTATTACACATTCTATGTGAAGTCTCACACCAAGAGCGGTTCCTTCGGGCTCTCCATATACTCAGGCACCACTCGAGGTTTCTTTGCGAGATATCCAAGTCCAACTCGAGTTTCTTACATCTAAGCTTATGGATTGGATGAAACTGCAAGCAGACATATTTGACTAAGCTTCTGTAGATGACATACTAGAAAAAACCATATTTGATGATGTATGGATTTTTGTTTGATAGTTGATCAGCTGAGTCAAAGCTTGAGTGGGTTCAGTGATTATTATTTTTATTATATCCCATATCTCTATAGTGCCCGTTTCGTGCACAAGCATACTCAAAGGCTCTGTAAAATATGTATTCATTACTGAAATTAATACTAGTTTGATTAGTCTTCAAGTCAAGTACATGGTGGGTCCCCTGGTTTTCCAGCTCAGCTCCCAGGGGAGTATACAGTAAGTACATGTATTACATGCAGGTGCTTGGTGGCTGATTTATCTTTTCTTTATCAATTTAAGTCTTCTCGAGCCAAGTACCCAATCATCTGCTGGGTGGACATTGGCAGTGAGGACTAAGTGGCGTGCCGAAGGCCACAAACAGAAATTGCACTGAGCCAGGCTCGAACCCAGTCACTTGGGATTGGGAGTCAAGCACAATACCACTCTGATGATTAATGCTCCGGGTAACTCAGATGATTAAGGCTGTGGGTAACTCTGATGATTAGGGCTGTTAGTAACTCTGCTGATTAAGGCAGTGGGTAACACCGCTGAAGGTCCTGGGTTCATGACAAACATAGAAAAGGTTGCTTGAATTATTTTTTGCTCCCATTTGACAAGACCCGTTGATTGGTTTGTTCCAATATTCCTCATATAACTGGAAATGTGTGATATATGTTAAGAATTTCGTTTTGCAGTTTTCAATTGAAAATTTCCTGTTATGGATAAAAAAAAACTTGGCAGGCACATTTCTGCTGTTATGGAAGGCCATATTCTAGTCACGTGACTTTGTTTGAGCCAATCATAAAAAAGCAACAGAAGGATTTGTACCTCATCGACTGGAGAGTGTCGTGTGAATAGGACAGAAGTGGCAGTCACCTTGAATTTGTGTCTCACCCAGTGGAGTCATCTTGGGTAACAGAAGGGCAACTCAGATGAGAGCTGATGTTACAGTTAAGAGCTGTTATTGTATCATCCAAAATAAATGTCCACTTGTGTTTTGGTCTCATTTTTACATATATTTCACGGAGAAGCACGCAATATATATAAATGTTACCTAATAGTTAAAGCCCAACTTTTTGACCTATAAAACCCCTCTCTGTACAAATTAACATCAAGTTTCCTCCATTTGATATAAGTTTATACCATTTTGTCATGATTATTGCCATTTTATATTATTATCATTTCTTATGGTTACAATGAAACATCAGAAATTACAATTGGGAATATAGCAAACTTATTATTTCTTTTTTAGAATTGCTTTCATCAGCAAGAAAGTAGGGATTTGAATTGTTTTGAATATCTCTGTCCATTCCGTGCTGCTCCTTGCCATTTGTGGCAAAATATGACCAAAAAACAAGTGGATATTTATTATGGCTCCTCTATATTCTAATACACACCTTAATAAACCCTGTATTTTGACCAATGACAGCCTTTCCTGGATTAGTGTTTCACAGTATGTCAATCCGGAAGTATGATGTAACAATAGAATGCAGTCAGAATGATGTAATGGGCAATAGGAAGAAAAAGTAACAGAGCCTACAGGGGGCACTAGGAAAGTAGTACATATAAAAACATTAAGATGATGTCACTGCACCATTGTTGCATGGATGATGTCACACTATATCCCACAATAACCTGTATACCACATAGAAAAGCCATGTGGTATAGCCTATGTGGTATACATATCTATACTACATGGTTTACCTTACAAGGTTGGGAAATGTATACCACATACTTCTATATATGGCAGGCCAATGACAAAAAAAATCACTTTTTGCAGCTAAGCACTTTGCCGTTTAAACTAGCGCTGTCGCTATGAAACAATATTCTAAGTCACAGTTTAAGCACCATTCAACAGATAAAATTGTCAGCTCTCTAAGAAAGTTTGAATTTTTGATATCACACCAGAATTAACGATTCTAGGACCAAAAAAGTAACAGAAAATCAATGGTCTGTTTAGTCCACAGATATAAGCTATTGTGTGTCTGTGTTGCTATGGGCAAATGCAATCGCATAATATTGAACAATAAACCATTTTCTTTCAAAATCTACTATAAAAACAAATTCTGACAAGAAGTATTTAACAACTGGCTTGTAAATATCATTCATAAATTCCTTTATTAATCTGAAAATGTCCCAGAAAGTTTTGAGGTGATGATGTTGCTGACAGTTATGCAATGCTCTGATTGGTCAATGGCAAAAATTTATATTCATGATTTTTTTTATACTGCATGAATGCATAGCCAGGCAGCTCAACTAAAAGTGAAAATTGTGGACAGATTGGCTTTAGAATTCACTCGTGGCTAATGCCACTCGTGAATCCTGGCCAATCTGTCCACTCGTGGGGAATATAAAAATATACCACATAACCATTGGGTCTTATTATAATACATGACATCATCAAACAATACTTATCTGCTACGTAGGGTGTCAGTGACCTCTTGTGGTACTTTTTCTCCGCATTGTGGTGATTACGACATCGCTATATAGTATTGCAGGGGTTGCCAATGACTAACCCTGGCAATCTCACAATCCTTTGCAGCTGGCTTATGCAAATGACAAAGTGTCCCATCTGTATGTACTTTATCTGTGCCTCAGCCATTTGTACATAATGATGTTTGGTGCGTTTTGCTAGTATGACGTAATCCTCAAAACATATGATGTTACCATAACAATGAGGAGAAAAAGTACTCAGCCTACAGGTGGCAATATGCAGAGATGCCAAGTTCTTGAGTGGTGAATGCGTGAGTTTTGGTTCTTTCCAACCAGTTTACATTCAAAAGTTAAAAATTTATTCTGGTCCTCATTGCTGCATGAGTCAAATTTAAGTATTGAGTAAATACTAAAGTCCAGAGGCGTGAGACAGCAACCAAATGTGTGAGGCTCACGCCGAATGCGTGAGACTTGGCATGTCTGCAATATGACTTAATCATTATGAAAATACATTAAGATGACATCACTACTTGATTGTTACATGGATGATGTCACAATATATATTGCCATCATCAAGCAATACGTATCTGCTGCGGTGTCAGTGACCTCTTGGGGTACGTTTCCTCCCCTTTGTGCGCAATAGTTTTTGCACTAAACTGAGGTCATAAGGGCAAATAGCTGAGGCATAAATACAGTTTATTTTGTTTAAATGCCATGAAGGTGTGTGGATCTGCACTGCAAGTTTGTTACAATGATAGCGGTTTATCTTAGCATCCTAATGAGTAAGACATTCGTCTAATGAGGGAATTGTTTAGACCTCCTGCATGGGAACTTACCATTAGGCACCCGCAGTGATGGCACTGGTGTGAGCTCCTATGCCCTAATGATTAACATGGTGTGGAATTTTTTGCCTGACCATAGAAATGCTCTTAGATACCATGGTATTTGATATTCGTGCAAATAAATATATTCTGATTCTTATTCAAAGAAGTTGACATGTAAAATTATTGCACTTTTTAAAACTTTAAACCAATAAGAGAGCAGAATCCTCTGTTCTTCATTGCATTCCGCAAGGACAAAAGTCAATACGAAGGTCGCCCACAAATGGCTCTTTTCCTTGAGAAGCAGTTTGCAAGTTTCCTGACAGTTTTTTCTCTTGCAAGGTCAACATATCGTGTTCTTGAGAGAAGTACCCGCATTCCTGTGTCAGACCATATTGATTGTGAGCCTCAAGGCTGCTGTCATCACTGTGACAACTTGGTGACAAACACTGGTAGCTTTGTGAAAAGAATGCATGTTATATGTGACTATTGCTTTTTGGCACAATTACGGCTAACCAATTAGATGAAGTCATAAATATAAAATGTCTGCCAGTGATAACATTGTGACACATTGACATCACGTTTGTAAACAAACTGCTTGTGTTAGGATCATATGACTTCGATCGTACATCACCTTTGAAGGAAGTGCATCAAACCAATCATTTATGACATCAAAATGTCTGTTTGACTCTCATTTCCTTCACAACTAGGTGGCAAGGGGCACAATGCCACATTGATAGAGGTGTACAGTCCAAAAATTATACCACTGTTAATGTATTATGTAGATGCAACAAGGAGCTCAAAAGCAGCTGTCTTCTTAATGATAACAGTGGTGGGGGTCTAGTTGAATGATAGCGTGCTTCCAACCACTTGGTCCCAGGGTTCGATTCCAGGTCAAGCCTAAGTTGGATGGCTATGTCATCCTCAATCTCATTGCCATGGTCTCTGCCCGTCCTAATCTTAGTGATAACATTGTCAACATCAGCTAACAATTAAATTTTTTTTATGGTCCAGTTACACTTTACCAAATATCATTTCATAACAATTCTCACTGAAATTTCAAACTTCATGCTGTGTGGCATGGACTCACGGTCAGTCTAGTCATTGCATCGATTGCATCTTGTGTTGACCACTTGTACTTAAGTCTGGCAGCATCCACAACACAGAAAAAAAGTCACGACAGAGAAAAGATAGCATGATTGATGTCCCACGTTAAGTGGCCCCTGGAGCCAAATGACTCAAGTGAAAGGCCAGTCAGCACTGGAACTTTTCCTTCGGGGAATGGAACAAGTGTTTGTCTTCTCACCTCACGAATTGTGATGCTTGTTCTGCTTTACTTTACGTCATTTACTTTCTTTCTTCAGTTGGTTCATTTTGGAAAGTAGTTCATTGCAGCATTTGTCAACATTATAATTGATTCTGTAAAACCAATATGAAACTTATTCCACTGAATTTTGTTACTGGCTGCTGGGGCAGATGTAATGATGAGCAGATAAGACATGGTTAACAGTGGGCTACAAAAATACCCAATGAATGATGGAAAACTCCCATGTATACTGCGGCCATTATATCAGTCCTAGTGCCTCTACTTTGTCTATGCATTTCTGAAACAAATTAATTTCAACATTTTACAATTATGATTTTTCAATTTTTTCTATTAATTTGTATTACAGTCTGAAATTTTTTGACTTATATAATAAGATCTGCTTCATGAATATTCACTTCTGCTATTAATTTCCTGAATATTCATAAACATGTCTCTGTTAACTTTCTAGTTATCAGCTTACATCCCAATAACTGCAGTTCTAAATCATGCAAAGACACGAGTCTCATTGTTCTAACATTTATGAGTGTGTCCCAGTACATTTAGAGGCTGTAAATCTGATGTAATAGATACTCTACTAAAAATGAGTCTTGTATTATAACATAAATGTCAAGTTTATAGCGTGTTTTATGATAATTATGGTCATAAAATGATATGGAAATTAACACCGACTCAATACTCAAGACAAATTTATTTGTCTTCATATACAATGCGCCTTGGAGTTGTTGTTGCTGAAATGTCTGCTACATTACAATCAGTGTCTCACTACTTGCGTGAGATCTAGGACTAAATGACAATGAATACTTTTCACCAGATGGGTCATGAACTAAAATGGGGTTGATAAACAGTGAAGGAAGTTGGGTTCTAACCCATGCGCTAATACTCACTAATACAGGACCCACGCATTGAATATAATGTCAATATTCTTGACCCTTGTAAGCCAGTCCCAATTGGCAGATAGCCTCCATTCAATACAACTGTCATGCATGAATAGTTTTCTTTTCATTCCGTAAAAAGCTCTGCTCAGGCTCCACCATTTCAGCATAAGCCAAAGTGGCCCCCGATGCTCATCCATGTTTGATGGACTCCCGAAGACCGTGTGTTCGTTGACCCGTCAAAGACAGATGAGGAGTCACAAAATTGACTGGTCCTTCTTGCCTCATTGCTTTTTTACACTGAACCAGACTGAGCTGAGGCTTAGAGCAGGGATATAGAGTATTGGCAGATGGTGAAATAAACAATGTCAGTTTAGTTCAAGTCTTTAGGCTTCAATGGGAAGAAAAAGCATCACAAAAGGTCACTGACACCGTAGCAGATAAGTATTGTTTGATGACATCATCTATTCTGTGATGTCATACATTTAACAGTAGTGTAGTGACGTCATCTTATTGTCTATTCGTCTGCTACTGTCATAGTGCCCCTGTGAGATTGCAGTTGCGTAGCGTAATGGTACAGTATCAGCCGTTTTGAAAAAAAGTGTTTTCAAAGAAGATTTGCGCACAAAGGTTGTCATGATTAATTGATTATATTTCCAAACAAAGTGCAGCTGCACCAATGTTCTAGCAGTGTGGCAGAAAATAATCAATCTGATACATATATGACATAATTGTAAATACATGTCTGGGTTAAGAGTCTGTTATCCTCATGGATGAACTCAAACAACCATAACAATGACACCCTTGGTAGGCCTGTTCAAGCTGGCCTTTCTCAACTCCCTTGGGAGCATACACCCAGCTTCAAGCACTCCCAATTGCCATCCCTACCTGTAGCCAAGTACCCATTTACACCTGGGTGGAGTGGATCAAAGAGTAACGGAGGATCTGCTCAGTACCTCCATGCCATGGCTGAGGTCCGAACGTACAACCTTGCGCTTTGCAGACAGCACCTTGACCACTAGGCCATGGCACCTCTCCATATGTTTGTTTGCACTGTGTCGTCATGTTCATGAAGCACTTCTCTGTGCTAAAACCATTTAGTATCACTTTCAGTTGGGCAAACGAACATCTTTCAGGATGAGAATATGTTAATTTGAATGTGAATATGAATCACCACCATTCACCATGATATGATAGTGCATTCTGATAGCAATCTGGAGTGATATATTTCGTAATGCATATGTGATGCTTCTGTGATGCATATCAACTTAGTCCTCTGCTTATTTACTTTGTCGAGTGAAGTGTTCTGCTTTATTCCAGTCATGGACATCGTTTACAAAGAAAATCACAAAACAGCTTTTTTCACAGAGAAATAGTGTGGAAACATGGGAAAGCAATTGGACTGTATTGTGCTCCTCAGCAGTCACTTTTGATGTCAGATCACCACCTTTAAGCAAATGCTGATTATGGTGTAGACTATAGTATACTGTATAAGGAGTCAGTCTGAGAGTACATGGAGTGTTTGCTTTTGGTTTCCATTCATTTCTGCAAATATTTATTATAGACCCACATTTCCTTGTTACATCATTTAAGCAAATGCTGATTGTGGCTCCATCTACTGTATATGATATGAACCTGTTTGCCGATGCCCATTGTGTTGAATGTTTGTTTCGCATTCATTTTGCAAACATCCATTGCAGTCATGAAGCGGGTAGAATTAATATAATCTTAATATAATATTATAACTTGTGATGGTGTACTTTTGTCATAACATCCAGTAGGTATGTAGCTCATTAAGATTGTCCAGGCTGGGGTTCTAACTTGGGATGGTCAGCGGAGCAGGCCAATTTGATATATTATAAGTTTAGAAGCCATTAGAAAATGTTCCATCAAGAATGATATATATCTCGATGAAATTAGAGGGGGGTGATAATCATGAATGTCAGAATTTTAATGGGAAACTATCCTAACTTTGTTAAGGTTCAAAAACGCTTTGTAATGATGTGTTACACATAGGTGTACCTTTATTTTTGATCCCTCCCAAGCCTCATTGAAAATTTGGTCCCTTACGAAGAAATTTAGCGATTTCCGCAACTTTAAAGGTCAGCGATATTGATGTTATCTCCTTATATCTCTTTAATAATGAGTTATTTGAATTGCTCTGGTAAAGAGCTTTAAAATGAATACCAATTTAGGGGGTCTAGGAAATAAAGGAATAGTCAACAGCAGTTGAATCCATGGAGAATTGACATGTTAACCACTGTAGTCTCGGATGGTGCTATGAATATTATTTTTAATTGAATGAATTCAATTTTGTTTGTTGGGTAGCCTAGTGGTTAAGGCATTAGCCTGTTAGAACACTAGCCAGCTACTCTGAAGGTCCCAGGTTTGATCCCTGGCACAGGCACTCTTCATGAGCTTGATCGCTGGATGTCAGTATCGTGAGACGTTAACTATAGTGACTTGAGAAAGTTGAAGACCCACCCCCTGAGGTGAATGTGTAAATGGTATGGACTCAAACCAAATCATACCATCATTACATCTGACTCTGATAGCTGCTCATGTATGCCGACTAAGCTTCTGACCAGTGGCATTGATGTAATACTTAAATGACTTTCCTGTATAATTCACAAAATTGCCAGCAAATATGTAAATATTAAAAATTTCTCAGTAGTGTTTTGCAAGGATGTATAAAATCTGTTTTGGTTGTGAAAGAGTGTTCCCTACCCAAGTAAAGCTTTAAGTGTAATGGCAAAAACTGAAAAGGAGGGCATTTTAAAGACCAATATGGAAGAAGTATGGAAATTCATCAGAAATAATATGGTTATAATGTTATAATATGTAAACTTGTGTATGCGACAAGCAGTGTGAGTGGACATGGCCTATAACGAAGACAAGCATCAGGGCTAGTACTGGGCTTATCTGACAATTTATAAAATATGTGTAGCATAAGAATTTAACAGACTTCTATGCAACATACCTAATCTTTGAGCAGCAAGTACATGACAATTGACTCAATTCATACGACCCCATAGAAATAACCAGTGCTCTTATTGATAAGCAATGCTTGTGTAGAGATATAATAAAATAGTTTAAAATTCTTGACTATTGCCCAGGCCCACTATCAAACTATTATTTCAAGTTAAGGGTTTGCGTGACAGATTCATGTTTGTACTATTTTGCAATATTAGGTGGGAAGAACATTGATGAAGAACTGAACTAGATGGGGGGGGGGGGAGATAGCTTTTATAAAAGCCTAAGAAAGCACTTAAAACATTTGCTCTCAAGCTGGAGATTCCTGGGTGTCTCAATAATTTTAGATTTGTTAAAATATTATTTTGTCTCTTAATAAAAAAAAAATCCATACGCATATAATATTTGCAATATTATCTTTTGATCCAGAGAAATATTTCTAGCTATGTATATTTAGTGCTTATAATGTTTAGGTTTACACCATATTTCAAATTAAGTGACTGAATAATTTTAGGCCTGTAAAAGGACGGAAATAAAGAAAGCGATATATGTCTATTCGGGCTCATTTAGTCTAAAAATTTAATTATTATAATTTGAATAAAAGTTTAAATACAGCAATGTTGGTATTCAAAGTGAAGCTTATTTTTTACGGATAACAGTCATGTGCATACTAACTTTCTATGTTCCATAATAAAAGAAATATGACGAACCGCGACTTCGCATAAATGCTAAAAATTCTTTCAGATTGACTAAACATTCAATCGGTCTTGGGAGGGATCAAAAATAAAGATACAGGCATGTGTTGTACCTTTTTGGAAATTGTATTTCAGCCTTAACAAAACCTAGGTGGTTTCCATTCGAAATTCTGAAATAATTTTTTTTTTATATGTATTATCACCCCCCTCTAATGAAATCAAATTTTACACCTAGGTGGAGATCTATGTATTCTGTTGAGGTAAACATGTTGAGATGATTTAGGAGCATTAAAGCTGCTTCATTGCTTAACTTAATTAAAAGCTGCTAATGATATATTGGGTTTTTAATTCAAGGATAGGAAAGACTAAATCTCAAAAGTTTTCATTACATAATAAACCAATAAGACTTTAATTTACAACAAAACATGAAATTATGATATCGACAGAACTGTAATAAAGTTACTTTATTAAAATTAATCTACATGATATTAATTAAGAGTATGAAGCCAGCTGGAGATTTTCTTACACATGTAAAAATATATTATATACAAGTATATATGTACAATGAAATTTTATATATATATATATACATATATACATATATACAATATGAAAATGCCAGAAGTATCCAACCAATGGCGATGTTTACATGAGCGCAGTGTCATATGAAAACAATTTTACAATGCGCCGTTATATAGCATGGGCGCTAATGTCATTGTCAGCAGAACGCAATCCACAGGATCCACAATCATTGCTTTTTGCCGCCGCCTGCTGACCTGTCTTCTCGGGCCTCTATCTCCCTTAATATTTGGTCTAGTTTTGATCCAAAAACACATGTGGGATCAGTTATACTAAACGATGTTATGTAAGATACCTTTTAAAAGTTTTGAATAGGGCGATACTCTTCAGGACAATGGAGAAATGTTTCTGATTCAGCCTGGTTTATGATATTTTATTGAGGAGGCAGCTGCATTAATTGCCGTAACAGTGTCTTCTGACAATATTTTTTATGACAAATGATGTATTAAATTAATGTCAAATAAATTTATCGTCTGTCTGTCTGTCTGGCCGTTCTGTCTGTCTACCTTCTACTATTCGTATCTCGCTTAATAATTTTTTCGATCTGAAAACACCAAATTAAAGCGTAAGTAATGATACGACAAGATAATCTATTTTAATATATGCAGCCTCTTTGTTAAATCGGATTACGATGCTCATCATGACATCTGCCTTGCCCTTCAAAAATCTCTCATGAAGAAACACTCCAAGGGTGCCATTTGCACATCCCAGATAGCATTCCAAATCGGGCCAGCATTATTTCTATGTCAGCCACCGTTGGTACAACATCGTGCCAATGCTATCTGGGAGGCGCGAGATTGATCATACCATGGAGAAAAGGGTAGAAGAAGTGGAAACCCGGCACGTTCAAAGGTTCAGTCAGTGTCTCAGATGAGGTTTAAACGATCTGTGAAATTTCACGTTATCTTGTTTATCACCGCTTTTATTACCACAAATCACCCCCTAAACTCCCATCAGAAAAAAATATAAAATGTTTTGACCAAGCAGTAAATGTAGAAAAGAAATAGTCGATCAGGAAAGAGATTGTGTTTTGAAGCAGCACAATAATGACAGCTTACAATAATATTAGGGATATATAACAGATTGTATGACAGTGCACAGTGCTATTAAAAATTGATGATAAATATGAATTTGCTTTGTTGTTCCATTGTCCTGGATCTGAGAAAAAACAAATCCATGACAGAAGCAGGAAAGCATGATGGATGTCCTACCTTAAGAAGCCCCTGGAGCCAAATGTCTCGAATGAAAGGTCAGTGGAGAGAGAAAAGTCTGTTTTTACCTTCTGGGAATTGTACAAGATGTCAGCCAAGGAAATGTGTTATGGTTCTCACCTTTCTAGATGTCCAGGTAGCTATGTACAGTGGAGCCCAAAAGTTTACTCGCACTTTTTCAAAATGAAAGTATGAATAAAATCCTCACAGGGAAAACAAGTTGCAAACATTTTTAATTCAAATAATGGAGGCGGATGGTGGGTAGAATAGGGCTTCATGTCCTGTATTTCTGCACCTGATAGGCTTATCAGGACAGGCAGGGAACATGGCAATGGGATGAAGGATGAAACAGCCATCCAACTTAGGCTCTTTTACAGGGAATCGAACCCATGACCCAGTGGTTGGAAGCCCAGTGCGCTACCACTCAGCTAGGCCCCCACCCTAATACAAATATGGAAAATTGTAAGATTTATTATTTGAATATATATAATGGTGCTAATTTTTTCGAGAGAAAATAATATTGTGCAGAAATTGCTGAAATTGATAAACGTTTTGGCCACACTGTAGATGTCCGAACAAAACAACCGAGCAAGGTAAATTTCTTTTTTGTGTGTGTTTGTCTTCTCATTGCTACTGATTATATCTGATTATATCTGATTATATCTGATTATATCTGATTATATCTGATTATATCTGATTATATCTGATTATATCTGATCATATCTGATCATATCTGATCATATCTGATCATATCTGATCATATCTGATCATTTCCTGTTATTATAAGTTAAAATATGTTCGTTAAATAATATGAATTGAATATTTCCACTTTTCTTTTTTGGAGTTTCGGCATGTTTATTAAAACTTATTTAGTTTAAGCAATTAAATTTTTCCTCCAAATGCTCTCAAATCAAAGTAAAAAAAGTATATAAACTAAAATTACTAAAAAATTCTATGAAATATATATAAAAACTAATTTGTCGATCACATGTAGTTCACTTGCAACTTTAAACCCGATTCAAGTTTTTAGAAAAAGATCATCAAACTTTACTAGTTTTCTCAAAAGCGATAACTTTAAGATGACATTGTACCTTATAAAAAATTCACAAGTTGCCTGAAATTTGCACCCAAAATTTCTCCTATGAATGACACTAATAAAATCTTCCTAAGTTTTCTGTGTGCCAAGGGAATGCGGTTGTCAAACTAAGACAAGTAACATGCCTTAAATGTCAAATTCCTGCCTGCCATCATTACCTTTAAATCGTTCTGACGCAATTAGGATCCAAAATTGAATGGAAGTGACAAGTGATTTATTGCAGAAAAAGAAATGTTTATTGTCAAATTCCAATGTAATTATTTTTGTCAAAATTCATGTGATTAATACAGAATAATTTGGAAAAGTTACAATTTATAACAACATAGTTATCATCATTAGACTACTGCGTTTATTAAGATCTTTATCATTTCTAAATTTCCAAAGAGTAAAAGTTATCATAAGCAAATCAATAAGCAAACAAATAAACAGTTTGATATATGGTGGGATTCAGAAAGATTGTATTGGACGAGTGAATAATTTTTCCTCATCCAGCAAATCTTAATGTTGGACTGCTTACCATCCACTATAGTTTTAATATCATGCCAACAAATATAAATGAAGACCAATTATTATGACAATGAAATGAATTTATTTGACCCAAAAAAATAATTACAGTGATGTTTTTGATTACATAAAAAAATTAACATAGAGTGTCAAGGGACATCCATTTTGTCTCAATTAGGACGCTAGCATGGGTGCCCCTTGTATGTCAAAAAGCATAGTGTGAAATATAGCGTGTTACACAGTATCATTTAGTTGACATGTTTAGCTTTGTAATTGTCCAAAAGACAATTTGTTATGTACAATTTATAGCCAATGTTACTATGCGTATCTAGTTTTGACAATACAATTGGCATCGTTCACAAAAAGACGCTAAATATGGCCATCTTTCTTTACAATGTTCATATCACTAAACATATTAATAGAAACATGGACATTTTTGTGTTTACAACATTAAAACATTTCAGGCCCAAAGCTTTATCACATCAAGTTGTTGCTCTGCTTAAAAGAAATAAAATAAAATGAATGTAAAAGTTCCAACATTCAGCAAAACCTTCAGGTAATTGGAATTTCTGTGAAAATAAAGCTTTGAAAGGTTTTATCATGATAGCATGAAATCCCTACAGCACCTGAATCATTTTTGAAATGCGTCATTTGGACATGAAAGAATCATATCGCAATTTTAGGAAATATAGTTTGATGTACATGTTGAATATCCATAACATGTTCTGTTGGCGTTTTAGTTGCTGTAGCTGCAGGTCTAGATCATGCCTGTCTGTCTGTCTGTCTAGCTGTCTAGCTGTCTGTCTGCACAATCATGTATTTCATTGCTTTTAACAGAGCAGCCTTGTTGTCATTTTTGCCTCATTGACCTCTCTTTGTACTCAGATATAGTATTGTGATGTCATCGATAGACAATGGCCATGGTGAGGTCACAGAGTGCAAGAACAATGCAGTAATGATGTGTCATAATATATGACATAATCAAAATGAGGTCAATGAGGCAAAAATGCCAACATGGCTGCTGTGCAAAAAGGGACAATTTATAGTGCTATCACAGATGTAAAAATTTGAAGAGTATTCCGGTTTAGTATGTAAAATACCTCACCCATGGGGCAAATGTGTAACATGGTGTAGACCCCAAACATCATCTCATCATTACATCAGCCTCTGGCATTTGTTTATATCAACTGACTACTCTTCAGACCCTGAGGCATTGAGACATCATTACAGATTAAATGTTGCATAATCTTTGAATAAAATTCAAGATTAGTCATCTTATATGACCAGCTATTTAAGTAGAAAGTAATGATGAAATGCTAAGATTAGTAATCAGTATGGTATTCATGATAATAAGCTCAAATAACTTGTTTTTAAAGAGTATCCATATGTTAACCTTTTTTAACCAATATGATTGGTGTGAAGTTATTCTTATTTGAAATTAAATACACTTATATAAACCCTACAAAGGCAGATTTAATGATGAAATTAATGGAGTGTTAATTGTTCCATCCATGACAAAAATACAGTAGGGCCCAAACGTTTACAAACACTTAAGCAAAATGTCATAAATTATTTGCAATTGTGAATATAATCACCAAAAATGATACAACATTGCAAGCACCTTTGATAGAAATAAAGTGAAAAAATATTGTTGTTATGGGAACATAAACAATGGTGATTATTAATTTTGTATCAGAGAAAAGATGAGGAAATATAAGTAAACTTTATGCTACACAGCAGAGTGTATGGATAACCTTAAGCCCGACTGTAGGCACAACATACTACGTATTGCACATCTCTTGCAAATGTATGGTATCCTGTGATCAAGCCGCAGAAACTAGAAATTATTTTAGGATAATAATATGTACAACATGTAAATGTAAATGTGTGTGGAATTTCTGTCTGCCATCTCGCTGTATATCAAGCTCTCAAGATACACATAGAACAATATATTTATTCAATGTGTGTATCCGTGTGTGTGCTGCAAGCGGATAAAAATAAATTTGGATCTATTCATGTCAATTTGCTAAAACGCTTCTTTGTTGAAGTTATATGAACCAGAGTCTGGCAGCATCAAAGCTTCAGAGATGTTCAAAATCGATGCAAAAGTTACTCATTTGAAAGGATGTTTGGAAAACTGTGTTTGCGTATCTGACAGTTTCTGCTTCTTGTAAATGAAATGATGGATTTTGGCTTCATAATTTACCATCTCTGTGATTTATCAAAACTTTGTGTAAATTGTGTTTTGTCTGAGATGCAGCTGAAAAATATATTCAGTGCAAAATACAGTTAAATCTGGATTTAAGAACACTATCAAAATAACTTATTTTATTCTGTATTTACTAATTTTCTCAATGAATGCTACTAGTCTGAAGTTAGCTGAACTGCAGTAGCAGATGTAATGATGAGATGATAATGATTGGAGTCCACACCATGTGCATTAGTTAAAGTTGATAATGGTTTATAAAGATATGTCAAGTGGGGAGTGCAAATGTGTAAAATATTGATTGGTGCTCCATGGAAACTGTCATTGGTCCTGCAATGTTACTGTTAAATGTTATTTTAAAGTCGCTCACAAAGTAGTTTGAGCAATAGTGCAGAAAGTGTGAATATATATATATATGTTTATCAAATACACTTTGAATAAAAGTATACACAGAACTATTAAAGTAAATTTACAAATGTTATTTTATACATAAATGGAATATTAATGGTGTAAAGTCTTTATCTATTTGTCCAATAAAGTCTTTCACAGCTACTACAGTTGCTTGCTCATCATCAGTGTAGCAAATTGAGTTGAGCTGACGATGGCCATTTAATATGTCTGGGCTCCATACTGTCTCCTGATCCAGTCCAGGTTTCCACCAATCAAAGATTGTGCAGATTGAGTTGCCATATTGGCAAAAAACCTCACTTTCTCATTGTCACTGTTTATCATGTTGAATAAATTTCATATAATTTTTCTAGGAGTATGATAGTTTCTAATCATATTTCTAGGAGCACAATAGTTTCTAGTCATATTTCTAGGAGCATGATAGTTTCTAATCATATTTCTATGATCACAGTAGTTTCTAATCATATTTCTATGAGCGTGATAGTTTCTAATCATATTTCTAGGAGCATGATAGTTTCTAATTGGTGTCCTATAGGCATTTTGCTGTGTTATGTTAACTGTTTCCATAATGTGTTCTATTTCCATATTGTGTTCTATTTGCAGCGCTAACCCCCTCTTTCTCTCATATCCACTTGGCCAGTCTACCGAGTGAAGTGTTCTGCTTTTATTCCAGTCATGGTCATCGCTTTCAAAAGAAAATCACAATATAACTTTTCTCACAGAGAACTTGTGCGGAAACATGGTAATGCAATTGGACTGTATTGTGCTGCTGAGCAGTCACTTTTGATGTACGGCCGAGGAGTATTGTCCAAGTTATTGCACAGATGATGTGTGCATGGGGTGAATCATTCTCTTTTGATAATATGGAAAGGCAAAGAGTAATGGAGTCACAGTTTATTATGAGTTTGATGTATTCCCTGGTGTATTGGTAATGAGCTTACAAGTGTACTTGTGTGCGCTGGCTTATTTCATTCCTTTTTGGCGAACATGCTGCAGAATGGATTATACAGTTCTTATTTTTCAGTTCAGCTGATTTTTATCTGTTGAAAACCTGCCTACAGCCTGATGGCCAACACACCGTAAAATGAGTCACTGATAGATAAATAGATAGATGGATAGATAGATAGATAGATAGATAGACAGATAAATAAATAGATATATAGATAGATAGATGGATAGATAGACAGATAGATAGATAGATAGATAGATACATACATACATATTGAAAGCACAGCCCTCGAAGGCAAGTTCTTGCTGCTATCAAGGGTTGATTGATGAGGTGAGAGAGAGAGAAGGGAAGAGTCCACCCATGTTATACATTTACCCCATGGGTGGGATCTTTTACTTGCCTCAGCATAGACACTGAGTACAAAGGACCACCATTTTAACGTCTCATCCCAACGACATCCAGCTGCTGGGATGTAGCTCATGAAGGAAGCCCAGGCCAGGGATCGAACGCTAGACCTTCTGCAGAGCTTGCCAATGTGGATTGACAGATGTTTCAACCATTAGGTCAACCAGCTACTATTGAATTATCAAAGCATCTACTTTTTTGTTCCAGAAGCAACTTATACTCGCGGTGCTGCTGTATTTTGGTACTGGCTTCAATCGGTTGATTTATTTTATTGATTATTTTATGTGTGACAGCATTCGTATAACTTGTTGGTTGTGTCAGACTTTGTTCTCTTATTTTTTAACAATATTGTTGACAGTCTATTGCACTTTGGCTGATGTTGCAGCTTTTCAATAAGATGTTTGTGGTACTAGTTTGGAAATTCTGAAGTAATGCCAGCAGTTTACAATACAGTAATCTTTGGTCTTCGTACATCAAAGTCTTTACATGTGTATGGTGTGCACCAGTGCATGTTACTTTGCCAAGATTGTAAAATTAAATATTGATTTTAATGTATTTTATTCAAATGTTCCAATGTATACTATATACTGCTATAAATAGAATGTTAATGATGATAGATCAGGTCACTCCAAGGTAATTTTCAATTACACTTAGTGAGTGATTAATACTATATATATGTAAAAACATGTTTATCTGCGAGGTCATTGACATCTGTGTTAGGCATGGGACAGCTAGATAGGTTTAACTAGAGTTATGTAGAGCCCTGTGTAAGCCGCTGGGATTAGAGGTCTTCACCCACAGTGTTACCACCCTTGCCATGAGTAGGAATCAAACTTGGGCCCTTCAGAGGAATCAGCCGATGTATTATGCAAGTACATGGCCAATTGCGCCACGTGCGTTTTCCATGTGTTTGGATAAACGCATGGTTTTTGCCTTATTATAATTAGCTAAAAACCATGTGTTTTCCATGCGTTTATCCTTCTCATGGAAACTGCATGAGGCACATTTGGCCATGTATCTTTTCGAAGTTTTCAAGTTAATAACAATTTGAGAGGTATGTCAAATTTGGTGCGGTAACCACCGAGCTGTAGCTTAAATAACTTCCATTGATTGTATCAATGTCTGTAACTGTCGAGGACTGCCAGAATTACATTAAGAAGCCAATCACTTGTCAGTTCACCAGACAGATCTTCAGTTATATGCCAAATCACAGAATGCCTAATTTGTCACGCATTGTCATTAGACCATCGTTTAATTAAAGTACAGGAAATTACCTCCAGATTGTGAAATTCTCAAGACATTTAAGTCTGCTTGTGTTTGAGACCACATTAAGAGGAAGGTACATCTATTCAACCAAATGCGCATGAAGCCAGGCTTTCTATCCCTTTTTGAATGAATCTTTGTGTACTCGGCCTTCAACTCATTCACCACTCCCAGGCTGGTCAGTGCAGATAAAACGTCAGAGCAAGTGAGGTCAAAATGTTGCGCACTACTTTAATCAGCTGCTACAAATGGCGGATGACTACAACTTAGTGCAAGGTCATGCTGTGACATTTGTGGAGTGTAGTAATACTACTGAAGGGTGATGAGGTCCAGAGAAATAGTCCCAAGAGATGCAAGTGGCCTTGTACGAAGATGATGAGTTTCAGAGTATTCTGTAAATTGAATGAGAGGTGACCATTTGATGACTACTGATTTTACTCACACATGATCATGAATGTATTTACTGTCAATGTCAATGTAAATTTCTCTTTGTTACTGGGTCAGCTTATATGAACAGTTGCCAGAGGCAGATGTAATTATAAGATGATTCACCCCATGAGTGAATTCACCCCATAGGTGGGGTCTTATATCCCGCAACAGAGTGTGAACCTCATAGAAAAACCATGAGGTTCACACTATGAGGTTCATTGTTGTGAACCTCATAACATCAATTATCCCTTATACAGAAAACAGCCTGGCCAATCACAGGGCAGCATTTAGACTCAGCGAACGTCATGAATGTCATCAGTAGAACTAGATAGCTCTTCACAAAACCCATAAAATAAACATATTAGCTTTGTGTGGCAATTTAATTTTATATTCCTTCAAACTGAATACAATTTTGGCAAAAGAGAAGCTTCTGAAAGTTTTTTGAGGCCGACAATGCTTCAGTTTGTTGACTGTCTGCTTGCTGAAATGTTTTGAAAAGGTGACGTGATGGGGTTGAGCAGGAGAACCCAATTGTCCCTACCGACTTGTGGTATTAGGTTTAATCATATACTTGCCTCAGCACAGACACTGACGATAAGGGACCACACATTTAACATGTCGTACAAACGACGTCCAGCTGGAATGTTGCTCATAAAGGGTGCTCAGGGAAGCAGGCGAGCATCTTACCATCAGACTGCCCAGTTGCTATTACAAGTGAAGATGTTTCAATATATCCAGCTTGCTTTATAAAATGCATTATGAAATAAAGGAAACCAACTAATCTGTTTCGATAAATATCTGAATTCTCGAAATAAGATGATGCTTGACAAACAGCAATATCAGAGAATATGAAAAGATACAATATATAATAAAAAAAAAAGTCATGTGGACAAAAATATTAATATGAACTCAACAAATCTCTTAGGTTCCCTCAATTTTCCATCTAATCACATTTGCAGACCAGAGATTATGACTTGGGACAATAGATTACACTTTGGAGACCTCAGATTATATGGCTACAAGAATTAGAGAAATCGTAGATGCTTTGAATTTCTATTCTCTTTTTTTACCAACACAATATACAAAGTTCAGGAAATTAGACGCCTTTTATTATGGAGCTAAACAGTTTATCTGAATTGCTGCGGAAGCAATTTTGGGATTAGACAGTTGGGCTTGTGGTCAGTGACATTAGTGTCCAGTGTCCAATATGTATTAAATACAAATCTCTCTGATTGGGATGCATGTAAACTTCTTAGTAAGTGAAGAACTTAGCAAAGTGTATTCATCGCCTCCCATATATTGAATTAATCAACATTAATTTGTATATATATGTATATAATTATATAAATACTTTCCATTTATGCCTGAAAAAAAAGCATGACATTCACAAAAAAAAAAATATATATATATATTGTGACTTCAGGTCAGATGTAGCTCATGAAGAATGCGCGGACTGGGGATCAAACTTCAGAGAGCCAGCCAGTTCACAAACTGGCCGATGCTCTAACCACCAGGCCACCAAGCTGCCTCATATAATACTCATAATGAATACACTTCAGTCTTGCAGCATTCTTTCTTGTATTTCCCCTTCTGAACTCTCCAACAAACCACATTCCCATCCTACCATTTTGCTACTCTACGCCCATTTACTTATTATGCATTCTATGTGAAGTCTCACACCAAGAGCGGTTCCTTCGGGCTCTCCATATACTCAGGCACCACTCGAGGTTTCTTTGCGAGATATCCAAGTCCAACTCGAGTTTCTTACATCTAAGCTTATGGATTGGATGAAACTGCAAGCAGACATATTTGACTAAGCTTCTGTATATGACATACTAGAAAAAACCATATTTGATGATGTATGGATTTTTGTTTGATAGTTGATCAGCTGAGTCACAGCTTGAGTGGGTTCAGTGATTATTATTTTTATTATATCCCGTATCTCTATTGTGCCCGTTTCGTGCACAAGCATACTCAAAGGCTCTGTAAAATATGTATTCATTACTGAAATTAATGCTAGTTTGATTAGCCTTCAAGTCAAGTACATGGTGGCTCCCCTGGTTCTCCAGCTCAGCTCCCAGGGGAGTATACAGTAAGTACATGTATTACATGCAGGTGCTTGGTGGCTGATTTATCTTTTCTTTATCAATTTAAGTCTTCTCGAGCCAAGTACCCAATCATCTGCTGGGTGGACATTGGCAGTGAGGACTGAGTGGCGTGCCGAAGGCCACAAACAGAAAGTGCACTGAGCCAGGCTCGAACCCAGTCACTTGGGATTGGGAGTCAAGCACAATACCACTCTGATGATTAATGCTCCGGGTAACTCAGATGATTAAGGCTGTGGGTAACTCTGATGATTAGGGCTGTAAGTAACTCTGCTGATTAAGGCAGTGGGTAACACCGCTGAAGGTCCTGGGTTCATGACAAACATAGAAAAGGTTGCTTGAATTATTTTTTGCTCCCATTTGACAAGACCCATTGATTGGTTTGTTACAATATTCCTCATATAACTGGAAATGTGTGATATATGTTAAGAATTTCGTTTTGCAGTTTTCAATTGAAAATTTCCTGTTATGGAAAAAAAAAACTTGGCAGGCACATTTCTGCATCTGTTATGGAAGGCCATATTCTAGTCACGTGACTTTGTTTGAGCCAATCATAAAAAAGCAACAGGAGGATTTGTACCTCATCGACCGGAGAGTGTCGTGTGAATAGGACAGAAGTGGCAGTCACCTTGAATTTGTGTCTCACCCAGTGGAGTCATCTTGGGCAACAAAAGTGCAACTCAGATGAGAGCTGATTTTGCAGTTAAGAGCTGTTATTGTATCATCCAAAATAAATGTCCACTTGTGTTTTGGTCTCATTTTTACATATATTTCACGGAGAAGCACGCAATATATATAAATGTTACCCAATAGTTAAAGCCCAACTTTTTGACCTATAAAATCCCTCTCTGTACAAATTAACATCAAGTTTCCTCCATTTGATATAAGTTTATACCATTTTGTCATGATTATTGCCATTTTATATTATTATCATTTCTCATGGTTACAATGAAACATCAGAAATTACAATTGGGAATATAGCAAACTTATTATTTCTTTTTTAGAATTGCTTTCATCAGCAAGAAAGTAGGGATTTGAATTGTTTTGAATATCTCTGTCCATTCCGTGCTGCTCCTTGCCATTTGTGGCAAAATATGACCAAAAAACAAGTGGATATTTATTATGGCTCCTCTATATTCTAATACACACCTTAATAAACCCCGTATTTTGACCAATGACAGCCTTTCCTGGATTAGTGTTTCACAGTATGTCAATCTGGAAGTATGATGTAACAATAGAATGCAGTCAGAATGATGTAATGGGCAATAGGAAGAAAAAGTAACAGAGCCTACAGGGGGCACTAGGAAAGTAGTACATATAAAAACATTAAGATGATGTCACTGCACCATTGTTGCATGGATGATGTCACACTATATCCCACAATAACCTGTATACCACATAGAAAGCCATGTGGTATAGCCTATGTGGTATACATATCTATACTACATGGTTTACCTTACAAGGATGGGAAATGTATACCACATCCTTCTATGTATGGCAGGCCAATGACAAAAAAAATCACTTTTTGCAGCTAAGCACTTTGCCGTTTAAACTAGCGCTGTCGCTATGAAACAATATTCTAAGTCACAGTTTAAGCACCATTCAACAGATAAAATTGTCAGCTCTCTAAGAAAGTTTGAATTTTTGATATCACACCAGAATTAACGATTCTATGACCAAAAAAGTAACAGAAAATCAATGGTCTGTTCAGTCCACAGATATAAGCTATTGTGTGTCTGTGTTGCTATGGGCAAATGCAATCGAATAATATTGAACAATAAACCATTTTCTTTCAAAATCTACTATAAAAACAAATTCTGACGAGAAGTATTTAACAACTGGCTTGTAAATATCATTCATAAATTCCTTTATTAATCTGAAAATGTCCCAGAAAGCTTTGAGGTGATGATGTTGCTGACAGTTATGCAATGCTCTGATTGGTCAATGGCAAAAATTTATATTCATGATTTTTTTTATTTTTATACTGCATGAATGCATAGCCAGGCAGCTCAACTAAAAGTGAAAATTGTGGACAGATTGGCTTTAGAATTCACTCGTGGCTAATGCCACTCGTGAATCCTGGCCAATCTGTCCACTCGTGGGTAATATAAAAATATACCACATAACCATTGGGTCTTATTATAATACATGACATCATCAAACAATACTTATCTGCTACGTAGGGTGTCAGTGACCTCTTGTGGTACTTTTTCTCCGCATTGTGGTGATTACGACATCGCTATATAGTATTGCAGGGGTTGCCAATGACTAACCCTGGCAATCTCACAATCCTTTGCAGCTGGCTTATGCAAATGACAAAGTGTCCCATCTGTATGTACTTTATCTGTGCCTCAGCCATTTGTACATAATGATGTTTGGTGCGTTTTGCTAGTATGACGTAATCCTCAAAACATATGATGTTACCATAACAATGAGGAGAAAAAGTACTCAGCCTACAGGTGGCAATATGCAGAGATGCCAAGTTCTTGAGTGGGGAATGCGTGAGTTTTGGTTCTTTCCAACCAGTTTACATTCAAAAGTTAAAAATTTATTCTGGTCCTCATTGCTGCATGAGTTAAATTTAAATATTGAGTAAATACTAAAGTCCAGAGGCGTGAGACAGCAACCAAATGTGTGAGGCTCACGCCGAATGCGTGAGACTTGGCATGTCTGCAATATGACTTAATCATTATGAAAATACATTAAGATGACATCACTACTTGATTGTTACATGGATGATGTCACAATATATATTGCCATCATCAAGCAATACGTATCTGCTGCGGTGTCAGTGACCTCTTGGGGTACTTTTCCTCCCCTTTGTGTGCAATAGACAGTTTTTGCACTAAACTGAGGTCATAAGGGCAAATAGCTGAGGCATAAATACAGTTTATTTTGTTTAAATGCCATGAAGGTGTGTGGATCTGCACTGCAAGTTTGTTACAATGATAGCGGTTTATCTTAGCATCCTAATGAGTAAGACATTCGTCTAATGAGGGATTTGTTCAGACCTCCTGCATGGGAACTTACCATTAGGCACCCACAGTGATGGCACTGGTGTGAGCTCCTATGCCCTAATGATTAACATGGTGTGGAATTTTTGGCCTGACCATAGAAATGCTATTAGATACCATGGTATTTGATATTCGTGCAAATAAATATATTCTAATTCTTATTCAAAGAAGTTGACATGTAAAATTATTGCACTTTTTAAAACTTTAAGCTAATAAGAGAGCAGAATCCTCTGTTCTTCATTGCATTCCGCAAGGACAAAAGTCAATACGAAGGTCGCCAACAAATGGCTCTTTTCCTTGAGAAGCAGTTTGCAAGTTTCTTGACAGTTTTTTCTCTTGCAAGGTCAACATATCGTGTTCTTGAGAGAAGTCCCCGCATTCCTGTGTCAGACCATATTGATTGTGAGCCTCAAGGCTGCTGTCATCACTGTGACAACTTGGTGACAAACACTGGTAGCTTTGTGAAAAGAATGCATGTTATATGTGACTATTGCTTTTTGGCACAATTACGGCTAACCAATTAGATGAAGTCATAAATATAAAATGTCTGCCGGTGATAACATTGTGACACATTGACAACACGTTTGTAAACAAACTGCTTGTCATATGACTTCGATCGTACATCACCTTTGAAGGAAGTGCATCAAACAATCATTTATGACATCAAAATGTCTGTTTGACTGTCATTTCCTTCACAACTAGGTGGCAAGGGGCACAATGCCACATTGATAGAGGTGTACAGTCCAAAAATTATACCACTGTTAATGTATTATGTAGATGCAACAAGGAGCTCAAAAGCAGCTGTCTTCTTAATGATAACAGTGGTGGGGGTCTAGTTGAATGATAGCATGCTTCCAACCACTTGGTCCCAGGGTTCGATTCCCGGTCAAGCCTAAGTTGGATGGCTATGTCATCCTCAATCTCATTGCCATGGTCCCTGCCTGTCCTAATCTTAGTGATAACATTGTCAACATCAGCTAACAATTAAATTTTTTTTATGGTCCAGTTACACTTTACCAAATATCATTTCATAACAATTCTCACTGAAATTTCAAACTTCATGCTGTGTGGCATGGACTCAAGGCCAGTCTAGTCATTGCATCGATTGCATCTTGTGTTGACCACTTGTACTTAAGTCTGGCAGCATCCACAACACAGAAAAAAAGTCACGACAGAGAAAAGATAGCATGATTGATGTCCCACGTTAAGTGGCCCCTGGAGCCAAATGTCTCAAGTGAAAGGCCAGTCAGCACTGGAACTTTTCCTTCGGGGAATGGAACAAGTGTTTGTCTTCTCACCTCACGAATTGTTATGCTTGTTCTGCTTTACTTTACGTCATTTACTTTCTTTCTTCAGTTGGTTCATTTTGGAAAGAAGTTCATTGCAGCATTTGTCAACATTATAATTGATTCTGTAAAACCAATATGAAACTTATTCCACTGAATTTTGTTACTGGCTGCTGGGGCAGATGTAATGATGAGCAGATAAGACATGGTTAACAGTGGGCTACAAAAATACCCAATGAATGATGGAAAACTCCCATGTATACTGCTGCCATTATATCAGTCCTAGTGCCTCTACTTTGTCTATGCATTTCTGAAACAAATTAATTTCAACATTTTACGATTATGATTTTTCAATTTTTTCTATTGATTTGTATTACAGTCTGAAATTTTTTGACTTATATAATAAGATCTGCTTCATGAATATTCACTTCTGCTATTAATTTCCTGAATATTCATAAACATGCCTCTGTTAACTTTCTAGTTATCAGCTTACATCCCAATAACTGCAGTTCTAAATCATGCAAAGACACGAGTCTCATTGTTCTAACATTTATGAGTGTGTCCCAGTACATTTAGAGGCTGTAAATCTGATGTAAAAGATACTCTACTAAAAATGAGTCTTGTATTATTACATAAATGTCAAGTTTATAGCGTGTTTTATGATAATTATGGTCATAAAATGATATGGAAATTAACACCGACTCAATACTCAAGAAAAATTTATTTGTCTTTATATACAATGTGTCGTGGAATGGTTGTTGCTGAAATGTCTGCTACATTACAATCAGTGTCTCACTACTTGCGTGAGATCTAGGACTAAATGACAATGAATACTTTTCACCAGATGGGTCATGAACTAAAATGGGGTTGATAAACAGTGAAGGAAGTTGGGTTCTAACCCATGCGCTAATAATCACTTATACAGGACCCACGCATTGAATATAATGTCAATATTCTTGACCCTTGTAAGCCAGTCCCAATTGGCAGATAGCCTCCATTCAATACACCCGTCATGCATGAATAGTATTCTTTTCATTCCATAAAAAGCTCTGCTCAGGCTCCACCATTTCAGCATAAGCTAAAGTGGCCCCCGATGCTCATCCATGTTTGATTGACTCGAGAAGATCGTGTGTTCATTGACCCGTCTAAGACAGATGAGGAGTCACAAAATTGACTGGTCCTTCTTGCCTCATTGCTGTTTCACACTGAACCAGACTGAGCAGAGGCTTAGGGCAGGGATATAGAGTATTGGCAGACGGTGAAATATACAATGTTGGTTTAATTCAAGGCTTTAGGCTTCAATGGGAAGAAAAAACAACACGAAAGGTCACTGACACCGTAGCAGATAAGCATTGTTTGATGACATCATCTATTCTGTGATGTCATACATTTAACAGTAGTGTAGTGACGTCATCTTATTGTCTATTCATCTGTTACTGTCATATTTCCCCTGTGAGATTGCAGTTGCATAGCGTAATGGTTACAGTATCAACCGTTTTGAAAAAAGTGTTTTCGAAAAAGATTTGTGCAGCTGCACAGATTTTCTGGCAGTCTGGCAGAAAATAATCAATCTGATACATATACAACATAAATGTAAATAAATGTAAATGTCTGAGTTTAGAGTCTGTTATCCTCGTGGATGAACTCAACCGACCATACCAATGACACCCTTGGCAGGCCTGTTCAAGCTGGCCTTTCTCAACTCCCTTGGGAGCATAAACCCAGCTTCAAGCACTCACAATTGCCATCCCTACCTGTAGCCAAGTACCCATTTACACCTGGGTGGAGTGGAGCAAAGAGTTACAGAGTATCTGCTCAGTATCTCCATGCCATGGCTGAGGTCCGAACCTACAACCTTGCACTTTGCAGACAGCACCTTGACCACTAGGCCATGGCACCTCTCTCTATGTTTGTTTGCACTATGTCGTCATGTTCATAAAGACACTTCTCTGTGCTAAAACCATTTGGTATCACTATCAATTGGGCAAACAAACATCTCTCAGGATGAGAATATGTTAATTTGAATGTGAATATGAATCACCACCATTCACCTGCAATGATAGTACATTCTGATGGCAATCTGGAGTGATATATTTCATAATGCTTATGTGATGCTTCTGTGATGCAAATCAACTTTGTCCTCTGCTTATTTACTTTGTCGAGTGAAGTGTTCTGCTTTATTCCAGTCATGGACATCGTTTACAAAGAAAATCACAAAACAGTTTTTTTCACAGAGAACTAGTGCGGAAACATGGAAAAGCAATCGGACTGTATTGTGCTCCACAGCAGTCACTTTTGATGTCAGATCACCACATTTAAGCAAATGCTGATTATGGTGTAGACTGTTGTATACTGTATAATACCTCAGTCTGAGAGTACATGGGGTGTTTGCTTTGGGTGTTCATTCATTTTGCAAATATTTATAGACCCATATTTCCTTGTTACATCATTTAAGCAAATGCTGATTGTGGTTCCATCTACTGTATATGATATGAACCTGTTTGTCGATGTGCATTGTGTTGAATGTTTGTTTCGCATTCATTTTGCAAACATCCATTGCAGTCATGAAGTGGCTTTAGAATTTGTATAATTTTGATATAAAATGATAACTTGTGATGGTGTACTTGTGTTATAACATCCAGTAGGTATGTAGCTCATGAAGAGTGTCCAGGTCGGGGTTCTAATTAGGGACAGTCAGGAGCTATCAAATTTGATATATTATAAGTTTAGAAGCCATAAGAAAATGTTCCATCAAGAATGATATATATCTCTATGAAATCAAATTTTACACCAAGGTGGATCTATGTATTCTGTTGAGATAAACATGTTGAGATGATTAAGAAGCATTAAAGCTGCTTCATTGCCTAACTTAATTAAAAACTGCTGTTGATATATTAGGTTTTTATTCAAGGATAGGAAAGACTATATATCAAAAGTTTTCATTGTATATAACCCATTAAGACTTTAATTTACCTCGTAACATGAAATTATGATATAGACAGAACTGTTACAAAGTTACTTTATTAAAATTAATTGACATGATCAGTTAATTAGGAGTATGAAACCAGCTAGAGATTTTCTTGTTTCACACTTAATACTAGATTGGTAAAATTGTCCCAAATAAAAAGCTGTTCAAAAAGTGTTTTTGATTGTGATTATTTTGAAAATTAATTCCTCTCTATTCTAAATCAAACACTGTTACCCCTACCTAATGTGGTAGATTCTGCTTGATTTTATTGTTATTCTCAAACCATGACCTTGAGGGTGTCACAGTGAATTTTTCTCAAGGTCAAAGGTTTCTCCATCATGCAATAAAAGTAAACCGCCATAGAAAAATAAGTTTGCCAAAACTAGCTTAATTATTATAGATAGTGTTGATGGTCCTGGCGTGTTCCAATAACCAGCATAATAGTATATTTGCTCATATGATGTTGTGAGGTTATGGTCGAGGTCAATAAGATCAAAGGTTTGAATCTCTCATGGGTAGAGAGAATGTGCTAATGCTGGCAGCTGGGTGGTCTAGTGGTAAGATGCTCATTCACTTTTTTAAAGGACCTGGGTTTAATCCCATGCCCAGGCACCCTCCCAGCAACATCCCAGTGGGATTTTGTTCGGATGAGACGTTAAACTGGTGGTCACTTGTACTCTGTGTCTACACTGAGGCAAGTAAAAGATCCCACTCACGGGTTAAATGTGGGTGGAATCCTCTCTCTCACCTCATTAATTAACCCTGGATAGCAGCAAGAACTTGCCTTAGAAGGCTGCTCTTTCCAATGTTCATGTTATTATGTGTTATCTGTGGTTTTGATACTTTGACATCCCATTAATAATATGCTAAGCATATGAAATCCTTGTACACAATCACTAGAAAAGATGTTTTTAAGAATATATTTTATGTATCGAGCTAGTCGTTTATGGAAAAATATGCCAAATAATTTTAAAGAAATCATGTCACTTTTCACATTTAAGCAGCACTTGAAGCATTATGTTTTTTACCAATTATATTTGATTTTATTGTTATCAGGACCAATTGTAAAACAGCATTTGTTATCTGAATTTTTACCCTGAATAAATACATTTTATCAATCAATAAATCAATAATCAGTGCGTATCAGTGATGTATTGAAAAACCATTCTTAATTGTTTAATTCCTCTTTCCAGTCATGATGCATCTTTCGTTCTCTATTCCAACATTTCATTCCCAGAAGCCAATGACTCTGCTACTGCCAGCTTCTACTTCTGCTGCTGCTGCTGCTGCTGCTGTATCAAGATGAATGATTCCAGTCATGACAACTGACCCCACTTGACTGGGGGGGGGGGTTTTCACCAGCCAATCACCTTCTCTGATTGATGACATGTGACCTGTCATGCATGACTGCACTCACTGATCTTCACTTCAGAGAAGATTTTCTCTCGAAATCCTGCCATTTGTCAAAGAAATATTGATCAATGTGTTTTGCATCTCTGAGCTGGACTTTAACAGTTATAGTTATGAATGTAAATTCACAACAATTTCTTAGTTTTTGTGAGAGTACGAAAAAAAAATTTTCCATCTAAGTTTTAATCTACTTCGTTGACTTAATAAATATTTTGAGACTCCCTTCGTATTAAGAGAGAATGACGTTAAAGAGAAAACATAATTGTTTTCCTTCTCCAGAATGATATGTTTCTTTTGCCCCTAAAGTATTGCTCTAATCTATTAACTTGTACAAACTTTGCTGGCAAATTAAAGCACATGAGGTCACAGGCGTACACTATTTTGATTAGCCTCAAATGGCGGATGACTACAACTTAGTCCAAGGTTGTGCTATGTCATTTTAAGGCGGAGTAATTCTCCCAAGAGGTGATGAGGTCGAGAGAATTATTTCCAGGAGATGTGTCTGGCCTTGGATTTAGATGGTATGTTTGGGAGTGCCCTCTAGCCAAAGACTACGTGTTGGAGATCACAATTTATTCTCTATGGACACAAATTATTTGGCCGAGATACAAATACTATATTTTCATAAAGCAGCATTGTTAAAAAAAACGTTGAACTCCTGAGTAGTGCTTGTCCAGACTCCATGATATTTACCAGATAAACAATGTCATTCTGATATCTGTGGAGTTTATGAAGTATATAGTGCCACTCACAACGAACAGGGCAGGAGCTTAGCTCAGTGGTAGCACACTCAGTGGATGGCCAATTAAATGCCTCATTCTAACAACATCCAGCTGGGATTTAGCTCTGTCTTACCTTAGAATTTCGTACTGTCTGGATTCTATCCAATAATCATGATTCAGAAAGTCTGCCTCTGGCAGCAGGTTATAGAAGCTGACCAGAGGCGGATCCATAACTTTTTCAGGGAGGGGGGGGGGGGCTTCACAAATTAAAATGTATTGCTGGGACTGCTGAATTTTTTTATATTTTTAAATTAAAATGTTCTAAGCCAAGGGGGGGGGGGGGTGTTGCAACCACCAAACCCTCCCCCCTTAAATCCGCCACAGCAGCTCTAGTAGCATTGAAACACACAGAAACATATGTTGCCATCAATATTACGATGAGAAAATATGTTCTCGTAAAGCTAGCTCATACATAATATATTGTTAATAAACCTCAGCACAATCATCAGCAAATTGTTTCTTACAGGAAATTAAAGCCAGGGTAAATATGAGCAAATTGCTTCTGTAATAAAGGCCTGTCTTATGAGTCGCTTCTGTAACTGCCAAACACAGAAAAATCTGACAATATATGCAGTAATGAGTTCTGTGATATCAGCTAAACATTCATACACTGTATGTACACCCCTGGCAAAAATTGACGTGTGGTTTCAATAGATTTTCACTGAATTGTCACTAACCTGAGTAATATTCCTGTACAGTAATTCATTTAATAAGAAATGCTGCACTATAGGAGCCACATGTAAAAATGTAAACTTTATTGTTGATGCGTTATGATTACTGAATATTTCCTGTACAATCAATTCATATCAATTTATTTGAAATTTTTTATATCTGAATATCTAAAACTATTCGATTTTTTTTAGCTTGGCTCATGCCAACAGATTATTGATATATTTCTGGTAGCAAGTATACTACTCTCCACTGCAATCAGAGTTGTTTGAATGCTGTGATTAAACTTCAGAATCTATGGCAATAATCACAGTTTCAAACTGTGCAGCAGATTGCTTCTAACTTGGCCAAAAGTATTTTGGAGTGGCTGATTGGACTTTGTCTGTACCATACTACTTCTATTGTAAAGTTTTGTAAACAAGGAAAATGTATGTCTGTTTTTTAACATTGCTGGTATTCTGACTCCATAGAAAGTTATTCAAAATGCTCAGAATTTTAGATTGTCTATATTCAAAAATGCATCCAAATGATTTTAAAATACATGCGTAAAGTCGGCCACTATTGGTACAGCCTATATTGATAACTCATGATTTTTGGATAGCGAAGATTCAATTCATTTACACATCTTTTGGATTTTTTTAAGTTGTAATGTCACTCAAAACTAAAATTATAAACAAAACTTCCCCATGAATCCGAACCATTTGTCTGTATGATAAACAAAGTAAGCTGCACTGCAGCTAAACCCTCAGCAAATCCCACATATCACACAGGCATCATTAAAATGTTATGTGTTCATCCGACAGGCAGGAGGGCGGGCGTTACACTTTCATTTCCAGAGCAGAACTCTAACACACACTTTCGTTTCTAGAGCTGAACTCTAACACTAATGCACTTGCCCTCATGAAATGTTATACAGTAACACTCTATATGACCTAGTGGTGCCTTGTGTTTTACAAAAATATTATTTCTTGAGTGTTTATATAGTGTGTGCGATGAACTAAAACAATTGCCACTTGGCTACATAGCCTGTTATGCAATGCTAATTAGAGTCCAAGATGTCCTATTTTTTTAACTCTTGAATTTCTTCATTTGTTCAGTGTTCCCATGGGTTATAAAAAAATGTAAAAAAGGCTTACTTTATTTTTGTAAAAATTAAGGCCCGTATTAAGTCTTAATTTTGTCCACTAAGTCTTTCATTGGCTTATTTTGATGCAAATATACTTTGATATTAACATTTACATTGTAATATTCAGACGATTTGATAAATATAAATGAATAGAAATTATGAACTTTCTATACACAAGGACTGCGTTGATTTTATTGCTTAATAGCCAATACCCTGATTGTTTTTTTGACAATGAAATTAAATATATTGGTGTAAATTACTATATTTGTCTGATTTTTCATTTTGCGCATGACATTATAATGTCTTACAAATATCTTACGTCTTATGAAGGTAAACCTGCAGGAACCCTGTATTAACAGCAATCCATTATCATCAATTATTATGTTCAGTGTAAAGCCAGGTGAGCATAAAAAGTATTCTCTATTCTTTTTCTTGCCATTTAATTGTTCTGTTTTAAAGATTTGATGCACAATAAAAAGTATTCAGTTCACTAGAAATATCAACACAATAGCATGTTCCCTTAACTAATCTGCAACTAAGATTATCATTTATATGTCCAAAATAGTCATATATGGGCAATGGTAATGACACTAAGGAATATATATGAAATTTAGCAAAAATGTTATGCCAGAAATTTTTTCTTTTTTCCATGCGACTATCAAACTGCACAGCTAAGCTATATAGAGTAATAACATATATACAATTTTGTTTGGGTAAGTGCATTAATGGTAGAGTTATGCTCCAAAAACATAATCTAACAACATTTTGAGCACTTTTTTCTGATTTTCCATTATTTTGTAATTGGCATGAAATCAAAATCAAAATGAAGTTTAAAAAGTGAAAATGCTTTATTTTAGATATGTTATTGATGCAATTTATTTCAGGTAAATAGTGTCATTTATATAAAGGTTTGAAAAAGTAGGAATTTTCCCTATTTTGCCCTTATTTTGAAAATTCTATAGTATTTAAGGCCATGAGACCCCCAAAAGGCACCACTACACTATTTTAGACATATAATGACAACGTTTAAGCATGTAGGTGCAGTAGTGTCAGAGTTCTGCTCCAGAAAACAATAATGTTTTAAAACATAGCCAACATATGTCAATGTGACTATCAGAAGGCACCACTAGACCATATAGAGTATTACTGCACAAAATTGAGATGGGGTAAGTGCATAAGTGTTAGAGTTCTGCTCCGGAAACGAAAGTGTTAAGCCGGCCCGCCCTCCCGTCCCGTCCGCCCTCCCGTCACGTCCACCCGCTGAGGGTTAAAAATATATCACCTTCAATATCAGCTGTTATCTATCTATTACTTTTTGCAAAATGGCCCAGCAAGATAACATATCGAATAGATTAACTTGAGAAAGAGACATCCTGCTTGTTTTCTAGAACATAACATGTTTTAATAAGTGTTTATGATAAGATCTAAATGATTGATAACTTTAAAAAAGCTAATGAAAAATGACCGTTGTTTATTTTGTTGGCGCCCTTGAAAGATATCTGTAAGAAATATTTATTTGTGTTATCTATGGTAATTTCTACAAAAGTTTTTGTCATTGACATCGATAATGGTTATGTACACAGTACATCAAGAATGCATATTTTCAGTGACATGGTTACAAAAAGATAAAATATAGGTGGTTTGAATTATAATGTGTTTGTAAATGTCCAGTCATTTTGAACTATGATGCATTGTCAATGTGAAATAAAATCAGTTCAGCTCAGTTTAAAATACATATTTAAATCGCAAGCTTTATACACACAAAACATGAACAATATACAAGCATTTGAGGATCAAAGATCAAAATGTTTAGTTTATAATCTGTTCCATGCAATAATGCTGCATGAAACCAGTACAAATTAGACAATATACATATCAATTTAATAGTAATTGTATATTTATTGAACAAACCAGGTTTCTATGACTGAATATATACAAACCTTTAATAGAATGACACATTCACCGTTCAACTGCATTAGTCACACTGATGAAAATGTAAGCACATATCAATTTTAATGCACTAAATCAGGATTTCAAGATCTGAAGTTTTCCGAAAAGTAACATTACGTCATATGGATGTATGAAGTAACAACATATCTAGCAGCTGCTATTATTAAGCCTGCTGTTTTAAAAATGCACTTTTCAGATTTGATAAAAAATGTTGTGCCACAGATTTAAGTTCACCAAGATGTGAGATAGGCTTATTTAACTCTGTCGTGAGTACCTGCAGAGGAAATATTAAAGTGAAATTATTAAAAAAAACTACTGAAACTTGACATAATAAATCTGGTTATACGGCACAATTTTGGCATCAAAATCAAAAATCTGTTTTGCAATATCAGAAATATCTCTCATTAAATTACTTTAAACTTTTTTTTTCCAGAGGCATAGAGCTGTGTTCCTTGCTATGTCCAGTGAAGTAGGATTTTTGTGATCTTGAAATAGTCCCGATGGTCTCCAGGCATGGGGTGCATTGGGACACAGCTTAGGGACCACTGGTATATGGAAATCGACGTTATCTGTACTTTTGCAATTATCACTCCCACGAAGACTATTATGACATCAGTGATTTCCCGTTGGGCTTGGATGTACACCATGTGAGCTGTATTTTACACTATTTAATTTGAATAGATCAAAATTTCAACAGAAAAACCTCTGACACAATTTCTCAATTACATATTAAAAAGATTGAGACTGTAAGCATAAAAATGATAAAAAAAGTACCAGTTATAACTTGGAACTTGGTACAATAAATATCAGATGAAGAGTGGATGTTCTGGATGCATATACTTTGCCAGTAAAACTGCTAAATCTTAAATTTATTGCCTGGTTTATTTTTTTTACCCAATTTCAAAAATCTGTGGCAACCTATATATTTTTAATTAATATTATAATTTTTTCTCTCTTTACACTGAAATTATTTGATTTATTGTATTAATTTCAAAACCCGAACATGCTCACATGATTGGGCTTAATATCCAATGATAAGCATTTGATACAGGGGCAGAAATGCCAGTGCCCTTCAAGGGTAAAATGTCAAGCCTCAAAATAAAATTTCTCTCTCTCACTCTCATAATTTAGCATCAAGTGCCTTGGCAGGCTGACGCAATACCACACCAAACCCTCTCTTCTTGAGGTCAGGGTCCCTCTGCCTCTCAGGTTTCATATTTTTGGTTCTTGCCTCTCAGGTTTCATATTTTTGGTTCTTACCATACTTACTCCTGCACCTAGGCTATGTCAGATTACTATTACACTTAATCAAATCTTTACCAAAGTCACTTACAAAACATGGATATGTTAGCTGCTGTGAAATTTGTTATTATTATTTTTTTTTTTTGATGAGGTAAGCATATCCACTATGATTATGTTACTGCTGGGCTGCCAACCATCATTTCTGTATTTCAATCCAGTCAACTTTGGAAGGTTGCTTCATTATTTGCCTCTTTGCCTTGGCACTTGCCTGTCCTGATCAGCCCAATCTGGTGCAAAAATATGGGATGCAAAGCCCATCTCACTAATCCACCTCTCGATTTTTTCTTCTGATATAAAAATTACTAAAATAAACATTCACCCATGGAAGAGAATAATGCAAGCATTATGCTAAAATTGAACTCATATATTTTGTATACCTTTAATCAACTTAGATCTTAAATAAGCAGCAATCGCTGATGTGAGGCCTCCTGGTTTGTAGCGAAGAGTGTGTGATATTTACACATTTCTATCAATGTAAGTTACACAACTGTCTTAATCTTCATTTTTCAATTAACAATCTCCTGTGTGTAAATGCAAATGGTGGTCTAATGGCTAAGGAATCCACCAGTTCCCAGGTTTAATTCCAGCCTAAGCACTCTTAATGAGCTAAATCTCAGCGGGATGTCAATCGCATGAGATGTTAAATTATATCCCGCAATAGAGTGTGAACCTCATAGAAAAACCATGAGGTTCACACTATGAGGTTCAGTGTTGTGAACCTCATAACATACATTATCCCTTATAAAGAGAACAGCCTGGCCAATCACAGGACAGCACACACAAACTCAGTGACGTCATGAGAGTCATCACTTCAACTGGATGTTCTCCCAAAAATCTATAAAATAAACAAAATTAGCCTCACCTGACATAAGAAACCCCATTAACTTTTTGATTCCTTCAATCTGAGTACAATTTGAACATGGAAGAAGCTTCAGAAAGTCAACAATGAAAATTTGCTGAAGTATCAGTTGAGCAGTGACAATGGCCCAGTTCACATAGTTTTTGGGTAACAACATGTCTTAAATACACTTTTCGGTCCTAAATGAGCATAAAATCCAAAAATATTTCAGTAGATATGGTTTAAATATACTCAAATGTCCATAAACTCTCCATTTTAAGGCTGAAAGTGCTTCATATTAAAGACTCTCTCCTTGCTGAATCATGACGTTGTTGTTTTGAAATGGTGACGTCATCACCATGGCAACCAACCAGAGTGAGGCAGAACAGATAGAAAAACAAAATATCCTTACTCACTGCTGGAAAAATAGTTCTCATAAAAAATAATAACTGAGAGGTTATTGCGGGATATAAATAAAACCTAATAACTGTGTGGTTCAGAGCCTTGAACTTCACTCGTGATGAGGTTGGGCTAGAGAACCCACGAGTCCCGTCATATCATCATTACATCTGCCACTGGCAGCTGGTCATAAAATTTCAACTGTACCATACACGGAAGTATAAATCTTTGGAATTCCTAACAAATAATATTCTTATTTTTGAAACACTATAAATAGCTTCTCTGAAAATGCATTTTTTTGAAAATTGGTTGATAAGAGCTGTCAGATAATTGACGTTTCACATAAACAACTGTAATTCAACATTTTTGCAAACATTATAGTGAAATAAATCACAATACATTACTTTTTAGTTTAACTTAATATGCTCAGTTTTATTATACAATTTGATGTATAATTAGTCTGCTAATAATGCAATATGGCTTTTCAAATCAATTTCATATTGTTAATATTCCATTCCAGTGAAAATAGTCTTACAAAGCAGAAAACCCTCAGCAAAAATATAACTGTATCTTCTGCATTGCATAATGCTACTAGGAAAGTTCAATGCTTACAAGTGAAAGGAGATGCCTGAAATGTTCATGGCCAGTGCTCACCAGGTGGCAGCACCTGCCTGTTAAGCGAAATGACTGAAGGCTTTTAGTTACATGTATTTCCCTGTTGTGTTTTCTTTTTGGTTCCCTCAGGGTTCTGCTTCTTCTTCATAAAGCATCAACTATTACTCATGTTTATTAGTAAATCCATGTTTAACAATAGTCATTTAAATGACAATATAAAAAACATGGGATGCACTATCCTCTACTTTAGTACCCTCTTTCTTAATATTATAATATGATATGATTGCAATAAAAGTGATAATTTATAATCTCACCAATAGGTAGGTAACTCAGCAGATGCCTGCTATATGTTCTGTGGGGTGGTCTCCGAGTAGCAGCCGAAAAAGGTTTTTAAGAGATCTCCCAACAATAAAGAGAATATAAGATTATATATTATGATTTAACAGTATGAATATATTTTCCTTTTCATCCCGTATTTCCCCACCCCCCGCCAGTTCCTTTGTTTTTTTTTTTCAAATTATATTTTTTTTTTCAGTCCCACTGTCTGTTTGAAAAAACGTTGCATTGTCACGCATGCACACTGCACAGATCAGTACGTCATTCACCACAGATCAGTATGTCATGAAGATAAACATTAAAATTAATCAGTCCATCGCATAGTGTTGTTCATAAGGTTTCATTACCTGTGTCACATTAAAAAAGCACAAATCGCAGTACCTGGTATCGATTAAGACAGCATCTGGGCTCTATTTACACATGCATTGCTGACATATATCTTGACATGTAAACCTATAGTTTATGGGTGATCTTGTCCCTTTTTCGCCTTCAATTCAGCCCAAAGATTAAACTAATGGTGAATTGGACAGATTTTCTCTAATGTAATTATACAAGTAAAACAATGCCTTGATGTTTGAAATGTTAACTAACTCAAAAGTTCTCTCAATTTCTTTTTTAGTAAATCATTAATAGAATAAATGATTAAGAAGTAATACTGTGATTTTGCTGTACTTGTATACAATTTAGAAAACAGCAGTTGCACGATGCAGACATGATTACACATAAACATACATAAAATGTATACAAATATAAATGTCTAAATGATGTTGTTGGATGTTGGGGATTTTTTTTTCTTAACTAACACACTGAAACAGTAATCTTCTGCCTTGTGAGAACACGTTAGAAAACACCACATGTCAAATAAGATAAATCAGTTTACAGCATAAACTTTGCACTTTGGAAATTTTGATAAACAAAAAAATTGGCGATAAACATGCGCACTGAACTCAAATGTTGCTATATTACCCTACAAATCTCACTCAGTGGCAACAAGTGAAGAGATCTAGTTTCTCAAATACCTTGCAAGATGCAAACCATATTATTCGCTGCATTCATCTGCTTGGCTGTGGCCTTGCCTATAATTATTCCTAATAATGTTGCATGCCACAACGGGAGATGAGACTAATGAGCAATATACCAACAGTGTAGCTGAGCGAATTGCTGCTATATTGCCAAAGATCAACATTGTCCAGAGTTTAACCAATCTGAAAAATCCTGTTTTGTTTGTAAAAACATCTGATGAAATGGTAATGAATCAACTGTTCCAACTGGATGAAGTTTACATCATTGAAACCAACCGACATATTTGGCTGAACCAAGCATGTTCTACACAAAACACTCAGAGCCATGAATGGAGCCTAACTAGAATAGCAACCAGAGATAAACCAGTAAATTATGATAATGGCATATATCGCTTCAGGTCAAACGATGGTGGGGGCGTTGGAATCTATGTTGTGGACACCGGTGTCAGGCTTACTCATGATGAATATAGGGGAAGGGCATTTTTTGGCACCAACACCATTGGAGGAAGTGATGATGATGAACATGGTCATGGAACACACTGTGCCGGAATTGCCGCTGGAAGTAAGGCAGGAATTGCAAGGAATGCTGCTGTTATATCTGTCAAGGCTTTTGATCAATCTTTACAAGGAACTGTTCAAAGTGTTTTAGCTGCTTTACAATGGGTATCTTATCATGTTAAGCTGACTGGCTGGAGAGCTGTTGTCAGTGCTTCTTTTGCAGGATCGGGTGATGACAGAGTGTTAAATCAGTACGTGCAAACCCTAGTTGCAGAGGGCATTGTGGTTGTGGTAGCAGCTGGAAATGACTTTAAAGATGCATGCTACTATAGCCCAGCCTTAGTCCCAACTGCAATCACAGTTGGTGCCACTGATAACAATGACAACTTGGCAAGCTTTTCCAATCACGGCACCTGTGTGGACATATTAGCTCCACGCGTTGATATCGTTTCTGCAAGCAACACTGCTGATAATATCTACAGACTATATTCTGGTACTTCACAAGCTTGTCCATTTGTTGCTGGTCTTGCAGCCAAGTATCTTGCTGACAACCCTGCAGCTACACCAGCACAAGTGGAAAATTACCTTACTTCTGTAGCGACACAGAATAGAATCAACCTCGGAGGAACCATGACTCCTAATCTACTGTTGTACCACAATTGTGTTTAAACAGATTAGTAACAGTAATTGGATCATGTAATTTTCTAAACATATTCGTGGAAAAATGTTGTTACATCCTTAAAACAATTTAGCAATATAATGTGTAAAATGCTTCACTGATCACATATATTGTATCTTCTGCTTTTATTGTAGCAAGCTGCAAAATGGGGTAGCCGAGCCTTCACAGAAAGTATGCAGATGTCCTGTGCAACAGTGATGATTGAATCAATTCTAGTGTAATATGGTTAATTTCAAATAAATCTAATTGATCTGCATATCGGCATTACTTATGTTCTTCTTTATTTTGCCATGCAATGTGTTGCATCACTGTCAATGATGATACATGCACAGTATTGTTGGATGATGTTTCATTATGGATAAAGCACAACTGAGACATTTCAATAACTTTTAGTTGCATACAACTTTGTGTTTATGTCATTCTGAAATTTCTGTTCTGCTAAAACTAAGATGTTGAAGTATGCTGGTCAGTAGACTTCCCTTGGGAGGACATATCAGCAAAAATGATATATTTTGGTATTCCCTTAAAATCTTGCTTTCCTTTGCAAAAGTCTTGCATTTTGTTATTGTCATTAGGGAATGTGTTAACCATGCGAATGTGAGTCATGATGAGCTTATCCTCAAAATGAACACATTCAGTCATGAAGAACATGTTTCCTGCAATAATAGCTAAGCGGACATTTGGGAAGAATATGTTAATTTCAAATTAATATCTTTTTTGCAACATTCTGAAAGAGGACACCACCCAATTACTGACTACCTAATAAGATTGGCTTCTGAGAGAAGACTAGCCTCAATTAAAGCAACAAACCTACTCTCTAATAGTTTCATTCCTGCTGTAGTTGAGTCTCTATAATATCATCAAAATGACTCTATCATGCACATGAATCGCTGTTTACGTATACCAGATTAAAGAATTAGTTTTACTGATATTATTTTTTGTTAATCATAACCTGGTACATCACCAAAGGGTTTGATATGACAATTTCCAAATTGTGAATTTAGCTGAACAAATTGACTATAACTTGAACTTGATTATGAGGGAACATGAAAATAAATAAAACGAATGCGACTTTTGAATATAAACTTAATCCTCATGAGGTGACGTGTTGTTTTTATAAAGGAATGTGTTCTTTTTATGAAGTGATGCACATTTTTGTGACAGAATGCATATTTTTGAGAGGGAATGACATTTGTTATAATAAATTTTCTGTCTAATTATATCTTAGAGAACCGCTCCAAACATTAAGCAATTGCATTTTATATTTGAATATTTTGGTTTTGTTATCACACCTAACTTAAGCGAATAAATATAAATAACCATGTAGCAGATGTGATTTTTCACAAATACTCTGTTTTATACAACGATACTACAGCCGTCATGTCATATGTGATAAGCACTAGTGAAAGATACAGTGAAATATGCTCAGCTAAAAGGAAAGCTAAAGTGGCTGCACATCTATAACATTGGGAACTTGACTTGGGTTCACCTTGCTGCTAAATACTTAGGTGATGTTTGACTGTCTACAATATGTTTCAAATACACTTCCTCTTGCCTGTGTTTTTCACAGCTGCCCATGTTAAAATTTTTCAATCCTTTTGAACATTGCTCTTCAAATAAGCCATGTAAGTCTGCATACCAAAAAAACCTGGTTAATGAAAATATGGTAACGACCGAGGTAAGAAATATTACTGCAGCACATAACTCCTAAATTTGACAAGCAACTGAAATGTGGAAATCATCACATTCGTTATTCAAAGACCAATTTTATTGCACGTCACTATTTTTCATAATTTTAATCTTGAATTAATTTGGCCAATTATACTGTCACCTTGTCCAACAGGACACTGTCCCAATGAACCCAATGCAGTGGTTTTAAAGAGAATCACATGTCCACTCTTCCACTCAGGCTATGTCAGATTACTACTATTTTTTATCAAATCCATGGTTTTGCTGCTGTGCACTAGCCTTATAAACACCAGGGTTTGAAAGTATGAATGAAAATTTCATTTAAGACTTTACTTGTTTATTTTCCGAATGGGTCCAGTGCCCCTATGCGCCCCATGTCCCAAAGGGCCCTCGTATTCCATATGATGTTGCGGTAGGGGGGTCCAAGGCCTCCTCCCTTTGCTGCTTATTTAAACAACTAAAAATAATATGTAATGTTCATGTATAATATTCCATTCTTACAGTATATGCTAATTGGTTTTTTTTTTATGTGTTAAACATATCCACTATAATTATATTAATGAGATATCTTGATCATTTTTTAAGCTCAGTGGTAACATGCTGGGCTCACAACCATTTTATTCTGATCCAGTCAACTTTTGAAGGTTGCTTTATCATATGTCTCATTGCTTTGGCACCTGCCTGTCCTGATTGGCCCTGCCTGGTGCAAAAACATGGGATGCAAAGCCCATCTCACTCAGCCCCTTCTTGATGTTATCTTCTGATATGAAAATTACTTATATAAACATATATGGAACAGAATAATGCAAATATTTATGCTAAGACTAAAGTCATATACTTTATGCATTTAATATAATACGATTGATGTCCTTTTGATGAATAAATTGAAAACCGGCACTGAATTCCTACTGTACTTTATTGACTATGAGCTATTGGAGGGGAGAGTGGCTTAGTTATCAGTGACAGCATAGCTGTCTTCTGATCGAGGGCGTTCATTTGATTTTTTATAATTTTACTTTTTCAAAATAAACTTGCTGAGTCACAAATAGAGCCGTTCTCATTTTAGACATCCAGCATAAAACTTAAATTGTTACAGCCTGGAGGGCTGTAGAGAACTTAGAAGAAGTTCAAGCACATTTGTGGGTTGAATGTCACTGAATTTATTGTCCACAATATCCAAAGATCCAGTATACATATCCAATATTCTATATCCTGTAATATCAAATAATCTATATGATCCGTGACACTGAAAGCTGTTAAACCAAATTAATTAATAGCAATACAATACGATCTTTTATATTTTAGATAATGCAATTATTTGGCAACAATAAAATGGTAAATTTACCATATTTGCCCACAATAATCTATTTATTTCTGGTGCTGTGCTTGTTACTCAGTAGTTTCCACATGAAGTGAAGTTGTGCACGAGTGCAAACAGGATTTGACACCTTTTAGTTAAAAGCTTCTGGCAGCTTTGTTGTAACAAATAAGGATGTCATGCCGATGCTACAACAATCTTAAATGTGATATTTGCAAATTTCAATCAATGTACTTTACATGACCAGGGCGACTCTTAATTTTCATACTGCAACTGGGTGGTCTAATGGTTCAGGGATCCATCAATTGCACATTGGCCAGCTCTGCTGAAGTTCCCAGGTTCAATTCAAGCCCAGGCAATCTTCATGAGCAAAATACTGACTGGATGTCAATTACATGAGACATTAAATGGAGGATGTTTGTACACAGTGTCTATGTTGGGTAAATATAAGACATGTGTAACATGGTGTGACTTTGTATTATCATCTCATCCTTACATCTACATCTTCTGGTAGCTAAAATAAATCTAACAATGCCATACGCGGAAGTATAAATCTTAGGCAATCCTAACAACTGATATTGCAATCTTATTTTTGAAATACTGTAAATAGCTTTTGTGAAAATGCATTTTTGGGAAATTGGTTGATAAGAGCTGTCAGATAATTGATGTTTCACATAAACAACTGTAATTCAATATTTTTGCAAAAACATTATGGTTGAAATAAGCAAGCATAAATTGCTTTTTAGTTATAACTCGATATGCTTGGTTTCATTATCAAATTTGATGTTATAGTTAGTCTGCCAAGAAGGCAAAATTGCTTTTCCATCTATTTCATATCCAGTGAAAACATAGTCCTACAAATCAGAAAACCCTCAGCAAACATACTTCTGCATATTCTGCATTGCATAATGCTACTAGGAAAGTTCAATGCTTACAAGTGAAAGGAGAAGCCTGAAATGTTCATGGCCAGTGCTCACCAGGTGGCAGCACCTGCCTGATAAGCAAAATGACTGAAGCCTTTTAGTTATATGTATTTCCCTGTTGTGTTTTCTTTTTGGTTCCCTCAGGGTTCTGCTTCTTCTTTATAAAGCATCAACTATTACTCATGTTTATTAGTAAATCCATGTTTAACAATAGTCATTTAAATGAAAATATAAAAAACATGGGATGCACTATCCTCTACTTTAGTACCCTCTTTCTTAATATTATAATATGATATGATTGCTATAAAAGTGATAATTTATAATCTCACCAATAGGTAGGTAACTCAGCAGATGCTGCTATACCTTTCTGTGGGGTGGTCTCCGAGCAGCAGCTGAAAAATGTTTTTGGGATATCTCCCAACAATAAAGAGAATATAAGATAAGATACTATGATTTAACAGTATGAATATATTTTCCTTTTCATCCCTTATTTCCCCACCCCCTGCCGGTTCATTTGTTTTTTTTTTCAAATTATATTTTTTTTTCAGTCCCTCTGTCTGTCAGTCTGTCTGTTTAAAAAAAGGTTGCATTGTCACGCATGCACACTGCACAGATCAGTACGTCATTCACCACAGATCAGTATGTCATGAAGATAAACATTAAAATTAATCAGTCCATCGCATAGTATTGTTCATAAGGTTTCATTACCTGTGTCACATTAAAAAAGCACAAATCGCAGTTCCTGGTATCGATTAAGACAGCATCTGGGCTCTATTTACACATGCATTGCTGACATATATCTTGACATGTAAACCTATAGTTTATGGGTGATCTTGTCCCTTTTTCGCCTTCAATTCAGCCCAAAGATTAAACTAATGGTGAATTGGACAGATTTTCTCTAATGTAATTATACAAGTAAAACAATGCCTTGATGTTTGAAATGTTAACTAACTCAAAAGTTCTCTCAATTTCTTTTTTAGTAAATGATTAATAGAATAAATGATTAAGAATTAATACTGTGATTTTGCTGTACTTGTATACAATTTAGAAAACAGCAGTTGCACGATGCAGACATGATTACACATAACATCCATAAAATGCATACAAATATAAATGTCTACTTGCGCATTAAATGATGTTGTTGGATGTTGGGGATTTTTTTTTCTTAACTAACACACTGAAACAGTAATCTTCTGCCTTGTGAGAACACGTTAGAAAACACCACATGTCAAATAAGATAAATCAGTTTACAGCATAAACTTTGCACTTTGGAAATTTTGATAAACAAAAAAAGTGGCGATAAACATGCACACTGAACTCAAATGTTGCTATATAACCCTACAAATCTCACTCAGTGGCAACAAGTGAAGAGATCTAGTTTCTCAAATACCTTGCAAGATGCAAACCATATTATTCGCTGCATTCATCTGCTTGGCTGTGGCCTTGCCTCAAGGTCGACAGATTGAGCACTTGGACCATCCAGACAAAATTCCTGGTGAATTCCTAATAATGTTGCATGCCACAACGGGAGATGAGACTAATGAGCAATATACCAACAGTGTAGCTGAGCGAATCGCTGCTATATCGCCAAAGATCAACATTGTCCAGAGTTTAACCAATCTGAAAAATCCTGTTTTGTTTGTAAAAACATCTGATGAAATGGTAATGAATCAACTGTTCCAACTGGATGAAGTTTACATCATTGAAACCAACCGACATATTTGGCTGAACCAAGCATGTTCTACACAAAACACTCAGAGCCATGAATGGAGCCTAACTAGAATAGCAACCAGAGATAAACCAGTAAATTATGATAATGGCATATATCGCTTCAGGTCAAACGATGGTGGGGGCGTTGGAATCTATGTTGTGGACACCGGTGTCAGGCTTACTCATGATGAATATAGGGGAAGGGCATTTTTTGGCACCAACACCATTGGAGGAAGTGATGATGATGAACATGGTCATGGAACACACTGTGCCGGAATTGCCGCTGGAAGTAAGGCAGGAATTGCAAGGAATGCTGCTGTTATATCTGTCAAGGCTTTTGATCAATCTTTACAAGGAACTGTTCAAAGTGTTTTAGCTGCTTTACAATGGGTATCTTATCATGTTAAGCTGACTGGCTGGAGAGCTGTTGTCAGTGCTTCTTTTGCAGGATCGGGTGATGACAGAGTGTTAAATCAGTACGTGCAAACCCTAGTTGCAGAGGGCATTGTGGTTGTGGTAGCAGCTGGAAATGACTTTAAAGATGCATGCTACTATAGCCCAGCCTTAGTCCCAACTGCAATCACAGTTGGTGCCACTGATAACAATGACAACTTGGCAAGCTTTTCCAATCACGGCACCTGTGTGGACATATTAGCTCCACGCGTTGATATCGTTTCTGCAAGCAACACTGCTGATAATATCTACAGACTATATTCTGGTACTTCACAAGCTTGTCCATTTGTTGCTGGTCTTGCAGCCAAGTATCTTGCTGACAACCCTGCAGCTACACCAGCACAAGTGGAAAATTACCTTACTTCTGTAGCGACACAGAATAGAATCAACCTCGGAGGAACCATGACTCCTAATCTACTGTTGTACCACAATTGTGTTTAAACAGGTTAGTAACAGTAATTGGATCATGTAATTTTCTAAACATATTCGTGTCTTGATCAATAAAAAATAAGGTGCCACTTGACTTTTAAATGTAATGTGGTTGATTTAAAAAAATTTAGTTTGATCTGCTTATCAATATGGTTGTCCATTGATTTTTGCTGACATGAGAATGTTGGTCCAAGGGTAACTGTGTACGCTAGTTATCAGACCGTTGGAATAACATTGTAAATTGACAATAACATTAAACAACCTGGATGGAAAAAGTATATACAGCTAATACGTTCAGATAAGATCAATAAATGGCCCACTATTGTGTTGCCAAACATGCAAGTTGTTGAAATAAGACAAACTCAGGATATAAGCATGAAAATATCACCAACTTGAAACAAAGAAAACACCCAGATATATAGAGACATAGACAAAGACATACATGGCCAATTGTGCTATGTGCGTTTCCCATGCGTTTGGATAAACGCATGGAAAACGCATGGTTTTTTCCTTATTATAATTAGCTAAAAACCATGCGTTTTCCATGCGTTTATCCTTCTCATGGAAAACGCACGTGGCACATTTGGCCATGTAGGCAGACATAAAGTTGTTCTTGTACATGTAGACACCTAGCCAATAGACGGATTGAGATGAGTGAAATGACATCACCTGACATCTGCCGATATTAACCAAACCTAGACATCCGCTAAATAAGTACGAGAAAGAAGGGAACTAAATATGCAATTAACCTCAGAACCTTCAATTCATTAAAGACAAATGGATCAAGAGCATACTGTATTTGAGGTACAAATACTTGACAGCAGAGCTGCACGACCATCTGGAGTTGGATATGAGTCCTATTGTTATTGATCCAGAATTACACTGGCGCAAGTCACTCTTGGTGCCCACTTTACTTGTTGACCCACCTATTGATAATGGCCTTGACCTTGTCTTCAGAGATACAGAGCTGCCGCTTTTCAATATCAATCACAAAGCCCACAAATTCAACCCGAGTAGCAGGTGTGGTCATTTTGTTATGTTTGACTGCGAACCTTGCTTTATGGTCATGGCCAACATGATATTGAGGTTGGCTTGACATGTGATGGGTGACCCAGCGACCACGAGAAAGTCATCCACATACCCTAACAACCCAGTCGGTACTATTCATGTGACAGTAATAGTTTGAGGGGAGGTGCAAAAGCATCAAACAGTGCAGGGGCAGACCTCAAACCGAAGTTGAATACCCTATGAAAATAATACACTTTTCTCACCTGTGGTCGAGTCACTGAAAACACATGAGATGCCCATTGTTGATGTATATAAATATAATCATTGTTGATGGGAATGTATATAAATAAAATCATTTTTGATGGGAATGTATATAAATATAATCATTGTTGATGGGAATGTATATAAATATAATCATTGTTGATGGGAATGTATATAAATACGCATCTTTTAAATTGAATTTAGCCAGATACGGGCGACTGAGTTCATGGCAGTATGCTACTGCATTATCAACATATGCAATAGCAGCATTGACAGAATCAACAAGTGGAAGTAACAAATTGTGTACGAGTCTAACTTTAGATGCACATCTTTTGAAAAACTCCCCAATAGTGAAACAATAAAATGGCCAAATGGAGGATATTTAAGTGGGTCATAGAGATGAACCACCTTGAGGTCAGAGTCAATAACCTGAGCCACTGCACTAACCGGTCTATTGGAATGTACAATCCGCAGGCAACTTACCAATATTGTGTCTACTGTAAACTGTATAATGAGTGAGTATGTGTTATTATTGATTAATTTTTCCAACATTCATTGGAACATATTGCCTTGTCATATTATTTAATACTAATTATGTGAATGTTTCTTTTTATTTTTATATTTCATTGCGATAAACATCAGGTTTTCTAATAAAATGATTAAGTGGCAACCAGATTACTGCGCTATTGTTTGACCTAATTAACAAGAATATTATTTTCAAAAAAAGAATAGATATCTGGTGTGTGTGTAGAATGCCAGCAGCACTAGGCCCATCCAAGTACACTATATAATATAATTACTAATTTGTTCTGTTTTCACAAACCATTTTGAAGATGAAAAAGTACCGTCATCTAGCGTTTGAACTAAGATATAAATTCTATGTATTTCCTGAAACAATTTATTTGACGAAAATCGCACGAATATATATAATAGCGTAGGCAACCCCTTCCATGATTATGCTGCTGCTGCGCTTTGGCGTCAGAAAAACATCTCGTCAGAAAAACACCACTGAATAGTAAACGGATTGTTATGAGTTGCATTGATTATGAAGTATTGTGATATAAAAGAACCGAAACGGTCTGCTACCCATTAAATGAGCAAGATTTTGGTAAAAAAATTATTTCATAATTCAAGATCTTGTCTCCTGTGTATAGAGTATAGGGGTATTGGGTGCTTGAAGTTAACAGCATTTTGACCTGTAAGGTCATAAACGTCTGGCTATGGTATGGATACAGTAGTTTGGCTAACTAGTGAATGCTAGACTAAAAGAGAACATCACAAGTCTGCATTTATAAGTGAGGGAGTTTCATTCAAGCCTTGAGGCAGGAAGTATGTCATGTAGGAGGAGAGACTAATTTGCCAATGCAGTTATAAAGTATATTGAATATTGATTGTCTCAGCATAGTTTTGCGTTTTCTGGCTGTATCAACAAATACAACACGATAAGGAAGCTACAAATGTATCTGGTGTGCACAAATCTATACTATTTCAACGACTGTGTGTCTAAACGTAAACCTGAACCTTGAAACTGTTTACTTCTACAAAGTTTCCTTAGCATCTTGATCCTGAAGACTTCACACCAAACTACATTTTCCATCCCACAACTTCCTTACTTCCCACCCCAATTACTTATTATGCATTCTATGTGAAGTCTACCACCAAGAGTGGTTCCTTGAGGCTCTCCATGCACTCAAGCACAACTCAAGGTTTCTTTCGAGAAATCTCAGAGTCCAATCGAGTATCTTACACCTAAGCTAATTATGGGTAGAGCCAGCAACTGTAAAGTGCACATGTCTCGTTTAGGCTCTTGCTTGTACGAGAATTCCTTTTAGTAATATCATGTATTGTCATTGTTGCATTGTATTGCATTGCCCCTCATAAGTGTTAGCTTGGCTAACTTAAGGGGTCTCTATCATATTTGCATATTCTTCTGCCACACTTCTTTCATAGAATTATATAGAGGTATTAATTATGAAATATTTGATTGTCTCAATGCCACTAATATGAAGGTTAGTAAGCTTATATATGACCAGCTACAGGTAATTGTAATGATAAAGTTTGGAATTCATGCCATGTTACATATGTACCCCCATGAATAGCGAATGTTCCTTGCTCAGCATAGACATTGACAGAGTGTATTTTACTGCATACTGTTTGCTTCGAATCACCACAAATGGAGGCCAAAAAAAAACATTAAAAGAAAATCCAAAATGAAGACAAATTCATTTTTTATTAACTTGTGATTTTCATACTAAGAGCTTGGATAAAATGCTCTGAGAGTAATAAAGAAAAATCATGATGGAGCTTCATACAGCATATTTTATCAAGCGCGTAATAAGTAAAAGCTGTGTAAAGCGATTGATATTTGAAGCTGCGCACATATTACATATGAATGCATATTTCTAAAAGTAAAAGTATCAACAAAGGCATGTCAGGCACATCTGGTGGTCTAAGAGGTTTTTTAAGATTATGGCATTCTTATTCTTTATCTTACCAGAACTTCAGCAGCTTTCAAAGGTTTTTATCCCTTGAGGCAAGTTGAAACTGGATAAGCAGCCTGGTACATTTTGTCCATCAAAATTATATTAAAACCAATGGGGTCATGTTGATAGCTACCTTATGCTTTTGTAATATAACCTTCAAATTTATATATACAAAGATAAATTTTAAAATTTTCATTTCCACAAAGAATTCTTTTTCAAATCAAGCAGTGATATGACTGTAACACACTTTCAGCAAAATTATATATAACAGGTGTTTGTGATACATGTTTTTTCTATAAATGTCTAATAAGTCTACTATTTACATCAAGTTGCTCTTCTGTAAATACATCATTTGCTACTACCATGCCACCTGCTGTAAGTAAGCCCAACTATTGTTGAGCTAAATCAGAATTTCATGAGAAAGGAAACAATTTCCTTTCCTTGAAGTCTGGTAGGACTGATAGCAGTTTGTATTAAAGGGACTAGAAACAGAAGGAAAAAGTCACTGAAATACTCTTAGAATTTTAAAAAGTTCACTTCGAAATAGTGACTGAAAATGCTCTTAAACCTAGGAAAAGTTGACTTCGATATCTTTGCAAACGAGAACATTGTAAGGTGGGCTTATTACATGTATAAAAAGTGTTTTGAAAATGAATTACATGTGAGATTATCACACCCCTGAAGAATAGTTTTCAAAGGCATTCTCATACCTGTTCCATCTTTATGGCCTTAAATTGGTGATGATATATCTTAGTTAAGTTCTTTTAGTGTAACAGTTGCAAGTATATGAAAGAATCTAAATCTATTTGCATTAAACTCATCCAAAATTGATTACAATGTTGATATCATAGATAAACTGTGCTAAACTAGACAAGTAGATTCAGATTAATCTATAGCCATTTATTCACATGGCTTCAATATATTTATTATGTCAACTTTTTAATTTTTTTATTATATCGATGACATAGTATACAACTGTCTTTGTTGTAATGGAAATAATTCATAGGCAGACAGTAGGGAGATATCAGATTCAGTGAGAAACACAAAAGCTCCTGTCAGATGCAACCTTACAGACTTCCTACCCTTGGATAAGCTTTGAAGATTGTTTTTTCAGAACCGACAAAGCATCAAAGAATCATCTACAAAGTAAACGTAAGATATCCCATGTGCCGCCTTTGTGCTGGGTTTTTTACTGTCGGCTTGGTCTCAATGATAACGCAAAGGTGAACATAGGTGATGTCTGCAGCCTGTGGAAATACAGATGTCTAGAAAATTTTCATCTAGCATACTACATTAGGATTTTGAGAAACTAAATGATACTGCATTCGACTACATTGGTAACTTCTCCACAACATGTGATATTCGCTTCACATGGAACAAATACATAAGACATTCAGCTTGAGTATTTGAGAGATATTCAAGTTAATTGGCATTAAGCTCAGTTTGTTCAACCAAATGCACATGAAGTCATGCTCTCTATCCCATCTTGGATGAATCTTTGTGAACTTGGCCTTCAACTCATTCACCATTCCCAAGCTGGTCAGTTCAGATAAACATCAGAGCAAGTGAGGTCAAATGCTGTACACTACTATAAGCTGCTACAAATGTTGGATAGCTACAACTTAGTGCAAGGTCGTGCTGAGCCATTTAAGGAGTGTAGTATGCAACCAAGGGACGATGAGGTCCCGAGAAATAGTCCAAAGGGATGAAGTTGGGTGAAGATGATGAGTTTCAGAGTATAACGTCAAGATGTACATCTAGAGTAATTGCAAATGGCTGTTGATCTATATAAACACTTTCTTAGTTTGTAGTTTTTTTATCTATCTTCTCTTGAGAGGTCAACATATCGTGTTCTCAAGAGAAGTTGCTGCATTCCTGTGTCAGACCATATTGATTGTAGACCTCAAGGCTGCTCTGATCTCGGTGACAAAATGTCATGGTGGCACCTTAATGCGAAGAATGTATATTATGTGACTTTAATATGTTGCTTATGATACAATTATGGCAAACCAATTAGATGATGTCACATTGTCACAATAAAATGTCTCCAGGTGATAGTTATGTTGGTGTCAACTTGGTGACAAGTGCTGGCACCTTTGTGAGAAGAATTTATCTTATCTGACTTTCATTGAAGCTCGCGTTTGATTCAATTATGGCTAACCAATTAGATTATGTCATTACCATGAAATATCTGATAGTGATGTCATCTTCATGACAACTTAATGATAAGCCCATCATTTACAAACAGTATATGTTGAAATTTGCATCATGTATATTACATCGGTATCTTGCACAGCCATTGAGTGAATTATTATCATTATCATTTGTGGAATTACCTCTCTGTTCACTTCATGTTAACATTGCGCAGTAATATGACAACTTGACCTTATCATTTGCAGGTGATAGTATCTTGTGTTGACCACTTGTACTGATGTCTGGCAAGGTTGAGAAGACAGAAAAACGTCACGACAGAAAAGATAGCATGATTGACGTTAAGTGGCCCCTGGAGCCAAATGTCTCAAGTGAAGGGTCAGTCAGTACTGGGACTTTTCCTTAGGGGAATGCGACAAGTGTCACGCTTCTTGCCTCAACTATGTCTCATTTGTGTTCACATGTTTTTTAAATTTCTTATTTACTTACATCCAACTTGGAAGAAAGGAAATTACTTGGCTTCTTGCAACTTATGTGTATTTTGAATATCAAGTAGACCAGGCTTTAATGCTCAGTGGTATTCTTCGCAACTGCAGGATGTGTTTCAGATACAAATACTAATCAAATACTGTTTCTGCATTTGTAAACTTCAATTCATTCTTGATCAAATTAATCATGTAATTTTTTAATTATTCTACACACTGCAGGAAAACCTTTTTCATTTTATCACATAATGATCTAAATTCACAAAATGCATATTTGTTCCATGAATAACAATATATCCCTTCAAACTCATGAATATTCATAAACATGCCTCTGAGAACATTTTAGTTTTCAGGTTACATCACAATAACTGCAGTTCTAAATCATGCAAAGACAGGGATCTTATTTTTCAAACATCGAAAAGCAATTTTTTATTTTGACCTGACTGCTAGTTTATCTTGTCATGTATTTTCTATAGAAATAACAACAAATTATGTCTGGGTTGATATTTAAATTACATGTTTTACAACCAGCATTCGGCCAGAGTAAAAATGCTGGTGTTTGTATTTTCCTCTGCTGTCAGTCATGATTTCGGTGAACAAAAAATGAGTATTGTCATAACTGAAGCTAGTCTATTGACACGGACGCTAAAATAAAAACATTTGTGGTGATCAAATTGATTATATTGCTCAATTGCCGTCAGAGCAAAAAAAATAATAAAATGTGTGAGAATTGTAACACCTTTTGTTCAATATTTTTTCGCAGCTTAAATATTGACGATTTTGATTGATCTTCATATTGGCTGTAAACTGCAAAATTCACAATGTTCTCTTAGAGCCAACTAGATTGCCATGTGCAATTATTGCAGTTTCACACTGATTGTGGGTTGAAGTTGACATATTCTGTAGTTTAATCTATTTGATTGTTGTTATGTATATAAAATAATTATAGTAAAATCACTACGTTGAAAATAGTCATATTGCACCGTATTGTAAACAATCTAATATATGTAAAGCGCATATGGTTAAAATGCAAAATCAGAAAGCTGCAGCATCAAATATAGATGTTTTTCTATTCAAGTCATGAACATCGCTTTCAAAAGAAAACCAAAAAACAGCTTATCTCGCAGAGAACTTGTGCAGAAACATGGAAGAGCAATTGGACTGTATTGTGCTCCTCAGTAGTCACTTTTAGTATTGAATCACTCTGCATAAGCAAATGCTGATTATAGCATCCTCTGCTGTATACTGTATAATGAGTCAGTGCATGTACTATTAGGTTTTCGGCATTCATTTATATTAAAACATTTATCAGGACATATTGCCTTGTTAGATAATTAAAACGAATGCAGATTGTAGGTCGCCTGCGGTATACTGTATAATGTGTCAGGTCTAGCAATATGTGTTCTCTGTTATTATTGATTAATTCTTCCAACATTCATTGGAACATATTGCCTTGTCATATTATTTAATGCTAATTATGTGAATGTTTCTTCTTTGTCTAATATTTCATTGCGATAAACATCCTGAATATCTGAAGGTGTTCTAATGAACTGATTTAGTGGCAACTAGAACTGCTCTATTGTTTAACCTTATTAAAAACTGCATGCTGTTATATTGGGCTTTTGTTCAAGGTAATTGAATGACTAAACTGCAAAAGTGTTCTTGAGAAAACAATCTATATTAAAAGTAATAAAAAAATCAATGTAAATAAAAACCAACATTATTTTGTTGAGAAAAAGTGGACCGGAGTCTCTTTCTCTTCTAGAGTAAAAAATAGGCTGCGATGCAGCTAAACCCTCAGCGAATCCCACATACCACACAGGCATTATTCAAATTGTTATGTGTTCGTCCGACAGGCAGGAGGGCGGGCGTTAAACTTTCATTTCCAGAGGAGAACTCTAACACACACTTTCGTTTCTATATCTGAACTCTAATGCACTTACCCTAATGAAATTTTATACAGTAAAACTCTATGTGGCCTAGTGGTGCCTTGTGATAGCCACACTGACATATATTGACTAGTTTTACAAAAATAGTATTTCTTGAGTGTTTACATAGTGTGTGCGATGAACTGAAGCAATTGCCACTTGGCCAATATAGCCTGTTATGCAATGCTAATAGAGTCCAAGATGTCCTATTTTTTGAAACTCTTGAATTTCTTTATTTGTTCATTATATGCTGCCAAGTGTAAAATAATACAGTGTTTCCACGGGTTATAAAAAAGCCTGAAAATTCTTATTTATTTTTGTAAAAATTAAGGCCCATATTAAGTCTTACTTTTGTCCACTAAGTCTTACATTGTACTATTTTGATGCAATGAGACCCCCAAAAGGCACCACTACACTATTGTAGACATATTATGACAAAGTGTTAAGCATGTAGGTGCAGTAGCGTCAGAGTGCTGCTCCGGAAACAAAACAAAAAATTATTTTTCTATTTTTTCCAAATTTTGTAAAACATAGCCAAGATATGTCAATGTGACTATCAAAAGGCACCACTAGGCCATATAGAGTATTACTGTACAACATTTTGTAAGGGTAAGTGCATTAGTGTTAGAGTTCTGCTACTAAAATGAAAGTGTTGTGTCAGCCCACCGGACGGACATAGATGATAACAAAAACCCTTTTCGAACTTTGTTCGCTGAGGGTTGAAAATTCACAGTCATTGTCTCTGAGTTCTTGCACTGCAGTCATATATAAAATGCAGAAATCAGTAACTGACAAGGGGGCACTGGTCAATATTTTAGTATTCCCAATGTCATTGCTTCCAATGTTATATCTTGCAGCAAGCTCTCTCGATTTGCCTCCCATAATTGTGGAAGCTGATGATTGGCCCAGCACAACCAAGCATTTTAACCTATTGTTCTGGCTATGCAGCATTTTCCCGTACAAATTACAAAATCTTTGCCCTACTTGATTTTTTAGATGAGAAACTATTATATGTAATGAGTAGTATAGTAATTCTTGTTCTTCATTGAGTTTCCTGCACTCAATGCATCACAGCCAAAATCAAGTGATTGAAAGGTTTTAAAAAGGAAGAAACCCCCTGTGGATTGCTTAGATTCAGAAGGGAATGGTTCTTTGCCTTCCTTTTTGCTGGTCTCCTCTTACTGTAAGCTAAAAATACAAAGCTCAGGAAATTAAAGGCATTTTATCATGGAGCTAAGAGGCTTATCTGAACTGCTGTGAAAAGCTATTTTAGGATTATTTAGAAGATCAGCCAGCGGTCACTGACCTAATGTTCAGTGACCAACATGGCTGGAAGTCAAGTCAATGTGTTAGCAGATTTTGATACTCTTGCATTTATGAAATTAAGCCACATATGTCAATGTCTATAAATTAATACTATGCATTGATCATGGAGTTTGAGATATTCAAGAACTGAAACTGTCTGCATACCCATTAAATGGGCAAGATTTTGGTAAAAATATGATTTTATAAATCAAGATCTTGTCTCCTGTGTTTAGAGTATAATGGTATAGGGTGCTTGAAGTTAACGGCATTTTAACCTGTATGGTCATAGATGTCTATTATAAGTCTAAGTCTATGCTACGGTATGGATACACTAGTTTGGCTAACTAGTGTATGGGGATAATACTAGACTGAATGAGAACATCACAAGTCTGCATTTATAAGTGAGGAAGTTTCATTCAAGCTTTGAGGAAAAATAAAGTATGACATGTCGGAGGAGAGACCATTTTGCCAATGCAGTTATTACGTATATGGAATATGGATTGTTTCAGCATAGTTTTTCTGGCTATATCAACAAATTCAATACAATAAGGAAGCTACAAATATATCTGGTGTGCAAAAATCTACAGTATTTCAACCACTGTGTGTCTATAGGTAAACCTGAACCTTGAAACTTTTTACTTCTACAAAGTTTCCTTAGCATCTTCAACCTGAACGCTTCACACCTAACTACATTTTCCTTCCCACAACTTCCTTACTTCCTTGAGGCTCTCTATGCACTCAAGCACAACTCAAGGTTTCTTTCGAGAAATCTCAGAGTCCAATCGAGTATCTTACACCTAAGCTAATTATGGGTTGAGCCAGAAACTGCAAAGTGCACATGTCTCGTTTAGGCTATTGCTTGTACGAGAATTCCTTTTAGTAATGTCATGTGTTGTCATAGGAAAGTATATAAGACATCCGTATTTTATTGTATTGCATTGTATTTATTTTATTATATTTTATTGTATTGTATTGCATTTTTATTGCATTGTGTTGCATTGTATTGCATTGCCCCTCATAAGTGTTAGCTTGGCTAAATTAAGGGGTCTCTATCATATTTGCATATTCTTGTGCCATACTTCTTTTAGAATTATATAGAGGTATTAATTATGAAATAAAAATCATATAAGTCTAAGTCTATTTTATTTTATTGTCTCAATGTCCCTAATATGAAGCTTAGTAAGCTTATATATGACCAGCTACAGGTAATTGCAATGATAAAGTTTAGAATTTGTGCCATGTTATATATGTACTCACATGTATAGCGAATTTTCCTTGCCAGCATAGACATTGACAGAGTGTATTTTACTGCATATTGTTTGCTCCGAATCACAACAAATGGAGGCCAAAAAAAATCCAAAAAGAAGACACGTTCATTTTTTATTAACTTGTGAATTTCATACTAAGAGCTTGGATAAAATGCTCTGAAAGTAATGAAGAAAAATCATGACCGAGCTTCATACAGCATATTTTATCAAGCGCGTAATAAGTAAAAGCTGTGTAAAGTGATTGATATTTGAAGCTGCGCACATATTACATATGAATGCATATTTCTAAAAGTAAAAGTATCAATAAAGGCATGTCAGACACATCTGGTGGTCTAAGAGGTTTTTTAAAATTATGGCATTCTTATTCTTTATCTAAGCGGATCTTCAGCAGTTTTCAAAGGTTTTTATCCCTTGAGGCAAGTTGAAACTGGATAAGCAGCCTGGTACATTTTGTCCATCAAAATTATATTAAAACCAATGGGGTCATGTTGATAGCTACCTTATGCTTTTGTAATTTAACTTTCAAATTTATATATACAGAGATAAAAAAACAATATTTTCATTTCCACAAAGAACCCTTTTTCAAATCTAGCAGTGATATGACTGTAACACACTTTCAGCAAAATTATATATAACAGGTGTTTGTGAAACATGTTTTTTCTATGTATGTCTTATTATAAGTTTTCTATTTACATCAAGTTGCTCTTCTGTAAATAAATCATTTGCTACTACCAAGCCACCTGCTGTAAGTAAGCCCAACTATTGTTGAGCTAAATCAGAATTTCCTGAGAAAGGAAACAATTTCCTTTCCTTGAAGTCTGGTAGGACTGATAGCAGTTTGTATTAAAGGGACTAGAAACAGAAGGAAAAAGTCACTGAAATACTCTTAGAATTTTAAAAAGTTCACTTCGAAATAGTGACTGAAAATGCTCTTGAAAACCCGGGAAAAGCTGACTTCGATATCTTGGCAAACACGAACATTGTAAGGTGGGCTTATTACATGTATAAAAAGTGTGAAAATGAATTACATGTGAGATTATCACACTCCTGAAGAATAGTTTTCAAATGCATTCTCATACCTGTTCCATCTTTATGGCCTTAAACTGGTGATGATATATCTTAGTTAAGTTATTTTAGTGTAACAGTTGCAAGTATATAAGAGAATCTGAATCTATTTGACTTAAACTCATCCACAATTGATTACAATGTTGATATCATAGATAAACTGCACTAAACTAGACAGATTCAGATTAATCTATTGCCATTGCTTCACATGGCTTCAACATATTTTTTATGTCAACTTTTTAATTTTTTTATTATATCGATGACATAGTATACAACTGTCTTTGTTGTAATGGAAATAATTCATAGGCAGACAGTAGGGAGATATCAGATTCAGTGAGAAACACAAAAGCTCCTGTCAGATGTAACCTTACAGACTTGCTACCCTTGGATAAGCTTTGAAGATTGTTTTTTCAGAGCCGACAAAGCATCAGTGAATCATCTACAAAGTAAACGTTAGATATCCCATGTGCCGCGTTTGTGCTGGATTTTTTACTATCAGCTTGGTCTCAATGATAACGCAAAGGTGAACATAGGTGATGTCTGCAGCCTGTGGAAATACAGATGTCTAGAAAATGTTCATCTAGCATACTACATTAGGATTTTGAGAAACTAAATGATACTGCATTCGACTACATTGGTAACTTCTCCACAACATGTGATATTCGCTTCACTTAGAACAAATACATAAGACATTCAGCTTGAGTATTTGAGAGATATTCAAGTTAATCGGCATTAAGCTCAGTTTGTTCAACCAAATGCACATGAAGTCATGCTCTCTATCCCATATTGGATGAATCTTTGTGAATTTGGCCTTCAACGCATTCACCACTCCCAGGCTGGTAAGTGCAGATAAACGTCAGAGCAAGTGAGGTCAAATGCTGCGCACTACTTTAATCAGCTGCTACAAATGTTGGATGGCTACAACTTAGTGCACAGTTGTGCTGTGACATTTAAAGAGTGTAGTAATACAACTGAGGGGTGATGAGTTCCAGAGAAATAGCCCCAAGAGATGCAAGTTGCCTTGTATGATGATGATGAGTTACAGAGTAGCCTCTGGATGTACATTTTATGCAACAGATACGAGATGACTGCATGCAACAGTTTTTGCTTTTCAAAAGTCCCTCTCTGTCCCGAGACAAGCTTTGATTATATTGCACAATGCCCATCAGAGAGAAAAGAAATCATGGAATGTGTGTGAATTGAAACCCCCTTTTTTCAATATTTACTCAGCTTAAATATTTTAAACATGCTAAATGCTTTAGGACATAAAAGTTAAATGGTTTTGGTACAGCTTTAGAGACCCAGACAATCTTGAATCACACTTAAACTTGAGCTCTGAGAGTCTTTATTATCTTTTTATCTCTAAAATTATGAAAGGTAAAAAGTCATCTTAAACTTTTCATATACAATGTTTGATGGGCTTAAAATAAAATAGAGTCAAATGCATAAGTAACCACAAATTCAAAACAATGGACCACACTTAATGGCTTTTGGTATTCCATTGTACAAGACATGAATAGTATGTCTTAGACAGGCTTAGAACTGAATCTGGGTCCATTGAATAAGATAACAAACCACAGCCACTACTGGAGCACACGATGCAACTTTCAGCGACCAGTCATGACTGATCTTTTGGCCTTTTTCACCCAGATAAACATCAACTGTGGAAACATCCAGACCAATTGTAAGTGTCTGTTGATCTATAAAAATGCTTACTAAGTTTGCGGATGGTATTTTTATCATCTCTTGTGAGGTCAACATGTCGTGTTCTCGAGAGAGGTTCCTGTGTCAGACCATATTGATTGTAGACCAGAAGTCGCTCTTAGCTTGGTGATAAAATGTCATGGAGGCTCCTTTATGAGTAGAATGTATATTATGTGACTTTAATCTATGTTGCTGATGATACATTTATGGCTAACCAATTAGAAGACATCACGTTGTCACAATAATATGTCTGCAGGTGATAGTTATGTTGGTGCCAACTTGGTGACAAATGCTGGCACCTTTGTGAGAAGAATGTATCTTATGTGACATCCACCGCATCTCGCCTTTGATACTATCATGGCTAACCAATAAGATTATGTCATTACAATGACAATGTCGATGGTGATGTCATCTTCATGACTTAATAATTAGCACAGCATTTACAAGCGAGATATATTAACTTGACATCGTGTTTATTACACGGGTATCTTGCACAGCCATTGAGTGAAGTATTCCTGAAATCACATTGAAACCAATTGTCTAGGTGTATGAAGAAATAAATTATTTGTAGAATTATCTCTCTGTTCACTTCATGTTAAAATTACCCAGTAATGCATCTTGTGTTGACCACTTGTACTTATGTCTGGCAAGGTCGAGAAAACAGAAAAAAGTCATGGTAGAGAAAAGATAGCATGATTGATGTCCCACGTTAAGCCAAATGTTTTAAGTGAAGGGTCAGTCAGTGCTGGGACTTTTCCTTCAGGAATGTGACATGTGTCAAAATTCTCACCTCAACTTCTCATTTGTGTTCACATATTTTTTAAATTTCTTATTTACTTACATCCCAATTCACAAAATGCATATTTGTTCCATGAATAAAAATATCTCCTATGAAACTCATGAATATTCATAAACATGCCTCTGTGAGCATTTTAGTTATCAACTTACATCACAATAACTGCGGTTCTAAATCATGCAAAAACAGGGATCTCATTGTTCTAACATCGAGAAGCACTTTTTTATTTTGGCCTGACTGCTAGTTTATCTTTTCATGTATTTTCTAACAACAAAATATGGCTGGGTTGATAATTACATTACATGTTTTACTAGGATCAGTCTGTCAGAGTAAAAATGCTGTTGTTTTTTTCCTACTTGTATTTATAGGTTATCACATGGCAAAAGGCTGTATCTCCCTGGTATAATCACCCTCGACCTGTATCATCCCTACGGGTCTGAGGATGATACAGAGTCTCGGGTGATGATACCAGGGAGATACAGCCTGTTGCCACTGATAGCAACAGCATTTCATTGGCCATTACAGTTTTGGAGGTGTGTCTCTGAAATTGCTCCTGATTGGTGGAAATCAATATCCATGTTTATTGGTTGCTCATTGGTTAAAAATTAAAAAAGCTGTATCGTCCCTGCAGTTCTTGTCTATGATTGGCTGAATCTCGTATCATCCTTCGAAAAGCCATATCGTCCCTCCACGCCTTTGATATCATCCCTCTGAGATCAATATCACCCAGGGAAAAACACCAGTATCAGGGAAAAACATGCTCAGTCATGGGATAATGTATTGTATGGCATTGCTTTGTATTGTATTACCCCTCATAGTTCTTTTATGATTATGTAGAGGTATTTGACTATGAAGCTAAAAATAATAAGTCTAAGTCCATTGTATTTTATTGTCTCAATGCCACTAATATGAAGCTTAGCCAGCTTATATCTGACCAGCTATGTACTCCCATGAATAGCGACTGTTCCTTGCCCAGCAAAGAAGTTTGTAGTGGGTATTTTACTGTGGATGTCCAAAAAATATATAAAATGAAGATCCAAAAAGGAGACACATTTATTTATTCCATGTGATTTTTATACCATTGGATAAAATGTTCTGAAAGTAATGATGAAAAATAATTTCAGAGCTAAAACAGCATATGTTATCAAACGTGTAACAAGCAAAAGCTATTTATATTCATTTTTTATTTGAAGCCGCTCACATATTACATATAGACGCATAATTCTGAAAGTAAAGGTATCAACAAATACCTGTCAGACACATCTAGCGTCCTAAGAGGTTTTTTTTTTCAAGATTATGGCTTTCTTATTGGATATGTATTTAGCTAAGCAGATTTTCAGCTTTTTTATCCCTTGAGGCAAGTTGAAACTGAATAAGCAGCTTGGTACATTTTATCAATCAAAATTACATTAAAACCAATGTGGTTATGTTGATAAGATACTGTACACTTTTGTAACATTTACTTTCAATTTTACATGTAAAAAGCTAAATTTTTATTTTTCATCTTCACAATGAACCTACTTTAAATTAAAAAAAAGAAATGACATGATTGTGATACTCTTCTTGCAAAATTATGTGTAGTAGGGTTTTTTTTAACACATCTGTCATTTGAGCTTTCTACATCAAGTTGCTGCTGTAAATACATCATTTGCTACTACCATGCCACCTGCTGTAAGTAAGCCCAACTATTGTTGGGCTAAATCAGATTTTCTTAAGAAAGGAAACACAATTTCCTTTCCTCAAGTTGTGGTGGGACTGATAGCAGTTGGTATTAAAGGGACTGGAAACAGAAGGAAAAATAGACTGTCACGCTTCTCATCTCAAATATGTCTCATATGTGACTTGTTCCCTTGTTTTTTAAATTTCTTATTTACTTACATCCCACTTGGAAGAAAGGAAGTTACTTGGCTTCTTGCAACTTATGTGTATTTTTAATATTACGTGGATCAGGCATTAATGCTCAGTGGCTTTCTTTCTAGATACGAGATACTAAAATAATATTGTTTCTGCATTTCAACCCTTCAATTCATTCTTGATCAAATCAGTCATGTAATTTTTTAATTATTCTACAAACTGCATGAAAACCTTTTTCATTTGATCACATAATGATCAAAATTCACAAAATGCATATTTGTTCCATGAATAAAAATATATCCCTTCAAATTCATGAATATTCATAAACATGCCTCTGTGAACATTTAAGTTATCAGCTTACATCCCAATAACTGCAGTTCTAAATCATGCAAAGACATGGATCTCATTGTTCTAACATGGAGAAGCACTTTTTCACATCACCCGATTGTCGAAGTCTGTTTGCCGAATCGTAAGTTTTGTTTAATGAAATACTCAATGCAAGTTGAACAACAGACAGGATCTCATCAATACTGCCAATTATATTACCATTAACATGAGATGGTTTTACAGTTGGGTCCAAAAGTTCACAATCATACACTTGGTCAGGATGTCATAAATGAGAGTGAATGAAATCATCCTTGTGACAAAAAGGTAGGTGCACCTTCGACAGACTAAAAAAGAAAAATAGCTTAAATTGTCACTGGAATGTAAATCATGGTGATTGTTTATTTAATAGAAAACAATGTGAACTGTATTCTGCTCAATATTATGTTAACTTTTGAGGGACTAAGTCCATGAATAAAGTAGATGTAATTCTCAGAACACAAAGTTTGGATCAACACCTTGTTACACATTTTGCCTCTTGAATGAGGACAAAAATGATAAAATATCCATTATTATTGGCAGCCCAGTTAAATATTTGTGAGAGAAAGCAGCTAGCTTATCTCGTAAATGGTTTAAATACAATTTCATGAAAGCAAATCCTAACCAAATTCAGTCAATGACAATTTCTTGCCTTTGTTATTGTACACTAAATATACATTTTGATGGAACTACCCCTGCAAACATATAATATTTCAAAAATATTTCCAACTATATTTAGCAGACCTTAGTTGAATATTTCACGGAAATATTATTGTCTAAGGTGCTGCTGAGATTGCCATAACATTTCATTAATGTCTGGAGAAGGTTGTGCCGACATTAGCAGAAAATATTATTATTTAAGGTTCTGCTAATATTTCTGTAATATTTGAAAATATCCTTAATCTTAAATATTGATTGAATATTTACTAATAATCTCATCAAGATGAAAATTCTCAAGATGATTTTAATGTTAGACTCTAATATCAAAGTAAAATATGATTTGAAGGTTACTGTGGTATCTGTGAAAATATTAACTTACATATTGCCTTAACATTAGTCTCAAAGGTCAAACACACCTCATATTTAAATCTTATGAGAAGGTCTATAAATAACATTACATCTAATGTTGTATTGACATAATAGTAACATCATAGAAAATATTAAACTTAATGTTCATAGCATATTAGGAGTAGTTATTAAACAGATATGATTTTCAAACATCAGAGAAATGATATATCAAACATTAGATTTTGATGTTATTGTAACACGATGATAACATAAGAAAAAATATTAAACAAAATATTTATTGGATATTATGAGTTATTATTAAAGGCTCGTTAATTGAAAACATTACAAGGGTACTTCAGAAAAATATTTATGTTAATGTTGATTTAATACTGACCAGATATTACAGGAAAGTTTAAATTATAATATGTGCTAAATATTGAGAAATATGTCATGAAAATATACTAACTGAAAATTATCATAACAATTATGAGAAATATTTGGTGTAATACTGACTTAATAATATCAAAGTATTTCTGCAAATATTTATTCTAATATTTGCCACATGTTGGAAATTCAGGTCATATTCATGATAGTTTAAATATTTATATTTTAATCAACCATAATATTCTTTCTTAATGTCAATCCAACATTTTTGCAGTATTCTGAAAATAAATGAATTAATACTGAGGAAATATCTGACTTCGAAATGGGAATTATGTTTTCCTATAATAAGCTTCAAAGATCAGATTAATATTTGTCAGTACAAAATTCATTTTCAAACTTATATATGACATACTTACGTATGCAATTGTGTAATTATTAATAAAAGAGCACTTACTATTTTTATGAAAATTTATTATAGACATTGTCAAAATAATTAACACATGCATGACTGCTAAAATATCAGTAAATAGCCTATCAGCAAATCATAAATTAAGATATTTGTAAAAAAAGTAGGACTTCAGCAAAACCAAGTGTCAGGACTGAACCCACGAAGTTGTGATAGGCAAGCCAGCACTTTACCTACTTGACCACAGAGGAGATTGTAAATTTTCTTCTTTGTGAAACACTCAAACATGCCCATGCACTAATAGGTAAAATACTTTCTATTTTAAAAGTGTAGAGCATATAATGTTCACATCAAGTTTTTCAATAGGTTATCCTTAATAAAATTCAAGATTTGTTTTGTTTATAAAGAGAAACAGTTACCCACACTGATGTCATATGCATTGTTACTGGATAACCCAGTAGCAAAATATGTAAATTAAGTCTCAATCACTATCATGCACTAATTAGACACAGACTGGGCAATTGACCCCCTCCCTCCTTGGACCCCTCTCCACTCTGCAGTCAGCACTGGAGACAACAGCAGTTAACAGCAAGTGAACATGCACATAATGTAGGTAAGTTACCTTTTTCTTCAGATTGCATATAACTATCTTCATTTTCAATATCAACCTATCTATCTATCTATCTTTATATCTATCTATCTATCAATCAATCAATCAATCAATCAATCAATCTATCTATCTATGTATCTATCTATATATATATCTATCTATTTATCTATCAAAATTTGCATACTTTATAAACATTCAGGAACCAAAAGTCTTGAAAAATATAACAATTTTAATTAGTTGTAGCTTGAATTTTAAATATGAATAACCTAAAATAAATGAATTAATTAAATAATTATAATAAGGATAAGAAATCTTTATTAATGTGAATTATGACATTAACAATTTATTATATATCTTTGCAAAACATAGGTTGTTGTCAATTAGAGTTCATGTCTAATGCATAGCTTTGTTTTCTCTAGAATTAGATAGAAACTATACAAGAACAATAAACTGCATTAGACTGTGCAATGGTATCACATTACATGTGCACCTTGCATAACCCCCTCAATTAGACCCAGATATCTTGAAATTAACTGAAGCAGAACACTCATTAGCATATATTATGGCATGATAATTGCTCACTAGAGGGGGTTAAACATATAATGTTCTAAATTATGATTTGAATAGTACTGTGAATATGTCTATTAAATATAATCCACTTTCAAATGAGTATATATAATAAATTGCTAAGTGACATTATGTTGGCCATATTTTGCTTTTATATGATCCATATGAATGACATTCTGCAAAATGCATATGTAGTTTATTGTTTGAAATTCTATATCATTACATAACTAATTATTTTGTGGATCCATGTGCTTTTGTATGATTGGTGTTATGATCGAGCCTTGTATCATTTCATTAAAAACCCATATGATCATGTAGTTTGATCAGCAAAGATCCTGGAGCCATGGCATTGTGCTGCCACCTGGTGATAATTGATTTAAATGTCATGGTCTCAAGCCATGATAATTCAACTAGTGTCCAGCTGTCATTTTTGCTAATGAGTGTTTAAATACCGAATTTCAATGCTGATCAATCCATTTTTAAAATAATATAAAAATGTGTTTTCAAATAAATTAATATCAGCTCATGTGCTGCTATTTACCTAAAATTGCTGCAAACATTGTGCAAACATGATCAAAACAATTATCTGTAATATATGATTGATTTTGCCAAATTCCTTTGTGTGATTGGATAACAGTTTTGATTAGTGGTCATCATGGCATTGTGCTGCCACCTAGTGATAATTGATTTAAATATGTCATGGTATCATGTCATGATAATTTAAATGGTTTCATTGCCGTCACTGGAAATTTTGTGAATATTAAATGCTATATCACATTGTTTTTCCATTTCTTTTACATGAATTTGAGTAATAATAATAGCTTTTATATGTCAGGGCATGTGCTGCCACCTGCTGATAACTGCTGTATGCTTTCTGCCCAAACAACAGGCCTGGGATTTGTGCGGTGTAGGACTTTCTGATGTAGAAATATAGATCAATGTAGATCAATTAATATAAGGTATAAGATAATTTTGGGATATATATATAAAGATAAGATGATTTATAAAATTGTTCTCTTTTCAGATGTTACGTCTAAAATGGTGATCAATCCTCCAAATACCAGTGTAGATCCAGATTCCAGGTAGGGTAAACATTGGTATGAGTAAATTGATTCCGAGTTCTGTGTTCGGAAAACATCTGAGAAAGCCACACACATATTAATTCAAATTTTATCATTTGCAGGCTACTTTTCAACATCAGTTGCCATGCCATCCAAATGCACATCCTGATCAAAGTTTCTAGGTAAATATTCAAATATAATTGTTATAATCATCGTTCAGGAGGGCACTTACACAGTACCATATTTATATAATTACAGGACATATCAATGCATACCTATACAATTTACAGAATGTATCTTTTACTGTATTTCAGAAAATTGCATGGCAACAGACCGTTTAACAGCTTTGATCTTCCAGATTTCAGAAATACTACATCTGCAGTGCATTGACTAGTGACAAAGACTATTTGCTGGGTTCATGAACTCTGACTTGTACAGTGAAATATATGACAATTAAGCCCTTACACCCGGGAAGACTGGTTTTAAAAATGTGTAAAACCCAATATGCAGACATGACTATTTTGCAAATGTACATTTCATTAGTTTTCAAAGAATACTGAGTCTTCATCATACCAAATTCGTACTGATTTTATCCTGCACTCCACGCATGCACATATCACCAACCTATCTACAACGATCTGAACTAAAAGGTTTCTTAACCTGGGTTCAGTAAACTACATTACATGTAATAAGCAAAATATAAGACTTTGGTGTTATGAGATCGATGCTTGTCGTAAATATATATTCTTACATGTTATTAAAGAAGTGTCATTAAATCTTGTGTCATTTGAATGTTGCTACATTTTGTATTATACTGTTTATTTTGTTGTTTTACAGTCAAAATAAATTTGTGAGAGAGAAATGATTTGTATTGTTTGTTACTTGATCATAATGATATCTGTTGCAGAATATTATGATATCATTTATCATACATATTACATCAGTAGTAATTTAAACCTTCGAAAAATATGAGTCTGATATAAGAAGATAATGTTATGTAATCTTTCCAAAAAGCTCCTTTCAACATTATGCTAAATATTATAAATAAGGTCTGACTAATGTTTACAGATGCTTGGGTAAATATCGGCATCATGTTAGTAACTAATATATTGACTAACATTTGTGAAACCTTGGTCAAACCTTAGGCAAATGTTATGATATAATATTTGTCTAATATCAGAATAATATTATTCAAACATTGTGAAAATGTTAGGTAAACCTTAAATTCTAATATTTTAGGAAATATTAAGATGATATCATGAAACTAACAGTTGAAAATATTACAGATAAGGTCAAAATCAGCTTATAACTGTCCACATTTTAACCTTATATAATATTCTCAAATAATATTGGGCTGAGGAATTTCTAATATTGACATACAGTACAATGCTTTGAATGTGAATGAAAAGATTTGTATGAAAATTTACAACGCATTTATCTTGTCAAATTTTAACTATTGAACAACTTTTTTGCACTCGTGTGGAAAAGGCAACACAGAAAAACGATGATGTAAATCATCGAAGTCTCCTCGCCAGATCTAATGTGTCAACTGTGTACCTTCAACGTATAAAAAAGTTATCGATTATGGTTCTCAAAATAATTCATAATGATTTTAAGCTCCTCTCAACTGATTTTTATTTTCAATATATAGCATCTTCTTGTGATTTTTGTTCACAAAACATGTCAATCAAACCTATATGCAGAACAAGCAAATATGCCCTAAATTCATTCAAGTTTAAAAGGACATCATTATGGAATACACTACCGAATAATATTAGACAATGCAAAGACTCATTAACTTTTCGTCATGAATTATGTAAATGGAATGGACCAGTATGTTCTTGTGGATCATGTTTGTTTTGCTCAGGTTTATAATTAAAAACTATTTTAATGTTATTCATAGTATGCTTATGTTTTTATATGAAATTTATTTTAGGCCCTTTTTCTGTCATGATATGCATTTTAACTCTCAGTCATTGTTAATTTTATTTCTGTTTAACTGTATTTGTTTCTTTTATTTTTGTTTTAGCTGTTTGTTTTATTGTCGGTTACCCGCACATGGTGCATCTGTTTCTTTTTTTATTTCCTATACCAATGTTAAATAAAGTTATCGATGGACAATATGGTGGACAGTAGCAATGAGGACTAAGCAGCTTGCTAAAGGCCACAAGCAGAAGTCAGTGGGCAAAACTCGATCCCAGTCCCTTTGGGATTGGGAGTCGGACGCTCTACGCTCTATGACAGGAGACATTAGCAATATCAGAAGAGAAATATAATTCTAGAGAAGAGGCAAGCATGATAATGTTGGCAATTAATAGTTTGACACCATAATTCATGGTATCAGATTCGCTAATTCAATTCACTCATCAGTAAATACCAACGATTATTTGGGAATCTTCAAACCAAATGCTTCATACTCATCCACTTGCTTAAATATTGACATTTCCATATTGATGTCCCAGCCTTGGTGTCAACTGTAATGCTCCGTGATAAGATTGATCTGCTGCGAGGAGATACATACTGATATATTGAGCATCACTGCCACTTGTATGGACAGCCAAGCAGACAGTATGGATTAACATAGTCAAAGCAAACACCGCATTATAAATCTGAAATGTGTACTGAATAAACCTGTCTATAAGAATTTAAAAGATTGGACGTTCAAGAATAGTACTATGACATAATATAAGCACAGATGTAAAGGAAAATATAACAAATCAATGTCTCTCTGCTTATATATTATCTGATATTTGCTTCAACTGCCACCAATTGACAATAATATCATTGCTTCTTTGTGGCATATGACAACAAAAATTGATGTTACTCGAAATAAGTCTTCATTGATCAATTTCGGGATTTATCTATTGAAAAAACCTATTGATATAAGCCACGCTATTCATCAGATAGTTTTGCAAATACAAAAGCATTGAGATTACTCACATCAACCCAAGCATTTCAAGTGACCCCTGAAGGCTCATCGGACTTTGTTCGAGGACACCAGAAGATTGTGTGTTCACTGACCCATCAAAGACAGATGGGTGGAAGGGGAATTGACTGGTCCTTTTTTCCCCATGGTTGTTTCACACTAAACCAGACTAAGCCCTATATACAACAGGGAAAAAGAGTGTCTTTGGGTCATATTGAAGATTTTTGTGATTTAAAAACCATCAAGTGATTCTTAAATTTCTTGTGCAGTACAAAATAACTGTAATCACAGTGGTATTATGATAATCACACTGTAATCGCTTAAGTTCAGGATGAGCATTGTATATTGAATACGCTTTAGTCGATGGACATCAATACAAGTCACTATCTTAAAAATTTTTGAATATTGTATCTGACACCTGGGATATGCCTTTTTGGGTGATTTTTGTGGTGTACAGGAACTAGTTCTGCTTTGTAGCTGACTGAGTGTGACTGGCAAGTGGCTTTGTCATGAACAGTCTTGACAAGAACAGCCATGAAAACCCAGTCAATGAGGAATCAGCATGATAAGGGCTGACATTGTGAATGTAGATCTCGGACAGCTGGTGGGGTAGTTTAGTTCTGGCAGAATTGCCTGTAGGTCATGAGCTCATGCTGATCATGGCATCAAAGAGAGCCACACCAGGGAAAGGTGTTCTTGTCAAGGGTAAGTGTGAGTTGGTTTGATATCGTAAAGGCATTTTTTATGACAGCTGATATGCAGGCATGTGATCAACAACTCATTTATCTTGTCTTTGGTCCAGATATTTATTGTAATCAAGGTACACTTCATGAGCTACATTCTCAGCTGGATGTCAATTGCATTAGATGTTAAATTGGAGGTGCCTTGTACTACCATATACATGGATATGAGACGTCTATGTCTTTCTATCTACAAGTATTGCCAATCTGTGTTTTTCTGTCTGTATGTTATCTTCTTACTCAGTCCTTTAATCTGTCTGTCCACCCATCACCAATCTCTCTTTGTGTCTGTCTTTCTTCTTGTACTTCCATCCCTTCTCGTCGTTATCATTGCTAATCCCCAAACAAAGCGTTTTCCCTCGATATGTGTGATTATAATGTGTAATGCACTAACAATGGATTCTTTGAAGTGAAAATGAGACAGAAAGAAAAAAAAAACACTTATTGAGATCAAAGAGGAAGCTCTGGGCTTTGTTAGCAGGAGTCAATTCAACCATTTTGTGCTACAGTGAGACAACTGGGGTTGAGACGACTTTTAGTGGCCCCAGTATATATTATTTATGTATTATTGTGCAACAAAATCATATACGTAACTGATCCTTAGTGATTCCATAGTGAACACATTTTAAATGCTTGTCAATTCTGATGTCATATAATAACTGGCATTTGATTGCAGGAAATGGTTATGAGTAACAACATAAGTCACACTTTTCAGTGGGAGAAACAGTAACAGAGTCTATGACCATAGCATATGAAGAGGAAATAAGACGACGTCACTACTTAATTGTCACATTGATGATGCTACAATATATATATTATGTCATCAAAAAATACGTATCTGCTATGTTGTCTTGAGTTACTTTTTCTACTGATTCAGAGTATTTATGTTAATGACTTAATGCAGAATCTCATCTTAGCTGACTTTTAGGTTCTTCCAGCCAGGTATGGATTGGTTGGGCTTGATTTGGCATGTCATAGCTTCAGTTAGTTGTTCAATGGTAATGGCTCTAAAGGGCTTAAGTTAGATGTTCTATATACATATGTTTATTCATGCACATTTGCTTTGCATATGTGAAAAAAGAAAGAAAAAGAAAATCCAAATTAAAATGTTACAAAAATACATCAATGAAAATAGAAAATCTAAATTGCTTTGTTTATAAAAAGTGTACTAGAGTCTCTTTCTCTTCTTAGGCAAAAAATTCAGTCATTATATCTGAGTCAGTATTTCAGTATTCCCGATGTCAGTGTTGCCAATATATATCTTTCTGCAAGCTCTCTCAAATTGTCTCTTATAACTGAAGAAGCTTTTGATTGTCCCAGAACAGCCAAGTATTTTAACCTATTGTGCTGGCTATGCAGCAATTTCCGTACAATCTGGAAACTCTTTGCCCTACTTGATTTTCAGATGAGAAACCATTATATGTAATGAGAAGTATAGTAATTCTTGTTTTTCATTGAGTTTCCTGCACTCAATGCATGCCAAGTGCAGTCCAGTTGGTCCTTTAATCACAGCCAAAATCAAGTGATTGAAAGGGTTGATAAAAAGAAAAAAACCCCTGTGGATTACTTAGATTCAGAAGGCAATGGTTCTTTGCCTTCCTTTTTGCTGGTCTCCCCTTACTGTAAGCTAAAAATACAAAGCTCAGGAAATTAAAGGCATTTTATCATGGAGCTAAGAGGCTTATCTGAACGGATGTGAAACGCTATTTTGGGATTATTTAGAAGTTCAGCCGGTGGTCACTGACCTAATGTCCAGTGACCAACATGGCTGGAAGTCAAGTCAATTTGTTAGCAGATTGTGATATTTATGAATTTTTGAATGCATGTACAGGATAATACTAGACTAAAAGAGAACATTACAAGTCTGCATTTATAAGTGAGGGAGTTTCATTAAAGCTTTAAGGCTAAAGAAAGTATGTCATGTCGAAGAGACTATTTTGCCAATGCACTTATAAAGTATATGGAATATCGATTGTTTCAGCATAGTTTTTGCTTTTTCTGGTTATATCAACAAATAAAATACAATAAGGAAGCTAAAAATGTGTCTGGAGTGCAAAAACCTATCGTATTTCAATCACTCTCTATAGGTAAACCTTGAAACTTTTACTTCTGCAAACTTTCCTTAGCATTTTCTACCCGAACACTTCACACCTAACTACATTTTCCATCCCACAACTTCCTTACTTCCCACCCCAATTACTTATTATGCATTCTATGTGAAGTCTACCACCAAGAGGCTCTCCATGTAGTCGGGTACCACTCAAGGTTTCTTTGAGAGATCTCAAAGTCCAACTTGAGTTTCTTACACCTAAGCTGATTATGGGTTGAGCCAGAAACTTGCACATGTTTAGGCTAGGCTCCTGCTGATAGGAGAAATCCCTTTAACATTATCATGTATTGTCATAGGAAAGAATGTAAGACCTTCATATTGTATAGTATTGTATTGTATGGTATATTGCATTGCATTGCATTGTATTATATTGTATTGTATTGTATTGCCCTTGTAAGTGTTAGCTTGACTAACTTTAGGGGTCTCTATCATAATTGCAGATTCTTATATCATGATTATCTTACAGTTATGTAGAGGTAATAATCGTGAAATGCTAAGTCTAGTTATATAGCATCTTATTGTTTCAGATTTTCTTAAGAAAGGAAACACAATTTACTTTCCTTGAGGTCTGGTGGGACTGATAACAGTTGGTATTAAAGGGCCTAGAAACTGAAGGAAAATGTAATGGAAAATGCTTTAAAACCTGTGAAAAGTTGACTTCAATATCTTGGCAAACGAGAACATTGTAAGGTGGGCATATTACATGTATAAAAAGTGTTTGGATATGACTAACGTGTGAGATTATCTAACTTCTGAAGAATAGTTTTCAAAGGCATTCTCATACCTGTTCCATCTTTATGGCCTTACACTGGTGATGATATCCTAAATAAATGCCTCAAAATTCAAGAATCTCTCTACATTAAGGGTCAGACCAACTGGTACAATAAAACAATACACATCATTAATGATTGTAATATAAATAGTTGGGAAACAAAGGAGCCATGGACTCTGGTCTCTGAAATCCAACTTAAACTGTATGAAAGTGAACAATCAAAGGATCCTTAGCGAGATAAATGACTCTGAGAAGCACCCAAAACTACGAACATACAAATTATTTAAAACTACGTATTGCTTTGAACCTTATCTAAATCTCAACCTCCCAAAGAAAACCTATAATAACATAGCAAGATTTAGACTTAGCTCACATAACCTCAAAATTGAAAGCGGAAGACATGAGACCCCTAAAATACCATTAGAAGAAAGAAAATGTAATAAATGTCATAGTAATGAAGTAGAAGATGAACTACATTGTCTCTTAATTTGTAAAAATTATGCAGAACCCAGAAATCAATTAATCCTAAAAGCAAATAAACTGATTCCAAATTTCCATAACTTAGATAAAATACATCAATTTAAAGCACTAATGTCAAATAAAGAACCTGAAATGATATATGCTCTTGGTAATTTCCTAAATAAAGTAATGTAGACTTTAATTACAACTGGGCTCCTCCGATATGACACTCCCTGACATGACTGTCAACACAAATTAGAAGAGCCAAAAGCCAGCGTCAGCGCAATGTTGCCTGGTACTTTTTTATTTTTATACATGTGAACATTCTTATCTTTTTGTGTTAATTTGAATCTTATAGTGATATTATAATCAGTATTTGTGTACATTTTTGTAAAATTTAAATCTAATATTGATATTGTAATCAGTATTTGTGATTTGATCTGTGATTTTATTTGCTATCTTTTATGTACTTATATATATATATATTATTTCGCCTTAATACTGAATGTTTAAGAGCAGGACTCTGTCAAGAAAACATCAAATTGTGGCAACTGAGACCTTGTACATCAGATTTTTGTAGATGTAGTTTTAGATAGACGTAGTGAGTAGATATGTGACATATGTATCTTTTCTGATATGAAAAAGTGTCAATAAAAGCTATATATATGATATATGTTATCTTAGTGAACTCTCTTAGAGTATATACAAGAATCTGAATGTATTTACATTAAACTCATCCACAATTGATTAAAATGTTGATATCATAGATAAACTGCACTATACTAGACAAAGATCTTCAGATTTATCTATTGCCGTTTATTCACATAGCTTTAATGTATTTTTTAGGTCATCATCAGATTATTTTTTAATATCAAGAATAAAGTCAATAGATGACATAATATAGAACTGTGCTTGTTGTAATGGAAATAATTCATAGGCAGACAGTAGGGAGATATCAGATTGAGAGAGAAGCACAAAAGCTCCTGTTACATGTTACATTATAGACTCGCTACCTTGGATACGCTTTGATGTTAGTTTTTTCAGAGATGACGAAGCATCAGTGAATCATCTATAAAGCAAACATAAAAGATAGCCCATGTGCCATGTTTGTAGCTTTTCTATTCATACATTTGTTGGTGGATATTTTACTGACAGCCGGGTCTCAAAGAACAATGCGAAGGTGAACATAGTTGATGTCTTCAGCCTGTGGAAATACAGATGTCTAGAAACTTTTTCATCTAGCATACTACATGAAGATTTTGAGAAACTGCATTCGACTACATTAGTAATTTCTCCAAAACATGTCATATTTGCTTCACATAGAACTTATGCATAAGATATTCAGTTGGGAGTATTTGAGAGATGTTCAAGTTCATTCGCATTAACCTCAGTTTGTTCAACCAAATGCACATTAAGTCATGCTCTATATCTAGCCCATCTTGGATGAAGCTTTATGAACTTGGCCTTCAACTCATTAACCACTCCCAGGCTGGTCATTGCAGATAAACGTCAGAGCAAGTGAGGTCAAATACTGCGCACTACTTCAATCAGCTGCTACAAATGTTGGATGGCTACAACTTAGTGCACAGTCGTGCTGTGACATTTAAAGAGTGTAGTAATACAACTGAGGGGTGATGAGTTCCAGAGAAGTAGCCCCAAGAGATGCAAGTGGCCTTGTATGATGATGATGAGTTACAGAGTAGCCTCTAGATGTACATCTCATGTAAATACGAGATGACTGCATGCAACAGTTTTTGCTTTTCAAAAGTCCCTCTCTGTCCCGAGACAATCTTTGATTATATTGCACAATACCAATCAGAGAGAAAAGAAATCATGGAATGTGTGTGAATTGAAACCCCCTTTTTTCAATATTTACTCAGCTTAAATATTTAAAACTGCAAAATGCTTTTGGACATAAAAGATAAATGGTTTTGGTACAGCTTTAGAGACCCAGACAATCTTGAATCAGACTTAAACTTGAGCTCTGAGAGTCTTTATTATCTTTGTATATCTAATGTGAAAGGTAAAAAGTCATCTCAAACTTTTCATATACAATGTTTGATGGGCTTAAAATAAAATAGAGTCAAATGCATGAGTAACCACAAATTCAAAATAATGGACCACACTTAATTGCTTTTGGTATTCCATTGTACAAGACATGAATAGTATGTCTCAAACAGGCTTAGAACTGAATCTGGGTCCATTGAATAAGATAACAAACCACAGCCACTACTGGAGCACACGATGCAACTTTCAGCGACCAGACATGACTGATCTTTTGGCCTTTTTCACCCAAATAAACATCAACTGTGCAAACATCCAGACCAATTGTAAGTGTCTGTTGATCTATAGAAATGCTTACTAAGTTTGTGGATGGTATTTTTATCATCTCTTGTGAGGTCAACATGTCGTGTTCTCGAGAGAGGTTCCTGTGACAGACCATATTGATTGTAGACCAGAAGTCGCTCTTAGCTTGGTGATAAAATGTCATGGTAGCTCCTTTATGAGTAGAATGTATATTATGTAACTTTAATCTATGTTGCTGATGATACATTTATCGCTAACCAAATTAGATGACATCACATTGTAAAAATAAAATGTCTGCCTGTGATAGTTATGTTGGTGGCAACTTGGTGACAAATGCTGGCACCTTCGTGAGAAAAATGTACCTTATGTGACTTCCACTGCATCTCGCCTTTGATACAATTATGGTAAACCAACTAGATTATGTCATTACCATAAAATATCTGATGGTGATATTATCGTTATGACAACTTAATGAAAAGCCCAGCATTTGAAAACAGGATATGTTAAAATTGGTATCTTTTATATTACATCGGTATCTTGCACAGCCATTGAGTGAAGTATTCCTGAATTCATATTTAAACCAATAGTCTAGGTGCATGCACTCCAGCAAAGGCTCCAGTAAATAAGTCGAGATTGGGCTCCAAACTAGCTAATCAGCAGTTATATTTAAATTAGTTGACCCAGCCGTTACATGGCCTGACTGGTCACTCCTTCAACTCAAAAGGGTAAAAATCCGTTGCAGTGGATACAACCACCATGAACCACGAGGGATTTTGTTTACTCTGGCAGTTGTGTTAATACAATAATTGAAGCTATGAAAACTGATTCTGAACCAGGTAAACAATTTCAACACTCCATATGAGTGGATATCATACACTGTTAATGACGGAAAAGCCCATCTAATTTTTTTTGTTAGTTTGAAAGCTCTGACCATGTGAGCCACATGAATAAATTATGATAATACCTCAACTTTGCAAGATTTGCCTTGGGTACATTTCCTGGGTGGGTGCATGAAGAAATAAATCATATTTGTAGAATTATCTCTCTGTTCACTTCAAGTTTAAAATGCTCAGTTATATGACGACTTGACCTTGTCATTTGCGGGTGATAGCATCTTGTGTTGACCACTCGCACTTATGTCTGGCAAGACAGAAAAAAGTCACAATAGAGAAAAGATAGCATGATTGATGTCCCACGTAAAGTGGCCCCTGAAGCCAAATGTCTCAAGTGAAGGGTCAGTCAGTACTGGGACTTTTCCTTCGGGGAATGCGACAAGTGTCACGCTTCTAACCTCAACTATGTCTCATTTGTGTTCACATGTTTCTTTTATTTCTTATTTACTTACATCCCACTTGGAAGAAAGGAAGTAACTTGGGTTCTTGCAACTTATGTGCATTTTTAATATTAGGTAGACCAGGCTTTTATGCTCAGGGGGTTTCTTCGCAAATGCAGGATTTGTTTTGGATACGATATACTAAACAAATACTGTTTCAACACCTCAATTAATTCTTGATAAAATTAATCATGTAATTTTTAAATTATTCTACACACAGCAACAAAACCTTTTATTTGATCACATAATGATCTAAATTTACAAAATGCATATTTGTTCTTTGATGAATAAAAAATATCTCCCATGAAACTCATGAATATTCATAAACATGCCTCTGTGAACATTTTAGTTATCAGCTTACATAACAATAACTGCCGTTATAAATCATGCAAAGACAGTGATCTCATTGTTCTAACATCGTGAAGCACTTTTTTTATTTTGGCCTGACTGCTAATTTATATTGTCATGTATTTTCTAGATATAATAACAAAATATGCCTGGGTTGATACTTACATTACATGTTTTACTATGATCAGTCAGTCAGAGTAAAAATGCTGTTGTTCGTTTTTTTCCTCCTTTCAGTCATGATTTAGGTGACAAAAAAAATCAGTAATGTCATCACAATAGCCAGTCTATTGACAGGGGCACTAAAATGAAAATATTTGTTTTGATCAAATTGATTATATTGCTCAATGCAATAAATTTGTGTGAATCCCACCACCTTTTGTTCAATATTTACACAGCTTAAATATTGACAGTTATGATTGATCTTCTTGTTGGCTGTAAATTGCAAAATTCTTTTGGAAAAAAAAGTTATTATGATGTATTCACAATGTTCTCTTAGAGCCAACGAGATGGCCATGTAAAATTGTCTGGTCCTTTCATGCCCTATTAGAATTTCACACTGACTGTGGGTTGAAGTAGAAATATTCTGTAGATTGATATATTTGGTGTTTGTTTTGTGTATAAAAAAATGACAGGAAAGGAACTACGTTGAAAATAGTCATATTGCACACCATTGTATACAATCTATTATCTGTAAATCGCATATGGTTAAAATGCAATATGGGAAAGCTACAGTATCAAACATAGGTGTACTTCTATTCCAGGCATGGACATCGCTTTCAAAAGAAAATCACAAAATTGCTTTTCACAGAGAACTTGTGTGGAAACATGGGCAATCGACCTGTATTGTGCTCCTCAGCAGTCACTTTTGATGCATAAGCAGATGCTGATTAGAGCATCGTCTGCTGTATACTGTATAATGAGTGCATGGACTATTATTTTTTCGGCATACATTTATATTCAAACATTTAACAGGACATACTGACTTGTTAGATAATTAAAACGAATGCAGATTGTAGGTCGCCTGCTGTATACTGTATAATGTGTCAGGTCTAGCAATATGTATTCGCTGTTATTAATGATTAATTCTTCCAACATTCATTGGAACATATTGCCTTGTCTTATTATTTAATGGTAATTATGAGAATGTTTCTTCTTTTTCTTATATTTCATCGCAATTAACATCCTGAATATCTGAAGGTTTTCTAATGAACTAATTTAGTAGCAACTAGAACTGCTCTATTGTATGACTTAATTAAAAACTGCTTGCTGACATATTGTGATTTTGTTCAAGGATAATAAATGTCTAAACAGCAAAAATGTTCTTAACAAACAATGGAAAGTAATTTACTTCAAATTGTGTGGTTGATTAAAATATGATCATAGGTTGTTCCAAAAAAATATGGTTTGCTTAAACCTTATTCCTATATATTGTGATAAATACATATCAGATTCTGCAAGAATATAATATATATTCATGTTGTATCCATACAAGAGCTATTTAAGTATGAAATCATCACACTCGGTTAATTTGGTTCTAGTACAAACAACATCATTAGGACAAAGTTATGCTATGTATCTAACATGCAGCATTACAATCATATTATTTTGTGGCAATTTATCAAATAATTGTATGGTATTGTATTTTGTATTATATTGTATTATATAATATTTTAATGAATTGTTTTGTATTATATTGTCTGTCTTTTCAATAAATTTTATTGGTCTCTATTTTCTTCCCCTGAAGCAAGTGCCACTGCCAAGGCTGATACTGCCAAGGCTGATGCTGCTGATGCTGCTGATGCTGCTGATGCTGCTGATGCTGCTGATGCTGCTGATGCTGCTGATGCTGCTGATGCTGCTGATGCTGCTGATGCTGCTGATGCTGCTGATGCTGCTGATGCTGCTGATGTTGCTGACGCTGCTGATGCTGCTGATGCCGCTGATGCTGCTGAGATGCTGTATCAAGATGAACGATTCTAGTCATGACAACTGACCCCACTTGACTGGGGGATTGCCACCAGCCAATCACTTTCTCTGATTGATGACATGTGACCTGTCATGCATGACTGCACTCACTGATCCTCACTTCCGAGAAGATTCTCTCTCAAAATCCTGTCATTTGTCAAAGAAATATTGATGTGTTTTACCCCCTGGATGGACTGCAGTATCACAAAGTCATAAAAGTGATTGGGGATTCTTTCAAGAGTAGTTTTCATTGGATTACAATAATATCCTGAACTCAATTATATTATAAGCCTTTACTGAAATTAAATTATTAGATTTAGTATTGTTCCTGTTGACCTAACACAGCTGTTAGATTACCTTAGCATTAAGAAAAACAGATTTTAGAGACCTTTTTTCTGGCCAGAACATAAGGTTTTTCTCCTGTAGATTATTACTCATTCTATTTAACATACAACATTGCAAATTATAGCACCTGAGATTCTAGGCATGCAGTACTTTAATCAGTCTCAAATGGCGGATGGCTACAACTTAGTCCATGGTTGCACTATGTCATTTGAAGGTGGAGTAACTCTTCCAAGGGGTGATGAGGTCAAAAGATTTATTTCCAAGAGTTGCGTCTGGCCTTGGATTCAGATGATATGTTTCAGAGTACTCTCCCAGCTAAGCATATTATATTGGAGAGTAACATTTGACTATGGATATAAATTATATGGCTCAAACACAAATAATAAACATAAATGAAGCCTAAATTTCATAAGTTATTATCTGCTGCAAACGGAAAAATACCAAGTGTAGTTTATTTTTAAAAAGAAGACAACTTTTAGTGGGCAACCAGATCGCGTTACTAGTTATGTGTTGGAGATCTTATAGAGTGCATTACTATTGCATTGGACTGATGAATAGAGACAAAATGTGTCACACATAGTTTTTAGCTTTCTGCTGAACGCATATTGGTTTCGTGTCAAATGATCAAGCCAGAGCTTCCAGGTACAGTGTAGATTCAGTAATTAAACGAAAGCTCAGAGAGTTACAAAGTTCTCCCTTTCAGATTTGTTTTTCTATTAACACAAAATTAAAAGCTTAGGAAATTGCAGATCTTTCATCAAGAGGGTAAGCGTTTATCCGAAGAGCTGCGGAAAGCTGTTATTCGATACAAATTTATGTTTGTGGTCAGTAACCTCAATGTCCTCAGTGCAATTTAGTAGGCTGGTCAATCAAAATGTTCATCTTACATTTAACATTTTTGATTATACAACCTTTAGTATTTTGTAAGAATTTTTTTTATAATGCATATGGATCCATGACTGCGAAACCTAATTTGTGGGTGAGCTACCCATAAGACTACTGTGAAAACTAATTAGTGGCTAAGCTACCCACATGACTAGTTTAATACTTGAGTTAATATATGGGATATTTATTCTGGGGTTTTTTCATCGCTTATGCAAAGTGCAATCGAGGCAGTGAAACTCATTTCTCTAGAATTGTTAATGAATTTGTCAATAATTATTAAGGTTTTGATTGATTTACTAAATCAAGTCTTTAATTAAGACCTGTCTGATTGTGAGAGTTTCATTGCATATATGTGCCAACTTGTCTTAAACATCAAGGACTAATTTAGCTCTTAATGCTTAATGGAAAATCTGGGTGGCTGAACTTGTTTATTCTTGGATTGTCTATTCAGTAACAGTTTTAGTTAAGAAGCAATCTTGTAATACTCATCATTACTTTGTCAAAGCTATGACAAAAATTTATTTTTGTTGTATGTCGTAGACGTTTTATGCTTATATGTTAGTGAATAAAAAATGTTTCAATATCGTCTGTATCATTCCTAATTAATATTTTACATAAGCACAGCTTTCTAATTAAGGAACATCATGGCATGTACATGAAACAGGTACATGCATCACAGAGTACATGCATCACAGAGTACATAGAGTAACACTATTTTGTGATATTTCATGCTAATAAAAAGTTGTTCTGCTTTGTAACTGACACAGTGGCCTTGTCAGTGACTGCTATAACAAGATAGGGGTGATAAAAGAAATAAAAAAGAAGGGAAAAATGGTCCATGTGGGATTAGCAATAGTCAGGCTGCCATTGCTGAGAGTCCAGATGGCGGTTTCTGACAGCTACAAAATTCCTCATGCAAAATAACCAATTATAATGCACTGCAACCCTTAGTTGCACAAATGACTTCTATATTATGCATTTGATTTGTATTATAATTCTTACTCAGATACTCTACAATTATATACCAGCCATGGTGTAGCATCAAACTTTACCAGAATTTAACCTATTAATGAAAACATTTGATTTGATTTGTATTTCGGCCTCCAGAAAGAGAGATAAATATATACATAAATATCTTGATATAAAAACACAATACAGTCCTCTGAATAATAAGGTTCCATAAACAGTTACAGCTTCAGTTGAGAATTAAATAAGGAAAACAAATTCAAAATTTATAGACAAAATAATAAAGGAATTATGTAATAGAAAGATAAGTTTGAATGTGATAAATGATAAAATTATGATTTATTTAGGAACATTTAAAACATTTCAATAGCTATTAGGTGAATATATACTATATATGCACCAAGCCATACCATCTCATCATTATGTCTACCTCTGCATCTTACAAATACTGACCAATAGCACTTTATAATATAAACACTTAATATAATTGCATGATTAGAATGAGATTATCCAACCACATAATGATGTGTTTACATGAGTATTAAGTATTGAGTGAAGCAGAAGTTTTGGAGCATGCTTAGACAGAAAGCTCTTGGATTAGGATTCATTTAATTTCCTCAGTTTGCAATGTTTGCTTTCCAGGGTTCTGCAATGTTGGGATGAAGGGTGGCAATGCGATGTTGAGAGAATGTTGTCTGTTCCTTTATTTATCTTACAGACAAAAAGACCAATCATTAAAATGCAATGGGTTTCATGGAACACTGGGATAGAAAAATAAACAGGAATGAATTATGTCAGATGCATGATAAAATATTTTTTTTTTTTTAGTGAATCTACTTGTTTTGCTTGGTTACACCACAAAAATCTGTTCATTCTGATGTTTCAGCGTTGATCGTATATTAGCAATAGACCTACACAGTAATAAATTATATGTGTATGTGATTATGAAAATTACATTTTTTGTGCTTTCAATTTCATTTAAACGAGCATCTTACCCAAATTTGTGATTATCCTTCATAAAAATCAGTTGTAGCAGTAAATCATTTTATATTATATTCTTCTTGCATGACATTTTCCATCAATTTATTGTGTTGAATAAATAAACTTATAATTAATTAGAATACATTTAGAGAAATTGGAGGCATAGTCTCTGAAACAAATTCCAGTAAGACGACAATGCAGCCACTTCATTATTTTAAATCATATAATACTAACTTGCAGGAAAAAAATATAGTATGATGAATGAAAGATACAAAAAAATAATGGAAATACACACACATTTTTATTTAGAAAGTTCAATAGATTCAGAATTAGAGCATGTTTACATTTTTTATCTATGTTTTGAACCTAAAACAGTCCTAATAAGGGCAATTGGCTCAGTCTAAGGGGAAATTGCTTTCTCCAATCACCCTCCAAACAACAATTTAAGGGGCGCAATTCCCTCTGGGAGATTGCCCCAGGCAACATGGCGTCATTTCCGTTTCCTGAGTGGCTCTGGCCATGGTAAAATTAAAACTTTAGCAGCAAACTCAGCAGGAATGAAGTTGGAGTTGCTGTGCTGTTCGATTGAAAAAATGAAAAAGTCAAGACATGCATTTGTAATACAGTGCTATCAGTTATTGGACATGATTTTAAAGTTGTCATGGGGTACCACAAGGATTAGAATAAATGGGTTATTTCCAAATGGCAATGCTTGTTTGTCACAATGCTAACATCTAACTTTTGGAATAACTTTTTTTGTCCAAGATGAGCAAATCTCTAACAGATCAAAATTGTATTCAAGTTGGCATTTCTGAACATTTTGAACCACCTGCCACAAAGTTGAAAGACTATCAATACTGACCAACAAAACATACATTTTATGTAACTTTACAATAAAAGTAGTACGAGTCAGGACAAGTTAGAAGCAATCTGCTGCAACGTTTGAAACTGATTACTGCCATAGATTCTGAAGTTTAAGCATACTGGCTTAAAGAATACATGAAGAATCTGTTGGCAAGAGCCAAGCTACTGTGTCTTTTTATACAAAATAGTAATATAAATAATGTATTTGGTACAGTATCCATGGAAGAATACTGTGATTAACTTTATTGGTTTATAACTATATATGACATTATGATGGAATGTTAAAAAAATACATATAAATCTAATGGTTTTAGATATTCAGATATTAAAAATTTCAAAGTAAAGTGATATGAATTGATTATATATAGGAAATATTCAGCAACCATAACGTAACAACAGTTTACATTCTAACATATATGGCCCCTAGAGCACTGCATTTCTTATACTTTAATGTTGAATGAATTTCAGATTAAATAAGCAAATGCCAATTACATGTACAATAATATTTCTAAGGTTAGTGACAATTCAGTAAAAATCTATTGAACCAACAAATCAGTTTTTTCCTTATCGGCGCCATTGCCTTGGACTTCAATCTGAAGCATTCCTGTATTTGAAAAGCCAGGTACCCAAGCAATGAGGACTAAGTGGCTTGCTAAAGGCCACAAACACAAGTCAATGGGCAAAACTTGATCCCGGTCTCTTGGAATTGGGAGTCAGGAACTCTACACTCTACGCCTGGAGACATTAGCAATATCAGAATAGAAATATAATTCTAGAGAAGAGGCAAGCATGATAAAGTTGGCAATTAGTAGTTTGGCACCAAAATGTCACATTTCATGGTATCAGATTCACTAAATCAATTCATACATCAGCAAGTACCAGCAATTGTATGTGAATCATTGATTGTATGGCCGTTACCTACTTCGTCTCATTGCCATGGTCCCTGCCTGTCCTAATAAGCCCAATTGGTGCAAAAATACAGGACGTCAAGCCCTAATCACAAACAAACAAACAATATGAATCATTGAACCATTGCTTAATGCTCATCCACTAGCTTAAATATTGACATTTTGCTATTGATTTCCCAGCCTTGGTGTCAACTGTAATGCGCCGTGATAGAGATACATAATGATATACTGAGCATCACTGCCACTCGTATGGACAGCCAGACAGTTAGTATGTATTGACATATTCACACCAAATAATGCAATGTATACTGAATACACCTGTCTATAAGATGACAAGTTTGGATTTCTCATTATAAAATAGTTGGCATACAAATGTAGCAGTAGTTGCAGAACCATTTATGAGCACAAATTTTGTACGTATATTGCATCAGCGCATAAACATATTAGTATTGACTGATGATATAAGCAAATACTGTTCATGAAAATTTATAAAAGCGTCATGAATGAATTTAAAAAATACTCTAATTTGACTATGAGAGCCTCAAAAAGTGTGTTTTAATAGTACTATGACATAATATAAGCACCGATATAACGGAAAATATTACAAATAAATGACTTTCTGCTTATATATTATCTGATATTTGCTTTGACTGCCACAACTTGACCTTAATAGCATTGCTTCTTTGTGGCATATTACAACAAAAAATGATGTTACTCAAAATAAGTGTTCATTGATCAACGATGGATTTCATCTATTGAAAAAACCTGCAGATGCAAGCCATGCTATTCATCAGACACCTCTGATAGTTTTGCAAATACAAAAGCATTGGGATTACTCACATCAAACCCAGCACTTCAAGTGGCCCCTGAAGGCTCGTCTGACTATGTTCAATGGACACCAGAAGATTGTGTGTTCACTCGCCCGTCAAAGACAGATGGGCAGAAGAGGAATTGACTGGTCCATTTTGCCTCATTGCCATTTCATGCTAAACTAGACTAAGGCTTATAGGCTTATATACGGCAGGGATCGAGAGTATTGTCCGGTCTTATTGGAGGTTTTTCTCAGTTGAAAGCCATCTTGTGATTTTGATCAGATATTCCTAATTTTCTTGTGCAGTACAAGTTCAATTGTCAATAACACACAAAAGCACTGTAGTCACAGTGGCATTATGATAATCACACTGTAATACCATTTATGAGCACAAATTTTGTACGTATATTGCATCAGCGAATAAACATATTAGTATTGACTGATGATATAAGCAAATGCTGTTCATGAAAATTTATAAAAGCGTCATGAATGAATTAAAAAAATACTCTAATTTGACTATGAGAGCCTCAAAAAGTGTGTTTTAATAGTACTATGACATAATATAAGCACCGATATAACGGAAAATATTACAAATAAATGACTTTCTGCTTATATATTATCTGATATTTGCTTTGACTGCCACAACTTGACCTTAATAGCATTGCTTCTTTGTGGCATATTACAACAAAAATTGATGTTACTTTCTGCAAACACAAAAGCATTGGGATTACTCACATCAAGCCAAGCATTACAAGTGGCCCCTGAAAATGTTCGAGGACACCAGAAGATCGTGTGTTCACTGACCCATCATAGACAGATGGACGGAAAGGGAATTGACTGGTCCTTTTTGCCCCATAGCCATTTCACACTAAACCGGAGTAAGCCTTATATACGGCAGGGATGAAGTGTATTGTTGAGTCATATTGAAGGTTTTTGCCTGTTAAAAGCCATCTAGTGATTCTTAATTTTCTTGTGCAGTACAAAATAACTGTTATTATGATAATCACACCGTAATCGCTTAATAGCAAAAATAGAAGAGTCGGATATATTGTATTACTAACATACTGATAAAAGAGTCCCTTTATCATGAAGAACATTTCCTCCAGCAACTGGACCAGACCTGTATATTACAAGACACGGTAATAATTACTTTTGAATGTATTTATGGCATTGTATGTATAATTTATTTAAAGTCATTTTCTATCTAAGTTTTGCTTATGATTACATGTAACTGTACGCAAACCGTTATGATGCTCAAAACATGCTTTACTTCCAACTCAAAATGCCTCAATGCAACCACATTATATAACATTGCAATAGGTTACTCTCTCCATCAAGCATTTGCAATGCTTTCCAGATGAGAATCTCCTCCCATTCCTCTCCCTTTTTTCTCCTTCTTCCCACTCTGTTCGGCGAAGTGGTCTGTTTTTATTCCAGTCATGGACATCGCTTTCTAAAGAAAATCACAAAACAGCTTTTATCACAGAGAACTTGTGTGGAAACATGGAAAGGCTATTGGACTGTATTGTGCTCCTCAGCAGTCACTTTTGACATGGCTGCAAAGAGTGACAAGCAGTGATATTTATGGATCCAATGCAGTCCCTTGTGCAATGGCGATAAGCTTATTGTACATTCAGCCCAAACATACACAAACATTTGAACAGAATACAGTTCTACATCTTTTAAATAAATCATCAACAATTCTAACCATTTAGCTTTATTTCTATGAAAGATTTCAGCAACCTTTAGTCACATGGACAAATGTATTTCACCAAACTACCATTATAATGAATTGGCAATTGAAAAGTTATGACATCATAATATTTTAATGCATATACGTTGCAACAACACTTTTGTTTGATAATGTACTGTCCTGTGAAGTAAAGGAGCATTATCTGGTTTTCACTGTATTTTGCCTCATTGACAAGTGCTGCATCAACATTTTAAGTAGTTTTGTCAAAAAACATCTTTCACACTTTCTAATGAATTCATTTAGACTAAGCCATAATCTACTGGATACTTAACTTAATTTGAAAATTGGGTTAAATTATTAGGCAGGGATATGAGTCTGAATTTTCATAATGGTTTCTTGCGAAGACTTCATATATTTCATAACAATAGCTGCCAAAATTAACTCACTAACTTAGAGTCATCTACATAAATTAACCAGACATTGCAGTGAAAGATGTTATTTCATCACACTACTAGTATTGAGCAGCAAAAATAAAAATAAGTCAATCAGTTGTTATTTCATTTAATTCAGAATTTCTAAAACCATCCAAAACAGTATCTTTACATAGACACATCTAACAAAAGGCATGTGGCTTCTTGGGTGATTTCCAGTCTGCTTTGTAGTATTTGTGAATAGTAATATCCTTTATTCTTACATTATATGTGTAACTAACCCCAGATATTTATTTATTTTTTTGAGCATATGAGACTCTTATAGGTCTGTCAGGCCAAGCACTGTATATTGAATATGCTTTAGTCGATGGACTTCTATGCAAGTCATTATCTTAAAAATTGTTGAATCTTGAATATGACTTTTAGGTGATTTTTGTGGTGTACAGGAGCTAGTTCTGTTTTGTAGCTGACTGAGTGTGACTGGCAAGTGGCTTTGTCACAAACAGTCTTGACAAGAATAGCTATCTAAACCCAGTCAATGAGGAATCAGCATGAGCAGGGCTAACATTTTGAATGTTTGCATCTGATAGCTTAGAAGCAGCGTGTCATGACAGAATTGGCTGTAGGTCATGAGTTCATGATGATCATGGCATCAAAGAGAGTCACACCAGGGAAAAGTTTTTTTTTTTTTATCAAGGGTAAGTGTGAGTTGGTTTGATATAGTAAAGGCATTTATTTATGACTGCTGAAATGCAGGCATGTGGTCAACAATTCATTTATCTCGTCTTTGATCCAGATTTTGATTGTAATCAAGGTACACTGCATAAGCTACATTCTCTGCTGGATGTCAATTGCATGAGATGTTAAATTGGAGGTGCCTTGTACTCGGTGTCTATGGTGAGGCATGTGAAAGACCCCACTCATGGGGTAAATGTGTAACATGATGTGGACTCATCATATTTTCTGATTTGAAATTGCCCAATAACGCTACTATATACATGAATATCAGGCATATATGTTTTCATTGTTGTTTGCCTTTCCCTGTCTATCTACAAGTATTGTCAATCTCTGTTTTTCTGTCTGTATGTTATCTTCTTACTCAGTCCTTTTATAATCTGTCTGTCACTTATTTTTCTTTGTGTCTGTCTTTCTTCTTGTACTTCCACCCATTTTCTTCGTTATCACTGCTAATCCCCCAAACAAAGCGTTTTCCCTCGATATGTGTGATTATAATGTGTGATGCACTAACAATGGATTCTTTGAAGTGAAAATGAGACAGAAAGAAAAAAAACACCTTTTGAGATCAAAGAGGAAGCTCTGGGCTTTGTAAGCAGGAGCCAATTGAACCATTTTGTGCTACAGTGAGACAACTGGGGTCGAGACGACTTGGGTTGAGCTAACAAGTCTATGCGTGTCAGGTTCGTTTGTTTGTTGTTGATTTTGACTGATATCAAATGTATTTGCTTTGTGGCTCCAGCCTCTTTTAGTGACCCCAGTACAATTATTATTTATGTCCTATTGTGCAATAAAATCATATAACTGATCCTTCGTGATTCCATAGTGATAGCATTGTTTAATCTAATCAATTCTGATGTCATATCAGGAAATGGTTGCAGGAAATGGTACAAAATAATCATATTTTCATTAAAAATGTTCATGCTAATGGCGTAATATAGGATCTAGCTTCAATTAGTTGTTCAATGTTCATGGCTCTGAAGGGCTAAAGTTAGATATTCTATATACATATGTTTATTTATACACACATGGAGTAAAGATACCCAGTGACGGTTTCATAGCAGACAAAGAATGAATTTCTTCATTCATGGACACTCAGGAAAATCAAATAATTGATGTTATAGATTTATCAGAGTATCAGGTCATTAAAAGACAATTTTCAATACTCAGGATTGGTGATTTACATCAATTTTAAGCACATAGCAATAAAATGTCACAATAACAAACAATCACAATGACATCACTGGCTATTGCAATGATTATGACATCACCAATCGTACTCGACGCAATCAACCAACCCTGGGAGGCGCTGGATGGCTTGTGCAAATGAAGAATAGTCCAATCTGTGTATGAAAATTTGTTTGGCATATGTGTGAAAAAGAAAGAAAATAATCTACATTAAAAGTAATAAAAAAATCAATGTAAATAAAAAACAACATTATTTTGTTGAGAAAAAGTGGACCGGAGTCTCTTTCTCTTCTAGAGTAAAAAATAGGCTGCGCTGCAGCTAAACCCTCAGAGAATCCCACATACCACACAGGCATTATTCAAATTGTTATGTGTTCGTCCGACAGGCAGGAGGGCGGGCGTTACACTTTCATTTCCAGAGCAGAACTCTAACATACACTTTCTTTTCTAGAGCTGAACTCTAATGCACTTACCCTAATGACATTTTATACAGTAACACTCTATATGGCCTAGTGGTGCCTTGTGATAGCCACACTGACATATATTGGCTATGTTTTACAAAAATTGTATTTCTTGAGTGTCTATATAGTGTGTGTCATGAACCAAAGCAATTACCACTTGGCCTACATAGCCTGTTATGCAATGCAAATTAGAGTCCAAGATGTCCTATTTTTTGAACTCTTGAATTTCTTCATTTGTTCATTATATTCTGCCAAGTGTAAAATAATACAGTGTTCCCATGGGTTATAAATAAGCCTGAAAAGTCCTATTTATTTTTGTAAAAATTAAGGCCCATATTAAGTCTTACTTTTGTCCACTAAGTCTTACATTGTCCTATTTTGATGCAATGAGACCCCCAAAAGGCAGCACTTCACTATTTTAGACATAGTATGACAAAGTGTTAAACATGAAGGTGCAGTAGAGTCAGAGTGCTGCTCCGGAAACAATCAAAAAATTGTTTTTCTATTTTTTCCAAATTTTGTAAAACATAGCCAACATATGTCAATGTGACTATCAAAAGGCACCACTAGGCCATATAGAGTATTACTGTACAGCATTTTGTAAGGGTAAGTGCATTAGTGTTAGAGTTCTGCTACTAAAATTAAAGTGTTATGTCCGCCCATCCGCCCGCCCGTCCCAGAGTCCGCCCGCCGGACAGACATTGATGATAACAAAAACCTTTTTCGAACTTTGTTCGCTGAGGGTTAAAAATTCACAGTCATTGTCTCTGATTTCTTGCACTGCAGTCATATATCAAGTGCAGAAATCAGTAACTGACAGGGGGGCACTGGTCAGTATTTTAGTATTCCCAATGTCATTGCTTCCAATGTTATATCTTGTAGCAAGTTCGCTCGATTTGCCTCCCTTAATTGTGGAAGCTGATGATTGGCCCAGCACAACCAAGTATTTTAACCTATTGTTCTGGCTATGCAGCATTTTCCCGTACAATTTGCAAAAGCTTTGCCCTACTGGATTTTTTAGATGAGAAACCATTATATGTAATGAGTAGTATAGTAATTCTTGTTCTTGATTGAGTTTCCTGCACTCAATGCATGCCAAGTGCAATCCGGTCAGTCCTATAATCACAGCCAAAATCAAGTGATTGAAAGGTTTTAAAAAGGAAGAAACCCCCTGTGGATTGCTTAGATTCAGAAGGGAATGGTTCTTTGCCTTCCTTTTTGCTGGTCTCCTCTTACTGTAAGCTAAAAATACAAAGCTCAGGAAATTAAAGGCATTTTATCATGGAGTTAAGAGGCTTATCTGAACTGCTGTGAAAAGCTATTTTAGGATTATTTAGAAGATCAGCCAGCGGTCACTGACCTAATGTCCAGTGACCAACATGGCTGGAAGTCAAGTCAATGTGTTAGCAGATTTTGATACGCTTGCATTTATGAAATTAAGCCACACGTATGTCAATGTCTATAAATTAATACTATGCATTGATCATGGAGTTTGAGATATTCAAGAACTGAAACTGTCTGCATACCCATTAAATGGGTAAGATTTTGGTGAAAATATGATTTTATAATTCCAGATCTTGTATTATCCTGTGTTTAGAGTATAGTGGTATAGGGTGCTTGAAGTTAACAGCATTTTGACCTGTAAGGTCATAAACGTCTGGCTATAGTATGGATACACTAGTTTGGCTAACTAGTGTATGGGGATAATACTAGACTGAATGAAAACATCACAAGTCTGCATTTATAAGTGAGGAAGTTTCATTCAAGCTTTTGAGGAAAAATAAAGTATGACATGTCGGAGGAGAGACCATTATGCCAATGCAATTATTACGCATATGGAATATGGATTGTTTCAGCATAGTTTTTACATTTTCTGGCTATATCAACAAATTCAATACAATAAGGAAGCTACAAATATATCTGGTGTGCAAAAGTCTACAGTATTTCAACCACTGTGTGTCTATAGGTAAACCTGAACCTTGAAACTTTTACTTCTACAAAGTTTCCTTAGCATCTTCAACATGAACGCTTCACACCTAACTACATTTTCCTTCCCACAACTTCCTTACTTCCCACCCCATTTACTTATTATGCATTCTATGTGAAGTCTCCCACCAAAAGCAGTTCCTTGAGGCTCTCTATGCACTCAAGCACAACTCAAGGTTTCTTTCGAGAAATCTCAGAGTCCAATCGAGTATCTTACACCTAAGCTAATTATGGGTTGAGCCAGAAACTGCAAAGTGCACATTTCTCGTTTAGGCTATTGCTTGTACGAGAATTCCATTTAGTAATGTCATGTGTTGTCATAGGAAAGTATATAAGACATCCGTATTTCATTGTATTGCATTGTATTTATTTTATTATATTTTATTGTATTGTATTGCATTTTATTGCATTGTGTTGCATTGTATTGCATTGCCCCTCATAAGTGTTAGCTTGGCTAAATTAAGGGGTCTCTATCATATTTGCATATTCTTCTGCCATACTTCTTTTAGAATTATGTAGAGGTATTAATTATGAAATTAAAATTATACAAGTCTAAGTCTATTTTTTTTATTGTCTCAATGCCACTAACATGAAGGTTAGTAAGCTTATATATGACCAGCTACAGGTAATTGCAATGATAAAGTTTGGAATTCATGCCATGTTACATATGTACCCCAATGAATAGCGAATGTTCCTTGCTCAGCATAGACATTGACAGAGTGTATTTTACTGCATATTGTTTGCTTCGAATCACAACAAATGTAGGCCAAAAAAAAATATTAAAAGAAAATCCAAAAAGAAGACACGTTCATTTTTTATTAACTTGTGATTTTCATACTAAGAGCTTGGATAAAATGCTCTGAGAGTAATGAAGAAAAATCATGATGGAGCTTCATACAGCATATTTTATCAAGCGCGTAATAAGTAAAAGCTGTGTAAAGCGATTGATATTTGAAGCTGCGCACATATTACATATGAATGCATATTTCTAAAAGTAAAAGTATCAACAAAGGCATGTCAGGCACATCTGGTGGTCTAAGAGGTTTTTTAAGATTATGGCATTCTTATTCTTTATCTTAGCAGAACTTCAGCAGCTTTCAAAGGTTTTTATCCCTTGAGGCAAGTTGAAACAGGATAAGCAGCCTGGTACATTTCGTCCATCAAAATTACATTAAACCAATGAGGACATGTTGATAGATACCTTATGCTTTTGTAATATAACCTTCAAATTTATATATAGAAAGCTAAATTTTAAAATTTTCATTTCCACAAAGAACCTTTTTTCAAATCAAGCAGTGATATGACTGTGACACACTTTCAGCAAAATTATATATAACAGGTGTTTGTGATACATGTTTTTTCTATAAATGTCTTATAAGTTTTCTATTTACATCAAGTTGCTCTTCTGTAAATACATCATTTGCTACTACCATGCCACCTGCTGTAAGTAAGCCCAACTATTGTTGAGCTAAATCAGAATTTCCTGAGAAAGGAAACAATTTCCTTTCCTTGAAGTCTGGTAGGACTGATAGCAGTTTGTATTGAATGGACTAGAAACAGAAGGAAAACGTCACTCAAAATACTCTTAAACTTTTAAAAAGTTCACTTCGAAATAGTGACTGAAAATGCTCTTAAACCTAGGAAAAGTTGACTTCGATATCTTTGCAAACGAGAACATTGTAAGGTGGGCTTATTACATGTATAAAAAGTGTTTTGAAAATGAATTACATGTGAGATTATCACACCCCTGAAGAATAGTTTTCAAAGGCATTCTCATACCTGTTCCATCTTTATGGCCTTAAATTGGTGATGATATATCTTAGTTAAGTTATTTTAGTGTAACAGTTGCAAGTATATAAGAGAATCTGAATCTATTTGCATTAAACTCATCCAAAATTGATTACAATGTTGATATCATAGATAAACTGTGCTAAACTAGACAAGTAGATTCAGATTAATCTATAGCCATTTATTCACATGGCTTCAATATATTTATTATGTCAACTTTTTAATTTTTTTATTATATCGATGACATAGTATACACCTGTCTTTGGTGTAATGGAAATAATTCATAGGCAGACAGTAGGGAGATATCAGATTCAGTAAGAAACACAAAAGCTCCTGTCAGATGTAACCTTACAGACTTGCTACCCTTGGATAAGCTTTGAAGATTGTTTAGAGCCGACAAAGCATCAAAGAATCATCTACAAAGTAAACGTAAGATATCCCATGTGCCGCCTTTGTGCTGGGTTTTTTACTGTCGGCTTGGTCTCAATGATAACGCAAAGGTGAACATAGGTGATGTCTGCAGCCTGTGGAAATACAGATGTCTAGAAAATTTTCATCTAGCATACTACATTAGGATTTTGAGAAACTAAATGATACTGCATTCGACTACATTGGTAACTTCTCCACAACATGTGATATTCGCTTCACTTAGAGCAAATACATAAGACATTCAGCTTGAGTATTTGAGAGATATTCAAGTTAATTGGCATTAAGCTCAGTTTGTTCAACCAAATGCACATGAAGTCATGCTCTCTATCCCATCTTGGATGAATCTTTGTGAACTTGGCCTTCAACTCATTCACCATTCCCAAGCTGGTCAGTTCAGATAAACGTCAGAGCAAGTGAGGTCAAATGCTGTACACTACTATAAGCTGCTACAAATGTTGGATAGCTACAACTTAGTGCAAGGTCGTGCTGAGCCATTTAAGGAGTGTAGTATGCAACCAAGGGACGATGAGGTCCCGAGTGTAGTAATACAACCAAAAGGCGAGAGGACAAGAGAAATAGTCTAAAGGGATGAAGTTGCGCTTGGGTGAAGATGATGAGTTTCAGAGTATACCCTCAGATGTACATCTTATACAACATATTCGAGAATACTGCATGGAACAGTAGTACTTTTCAAAAGTATCGCTCTGTCTTAAAACAATTTCAAAGTTAATATTTTTGATACAGCTTCTGAGATTGCCGCAATGTTGAAGCAGACTCAAACATACAAATGATAGGCCGTGTTGATGCACATACAAGCTCTGAGAGTATCATGATTTATTTATTTGACACACAGTCTGAGACGTGAACAACCATCTTCAGCTACTAGGCCACCGAGATGTGTCACCTTTGTGAGAAGAATGTATCCTATATGACTTCCATTTTACCTCGCTTTTGATACAATTATGGCTAACCAGATTATGTCATTACCATAAAATATCTGATGGTGATGTCATTTTCATGGCAACTTAATGACAAGCACAGCATTTACAAACAGCCTATGTTAAAATGGGCATCTTGTATTTTACATCGGTATCTTGCACAACCCTTAAGCAGCATTATCTTTTGGTTCACTTCATGTTAAAAATGTCCAGTAATATGATCACATTAAAAGTTATTGACCTTGCCATTCACGGGTGATAGCATCTTGTGTTGACCACTTGTACTTAAATCTGGTAACGTCCTCAAGAAAGAAAAAAGTCACGACAGAGAAGAGACAGCATGATTGATGTCCCACATTAAGTGGCCCCTGGAGCCATATGTCTCAAGTGAAGGGTCAGTCAGCACTGGAACTTTTTCTTCGGGGAATGAAACAAGGGTCAAGATTATCACCGCAAATATGTCTCATTTGTGACGTGTTCACTTGTTTCAGTTGGTTTCTCACAACATATGCTTATTTTTTTACATGTTAAGTAAACCATGAATATATGCTAAGTGGCTTCCTTCAGAAATGCAGGATGTGTTCTAAATACAATTTACTGAATAAATATTGTTTCTTCATTTCAACACTTGATGAAATTAATCTTTTATTTTTATAATTATTTATGGACAGCCTAAACACCTTTTTCATTTGATTACATAATGATATAATTTCACAAAATGCATAGTTGTTCCATATAAAAAAATATCTCCTTTCAAACTCATGAATATTCATAAACATGCCTCTGTTAACATTTTAGTTATCAGCTAACATCACAATGATTGCAGTTCTAAATCATGCAAACATATGGGTCTCAGTGTTCAACATTGAAAAACACTTTTTTTTTGGCCTGACTGCTAGTTTTTCTTGTCATGTATTTTCTATAGATATAAAAAACAAAATGTGCCTGGGTTGATATTTACATTACATGTTTTACTATGATCAGTCAGTCAGAGTAAAAATGCTGTTGTTTGTTTTTTCAAACTGTCAGTTATGATTTAGGTGACAAAAAAAAATCAGTAATTTCATCGCAATAGCTAGTCTATTGACAGGGAGGCTAAAATGAAAATATTTGTTGTGATCAAATTGTTTATATTGTTCAATGTCTGTCAAACAAAAATAAATTACGAAATTTGTGTGAATTGTGACACCTTTTGTTCAAAATTTACTCAGCTTAAATATTGACAGTATTGATTGATCTTAATATTGGCTGTAAAACTGCAAAATGCTTTTTTTGGGAAAAAAGTCTCAATTATGATGTATTCACAATGTTCTCTAAGAGCCAACTAGATGATTAATATATTTGGTTGTCGTCATGTCTATAAAAAAATTATAGGAAAGGATCTACGTTGAAAATAGTCTTATTACATCCTATTGTACACAATCTATTATCTGTTAGGCGTATATGGTTAAAATGCAAAATCTGAATGCCACAGCATCAAATATAGGTGCTCTTCTATTGCAGTCATGGACATCGCTTTCAAAGAAAATCCCAAAACAGAACTGGTGCAGAAACTTGATGTCAGATCACCACGCATAAGCAAATGCTGATCGTAGCATCATCTGCTGTATACTGTACAGTGAGTCAGTGCATGAACTATTAAGTTTTCGGTATTCATTTGTATACTAACTTTTAACAAGACATATGGTCTAGTTTCATAATTAAAACGAATGCTGATTATGGTGTCTACTGTAAACTGTATAATGAGTGAGTATGTGTTCGCTGTTATTGTTAATTCATTTTTCCAACATTCATTGGAACGTATTGCCTTGTCATATCAATTAATGCTAATTACGTGAATGTTTCTTCTTTTTCTAATATTTCATTGCGATAAACATCATGAATAGCTGAAGGTTTTCTAATAAACTGATTTAGTGGCAACTAGATTACTGCTCCATTGTTTAACCTAATTAAAAACTGAATGCTGACATATTGGACTTTTGTTCAAGGATATTAAATGTCTAAACAGCAAGTGTTCTTAATAAACCATGGAAAGTAATTTACTTCAAATTGTGTGGTTGATTAAAATATGATCATAGATTGTTCCAAAAAAATATGGTTTGCTTAAACCTTATTCCTATATATTGTGATGAATACATATCAGATTCTGCAAGAATATAATATATATTCATGTTGTATCCATACCAGAGCTATTTAAGTATGAAATCATCACACTCGGTTAATTTGGTTCTGGTACAAACAACATCATTAGGACAAAGTAATGCTAAGTATCTAACATGCAGCATTACAAAAAACCTCGGTAAGCATGATCACAAGAAATCCAAGCAAACACAAAAGCACATCACACAGTTATGTCACTGTCTATGATATTTGCAGCATCTCAGGCTAATATACAAAGTAACTCCTCTTAGTAACTGACACTATGTGACTGACAAGTAGCTTCATCACGAAACAAGTTTGGCAAGAATAAAAAATAAAAAGGTAGCCCACAAGGGATTACCTTGAGTTGTTGGTCTGGGAATCTGGGTATTTTATTGTAGTGTACAGTGTTGTGTTATATTGTATTGTATTGCATTATATTATATGAAAGGTAGGTTATGAGAAATTAGCAGGTATGAGTTGGCCCGATAGTCTGGATGTCTCGTTAGGTTTGTATTGTATTTTATGCAATAGTATCAAATTATCTTATTGTATCATATTGTATCATATTATTTTGTGGCATTTTATCAAATAATTGTATGGTGTTGTATTTTGTATTATATTGTATTATATAATATTTTAATGTATTGTTTTGTATTATATTGTCTGTCTTTTCAATAAATTTTATTGGTCTCTATTTTCTTCCCCTGAAGCAAGTGCCACTGCCAAGGCTGATACTGCCAAGGCTGATGCTGCTGATGCTGCTGATGCTGCTGATGCTGCTGATGCTGCTGATGCTGCTGATGCTGCTGATGCTGCTGATGCTGCTGATGCTGCTGATGCTGCTGATGCTGCTGATGCTGCTGATGCTGCTGAGATGCTGTATCAAGATGAACGATTCCAGTCATGACAACTGACCCCACTTGACTGGGGGATTGCCACCAGCCAATCACTTTCTCTGATTGATGACATGTGACCTGTCATGCATGACTGCACTCACTGATCCTCACTTCCGAGAAGATTCTCTCTCAAAATCCTGTCATTTGTCAAAGAAATATTGATGTGTTTTACCCCCTGGATGGACTGCAGTATTACAAAGTCATAAAAGTGATTGAGGATTCTTTCAAGAGTAGTTTTCATTGGATTACAATAATATCCTGAACTCAATTATATTATAAGCCTTTACTGAAATTAAATTATTAGATCTAGTATTGTTCCTGTTGACCTAACACAGCTGTTAGATTACCTTAGCATTAAGAAAAACAGATTTTAGAGACCTTTTTTCTGGCCAGACCAAATCATTCTCTCATGCATAAGGTTTTTCTCCTGTAGATTATTACTCATTCTATTTAACATACAACATTGCAAATTATAGTACCTGAGATTCTAGGCATGCAGTTCTTTAATCAGTCTCAAATGGCGGATGGCTACAACTTAGTCCATGGTTGCACTATGTCATTTGAAGGTGGAGTAACTCTTCCAAGGGGTGATGAGGTCAAGAGATTTATTTCCAAGAGTTGCGTCTGGCCTTGGATTCAGATGATATGTTTCAGAGTACTCTCCCAGCTAAGCATATTATATTGGAGAGTAACATTTGACTATGGATATAAATTCTATGGCTCAAACACAAATAATAAACATAAATGAAGCCTAAATTTCATAAGTTATTATCTGCTGCAAACGGAAAAATTCCAAGTGTAGTTTATTTTTAAAAAGAAGACAACTTTTAGTGGGTAACCAGATCGCGTTACTAGTTATGTGTTGGAGAGCTTATAGAGTGCATTACTTTTGCATTGGACTGATGAATAGAGACAAAATGTGTCACACATAGTTTTTAGCTTTCTGCTGAACGCATATTGGTTTCGTGTCAAATGATCAAGCCAGAGCTTCCAGGTACAGTGTAGATTCAGTAATTAAACGAAAGCTCAGAGAGTTACAAAGTTCTCCCTTTCAGGTTTGTTTTTCTATTAACACAAAATTAAAAGCTTAGGAAATTGCAGATCTTTCATCAAGAGGGTAAGCGTTTATCCGAAGAGCTGCGGAAAGCTGTTATTCGATACAAATTTATGTTTGTGGTCAGTAACCTCAATGTCCTCAGTGCAATTTAGTAGGCTGGTCAATCAAAATGTTCATCTTACATTTAACATTTTTGATTATACAACGTTTAGTATTTTGTAAGAATTTTTTTTATAATGCATATGGATCCATGACTGCGAAACCTAATTTGTGGGTAAGCTGCCCATAAGACTACTGTGAAAATGAATTAGTGAGTAAGCTACCCACACAACTAGTTTAATACTTGAGTTAATATATGGGATATTTATTCTGGGTTTTTTTCATCGCTTACTCAAAGTGCAATCGAGGTAGTGAACCTCATTTCTCTTGAATTGTTAATAAATTTGTCAATAATTATTAAGGTTTTGATTGATTTACTAAATCAAGTCTTTAATTAAGACCTGTCTGATTGTGAGAGTTTCATTGCATATATGTGCCAACTTGTCTTAAACATCAAGGACTAATTTAGCTCTTAATGCTTAATTGAAAATCTGGGTGGCTGAGCTTGTTTATTCTTGGATTGTCTATTCAGTAACAGTTTCAGTTAAGAAGCAATATTGTAATACTCATCACTACTTTGTCAAAGCTGTAATAAAAATTAATTTTTGTTGTATGTCATAGACTTTTTATGCTTATATGTTAGTGAATAAAAAAATGTTTCAATAACGTCTGTATCATTCCTAATTAATATTTTACATAAGCACAGCTTTCTAATTAAGGAAAATTATGGCATGCACATGAAACAGGTACATGCATCACAGAGTACATGCATCACAGAGTACATAGAGTAACACTATTTTGTGATATTTCATGCTAATAAAAAGTTGTTCTGCTTTGTAACTGACACAGTGGCCTTGTCAGTGACTGCTATAACAAGATAGGGGTGAAAAAAGAAATAAAAAAGAAGGGAAAAATGGTCTATGTGGGATTAGCAATAGTCAGGCTGCCACTGCTGAGAGTCCAGATGGCGGTTTCTGAGAGCTACAAAATTCCTCATGCAAAATAACCAATTATAATGCACTGCAACCCTTAGTTGCACAAATGACTTCTATATTATGCATTTGATTTGTATTATAATTCTTACTCAGATACTCTACAATTATATACCAGCCATGGTGTAGCATCAAACTTTACCAGAATTTAACCTATTAATCAAAACATTTGATTTGATTTGTATTTCGGCCTCCAGAAAGAGAGATAAATATATACATAAATATCTTGATATAAAAACACAATACAGTCCTCTGAATAATAAGGTTCCATAAACAGTAACTGTTACAGCTTCAGTTGAGAATTAAATAAGGAAAACAAATTCAAAATTTATAGACAAAATAATAAAGGAATTATGTAATAGAAAGATAAGTTTGAATGTGATAAATGATAAAATTATGATTTATTTAGGAACATTTAAAACATTTCAATAGCTATTAGGTGAATATATACTATATATGCACCAAGCCATACCATCTCATCATTATGTCTATCTCTGCATCTTACAAATACTGACCAATAGCACTTTATAATATAAACACTTAATATAATTGCATGATTAGAATGAGATTATCCAACCACATAATGATGTGTTTACATGAGTATTAAGTATTGAGTGAAGCAGAAGTTTTGGAGCATGCTTAGACAGAAAGCTCTTGGATTGGGATTCATTTAATTTCCTCAGTTTGCAATGTTTGCTTTCCAGGGTTCAGCAATGTTGGGATGAAGGGTGGCAATGCGATGTTGAGAGAATGTTGTCTGTTCCTTTATTTATCTTACAGACAAAAAGACCAATCATTAAAATGCAATGGGTTTCATGGAACACTGGGATAGAAAAATAAACAGGAATGAATTATGTCAGATGCATGATAAAATATTTGTTTTTTTTTAGTGAATCTACTTGTTTTGCTTGGTTACACCACAAAAATCTGTTCATTCTGATGTTTCAGCGTTGATCGTATATTAGCAATAGACCTACACAGTAATAAATTATATGTGTATGTGATTATGAAAATTAAATTTTTTGTGCTTTCAATTTCATTTAAACGAGCATCTTATCCAAATTTGTGATTATCCTTCATAAAAATCAGTTGTAGCAGTAAATCATTTTATATTATATTCTTCTTGCATGACATTTTCCATCAATTTATTGTGTTGAATAAATAAACTTATAATTAATTAGAATACATTTAGAGAAATTGGAGGCATAGTCTCTGAAACAAATTCCAGTAAGACGACAATGCAGCCACTTCATTATTTTAAATCATATAATACTAACTTGCAGGAAAAAAATATAGTATGATGAATGAAAGATACAAAAAAATAATGGAAATACACACACATTTTTATTTAGAAAGTTCAATAGATTCAGAATTAGAGCATGTTTACATTTTTTATCTATGTTTTGAACCTAAAACAGTCCTATTAAGGGCAATTGGCTCAGTCTAAGGGGAAATTGCTTTCTCCAATCACCCTCCAAACAACAATTTAAGGGGCGCAATGCCCTCTGGGAGATTGCCCCAGGCAACATGGCGTCATTTCCGTTTCCTGAGTGGCTCTGGCCATGGTAAACTGAAAACTTTAGCAGCAAACTCAGCAGGAATGAAGTTGGAGTTGCTGTGCTGTTCGATTGAAAAAATGAAAAAGTCAAGACATGCATTTGTAATACAGTGCTATCAGTTATTGGACATGATTTTAAAGTTGTCATGGGGTACCACAAGGATTAGAATAAATGGGTTATTTCCAAATGGCAATGCTTGTTTGTCACAATGCTAACATCTAACTTTTGGAATAACTTTTTTGTCCAAGATGAGAAAATCTCTAACAGATCAAAATTTTATTCAAGTTGGCATTTCTGAACATTTTGAACCACCTGCCACAAAGTTGAAAGACTATCAATACTGACCAACAAAACATACATTTTATGTAACTTTACAATAAAAGTAGTACGAGTCAGGACAAGTTAGAAGCAATCTGCTGCAACGTTTGAAACTGATTACTGCCATAGATTCTGAAGTTTAAGCATACTGGCTTAAAGAATACATGAAGAATCTGTTGGCAAGAGCCAAGCTACTGTGTCTTTTTATACAAAATAGTAATATAAATAATGTATTTGGTACAGTATCCATGGAAGAATACTGTGATTAACTTTATAGGTTTATGACTATATATGACATTATGATGGAATGTTAAAAAAATACATATAAATCTAATGGTTTTAGATATTCAGATATTAAAAATTTCAAAGTAAAGTGATATGAATTGATTATATATAGGAAATATTCAGCAACCATAACGTAACAACAGTTTACATTCTAACATATATGGCCCCTAGAGCACTGCATTTCTTATACTTTAATGTTGAATGAATTTCAGATTAAATAAGCAAATGCCAATTACATGTACAATAATATTTCTAAGGTTAGTGACAATTCAGTAAAAATCTATTGAACCAACAAATCAGTTTTTTCCTTATCAGCGCCATGGCCTTGGACTTCAATCTGAAGCATTCCTGTATTTGAAAAGCCAGGTACCCAAGCAATGAGGACTAAGTGGCTTGCTAAAGGCCACAAACACAAGTCAATGGGCAAAACTTGATCCCGGTCTCTTGGAATTGGGAGTCAGGAACTCTACACTCTACGCCTGGAGACATTAGCAATATCAGAATAGAAATATAATTCTAGAGAAGAGGCACGCATGATAAAGTTGGCAATTAGTAGTTTGGCACCAAAATGTCACATTTCATGGTATCAGATTCACTAAATCAATTCATACATCAGCAAATACCAGCAATTGTATGTGAATCATTGATTGTATGGCCGTTACCTACTTTGTCTCATTGCCATGGTCCCTGCCTGTCCTAATTAGCCCAATTGGTGCAAAAATACAGGACGTCAAGCCCTAATCACAAACAAACAAACAAACAAACAATATGAATCATTGAACCATTGCTTAATGCTCATCCACTAGCTTAAATATTGACATTTTGCTATTGATTTCCCAGCCTTGGTGTCAACTGTAATGCGCCGTGATAGAGATACATAATGATATACTGAGCATCACTGCCACTTGTATGGACAGCCAGACAGATAGTATGTATTGACATATTCACACCAAATAATGCAATGTATACTGAATACACCTGTCTATAAGATGACAAGTTTGGATTTCTCATTATAAAATAGTTGGCATACAAATGTAGCAGTAGTTGCAGAACCATTTATGAGCACAAATTTTGTACGTATATTGCATCAGCGCATAAACATATTAGTATTGACTGATGATATAAGCAAATACTGTTCATGAAAATTTATAAAAGCGTCATGAATGAATTTAAAAAATACTCTAATTTGACTGTGAGAGCCTCAAAAAGTGTGTTTTAATAGTACTATGACATAATATAAGCACCGATATAACGGAAAATATTACAAATAAATGACTTTCTGCTTATATATTATCTGATATTTGCTTTGACTGCCACAACTTGACCTTAATAGCATTGCTTCTTTGTGGCATATTACAACAAAAAATGATGTTACTCAAAATAAGTGTTCATTGATCAACGATGGATTTCATCTATTGAAAAAACCTACAGATGCAAGCCATGCTATTCATCAGACACCTCTGATAGTTTTGCAAATACAAAAGCATTGGGATTATTCACATCAAACCCAGCACTTCAAGTGGCCCCTGAAGGCTCGTCTGACTATGTTCAATGGACACCAGAAGATTGTGTGTTCACTCGCCCGTCAAAGACAGATGGGCAGAAGAGGAATTGACTGGTCCATTTTGCCTCATTGCCATTTCATGCTAAACTAGACTAAGGCTTATAGGCTTATATACGGCAGGGATCAAGAGTATTGTCCGGTCTTATTGGAGGTTTTTCTCAGTTGAAAGCCATCTTGTGATTTTGATCAGATATTCCTAATTTTCTTGTGCAGCACAAATTCAATTGTCAATAACACACGAAAGACTGTAGTCACAGTGGCATTATGATAATCACACTGTAATACCATTTATGAGCACAAATTTTGTACGTATATTGCATCAGCGAATAAACATATTAGTATTGACTGATGATATAAGCAAATGCTGTTCATGAAAATTTATAAAAGCGTCATGAATGAATTAAAAAAATACTCTAATTTGACTATGAGAGCCTCAAAAAGTGTGTTTTAATAGTACTATGACATAATATAAGCACCGATATAACGGAAAATATTACAAATAAATGACTTTCTGCTTATATATTATCTGATATTTGCTTTGACTGCCACAACTTGACCTTAATAGCATTGCTTCTTTGTGGCATATTACAACAAAAATTGATGTTACTTTCTGCAAACACAAAAGCATTGGGATTACTCACATCAAGCCGAGCATTACAAGTGGCCCCTGAAAATGTTCGAGGACACCAGAAGATCGTGTGTTCACTGACCCATCATAGACAGATGGACGGAAAGGGAATTGACTGGTCCTTTTTGCCCCATAGCCATTTCACACTAAACCGGAGTAAGCCTTATATACGGCAGGGATGAAGTGTATTGTTGAGTCATATTGAAGGTTTTTGCCTGTTAAAAGCCATCTAGTGATTCTTAATTTTCTTGTGCAGTACAAAATAACTGTTATTATGATAATCACACCGTAATCGCTTAATAGCAAAAATAGAAGAGTCGGATATATTGTATTACTAACATACTGATAAAAGAGTCTCTTTATCATGAAGAACATTTCCTCCAGCAACTGGACCAGACCTGTATATTACAAGACACGGTAATAATTACTTTTGAATGTATTTATGGCATTGTATGTATAATTTATTTAAAGTCATTTTCTATCTTAGTTTTGCTTATGATTACATGTAACTGTACGCAAACCGTTATGATGCTCAAAACATGCTTTACTTCCAACTCAAAATGCCTCAATGCAACCACATTATATAACATTGCAATAGGTTACTCTCTCCATCAAGCATTTGCAATGCTTTCCAGATGAGAATCTCCTCCCATTCCTCTCCCTTTTTTCTCCTTCTTCCCACTCTGTTCGGCGAAGTGGTCTGTTTTTATTCCAGTCATGGACATCGCTTTCTAAAGAAAATCACAAAACAGCTTTTATCACAGAGAATTTGTGTGGAAACATGGAAAGGCTATTGGACAGTATTGTCCTCCTTAGCAGTCACTTTTGACATGGCTGCAAAGAGTGACAAGCAGTGATATTTATGGATCCAATGCAGTCCCTTGTGCAATGCCGATAAGCTTATTGTACATTCAGCCCAAACATACACAAACATTTGAACAGAATACAGTTCTACATCTTTTAAATAAATCATCAACAATTCTAACCATTTAGCTTTATTTCTATGAAAGATTTCAGCAACCTTTAGTCACATGGACAAATGTATTTCACCAAACTACCATTATAATGAATTGGCAATTGAAAAGTTATGACATCATAATATTTTAATGCATATACGTTGCAACAACACTTTTGTTTTATAATGTACTGTCCTGTGAAGTAAAGGAGCATTATCTGGTTTTCACTGTATTTTGCCTCATTGACAAGTGCTGCATCAACATTTTAAGTAGTTTTGTCAAAAAATATCTTTCACACTTTCTAATGAATTCATTTAGACTAAGCCATAATCTACTGGATACTTAACTTAATTTGAAAATTGGGTTAAATTATTAGGTAGGGATATGAGTCTGAATTTTCATAATGGTTTCTTGCGAAGACTTCATATATTTCATAACAATAGCTGCTAAAATTAACTCACTAACTTAGAGTCATCTATCATAAATTCACCAGACATTGCAGTGAAAGATGTTATTTCATCACACTACTCAATAAAGTAAATCAATATGTGGATGGCAAGCTTTATCATCTCATTATTACATTTGTTCAGACAACTAGTATTGAGCAGCAAAAATAAAAATAAGTCAATCAGTTGTTATTTCATTTAATTCAGAATTTCTAAAACCATCCAAAACAGTATCTTTACATAGACACATCTAACAAAAGGCATGTGGCTTCTTGGGTAATTTCCAGTCTGCTTTGTAGTATTTGTGAATAGTAATATCCTTTATTCTTACATTATATGTGTAACTAACCCCAGATATTTATTTATTTTTTTGAGCATATGAGACTCTTATAGGTCTGTCAGGCCAAGCACTGTATATTGAATATGCTTTAGTCGATGGACTTCTATGCAAGTCATTATCTTAAAAATTGTTGAATCTTGAATATGACTTTTAGGTGATTTTTGTGGTGTACAGGAGCTAGTTCTGTTTTGTAGCTGAATGAGTGTGACTGGCAAGTGGCTTTGTCACAAACAGTCTTGACAAGAATAGCTATCTAAACCCAGTCAATGAGGAATCAGCATGAGCAGGGCTAACATTTTGAATGTTTGCATCTGATAGCTTAGAAGCAGCGTGTCATGACAGAATTGGCTGTAGGTCATGAGTTCATGATGATCATGGCATCAAAGAGAGTCACACCAGGGAAAAGTTTTTTTTTTTTTTATCAAGGGTAAGTGTGAGTTGGTTTGATATAGTAAAGGCATTTATTTATGACTGCTGAAATGCAGGCATGTGGTCAACAATTCATTTATCTCGTCTTTGATCCAGATTTTGATTGTAATCAAGGTACACTGCATAAGCTACATTCTCTGCTGGATGTCAATTGCATGAGATGTTAAATTGGAGGTGCCTTGTACTCGGTGTCTATGGTGAGGCATGTGAAAGACCCCACTCATGGGGTAAATGTGTAACATGATGTGGACTCATCATATTTTCTGATTTGAAATTGCCCAATAACGCTACTATAAACATGAATATCAGGCATATATGTTTTCATTGTTGTTTGCCTTTCCCTGTCTATCTACAAGTATTGTCAATCTCTGTTTTTCTGTGTGTATGTTATCTTCTAACTCAGTCCTTTTATAATCTGTCTGTCCACCCATCACTTATCTTTCTTTGTGTCTGTCTTTCTTCTTCTGCTATTCCCCCAAACAAAGCGTTTTCCCTCGATATGTGTGATTATAATGTGTGATGCACTAACAATGGATTCTTTGAAGTGAAAATGAGACAGAAAGAAAAAAAACACCTTTTGAGATCAAAGAGGAAGCTCTGGGCTTTGTAAGCAGGAGCCAATTGAACCATTTTGTGCTACAGTGAGACAACTGGGGTCGAGACGACTTGGGTTGAGCTAACAAGTCTATGCGTGTCAGGTTCGTTTGTTTGTTGTTGATTTTGACTGATATCAAATGTATTTGCTTTGTGGCTCCAGCCTCTTTTAGTGACCCCAGTACAATTATTATTTATGTCCTATTGTGCAATAAAATCATATAACTGATCCTTCATGATTCCATAGTGATAGCATTGTTTAATCTAATCAATTCTGATGTCATATCAGGAAATGGTTGCAGGAAATGGTACAAAATAATCATATTTTCATTAAAAATGTTCATGCTAATGGCGTTATATAGGATCTAGCTTCAATTAGTTGTTCAATGTTCATGGCTCTGAAGGGCTAAAGTTAGATATTCTATATACATATGTTTATTTATACACACATGGAGTAAAGATGCCCAGTGACGGTTTCATAGCAGACAAAGAATGAATTTCTTCATTCATGGACACTCAGGAAAATCAAATAATTGATGTTATAGATTTATCAGAGTATCAGGTCATTAAAAGACAATTTTCAATACTCAGGATTGGTGATTTACATCAATTTTAAGCACATAGAAATAAAATGTCACAATAACAAACAATCACAATGACATCACTGGCTATTGCAATGATTATGACATCACCAATCGTACTCGACGCAATCCACCAACCCTGGGAGGCGCTGGATGGCTTGTGCAAATGAAGAATAGTCCAATCTGTGTATGAAAATTTGTTTGGCATATGTGTGAAAAAGAAAGAAAACAATCTACATTAAAAGTAATAAAAAAATCAATGTAAATAAAAAACCAACATTATTTTGTTGAGAAAAAGTGGACCGGAGTCTCTTTCTCTTCTAGAGTAAAAAATAGGCTGCGCTGCAGCTAAACCCTCAGCGAATCCCACATACCACACAGGCATTATTCAAATTGTTATGTGTTCGTCCGACAGGCAGGAGGGCGGGCATTACACTTTCATTTCCAGAGCAGAACTCTAAAATACACTTTCTTTTCTAGAGCTGAACTCTAATGCACTTACCCTAATGACATTTTATACAGTAACACTCTATATGGCCTAGTGGTGCCTTGTGATAGCCACACTGACATATATTGGCTATGTTTTACAAAAATTGTATTTCTTGAGTGTCTATTTAGTGTGTGTGATGAACCAAAGCAATTACCACTTGGCCTACATAGCCTGTTATGCAATGCTAATTAGAGTCCAAGATGTCCTATTTTTTGAACTCTTGAATTTCTTCATTTGTTCATCATATTCTGCCAAGTGTAAAATAATACAGTGTTCCCATGGGTTATAAAAAAGCCTGAAAAGTCCTATTTATTTTTGTAAACATTAAGGCCCATATTAAGTCTTACTTTTGTCCACTAAGTCTTACATTGTCCTATTTTGATGCAATGAGACCCCCAAAAGGCACCACTTCACTATTTTAGACATAGTATGACAAAGTGTTAAACATGAAGGTGCAGTAGCGTCAGAGTGCTGCTCCGGAAACAATCAAAAAATTGTTTTTCTATTTTTTCCAAATTTTGTATAAAATAGCCAACGTATGTCAATGTGACTATCAAAAGGCACCACTAGGCCATATAGAGTATTACTGTACAGCATTTTGTAAGGGTAAGTGCATTAGTGTTAGAGTTCTGCTACTAAAATTAAAGTGTTATGTCCGCCCATCCGCCCGCCCGTCCCAGAGTCCGCCCGCCGGACAGACATTGATGATAACAAAAACCTTTTTCGAACTTTGTTCGCTGAGGGTTAAAAATTCACAGTCATTGTCTCTGATTTCTTGCACTGCAGTCATATATAAAGTGCAGAAATCAGTAACTGACAGGGGGGCACTGGTCAGTATTTTAGTATTCCCAATGTCATTGCTTCCAATGTTATATCTTGCAGCAAGTTCGCTCGATTTGCCTCCCTTAATTGTGGAAGCTGATGATTGGCCCAGCACAACCAAGTATTTTAACCTATTGTTCTGGCTATGCAGCATTTTCCCGTACAATTTGCAAAATCTTTGCCCTACTGGATTTTTTAGATGAGAAACCATTATATGTAATGAGTAGTATAGTAATTCTTGTTCTTGATTGAGTTTCCTGCACTCAATGCATGCCAAGTGCAATCCGGTCAGTCCTTTAATCACAGCCAAAATCAAGTAATTGAAAGGTTTTAAAAAGGAAGAAACCCCCTGTGGATTGCTTAGATTCAGAAGGGAATGGTTCTTTGCCTTCCTTTTTGCTGGTCTCCTCTTACTGTAAGCTAAAAATACAAAGCTCAGGAAATTAAAGGCATTTTATCATGGAGCTAAGAGGCTTATCTGAACTGCTGTGAAAAGCTATTTTAGGATTATTTAGAAGATCAGCCAGTGGTCACTGACCTAATGTCCAGTGACCAACATGGCTGGAAGTCAAGTCAATGTGTTAGCAGATTTTGATACGCTTGCATTTATGAAATTAAGCCACACGTATGTCAATGTCTATAAATTAATACTATGCATTGATCATGGAGTTTGAGATATTCAAGAACTGAAACTGTCTGCATACCCATTAAATGGGTAAGATTTTGGTAAAAATATGATTTTATAATTCCAGATCTTGTATCCTGTGTTTAGAGTATAGTGGTATAGGGTGCTTGAAGTTAACAGCATTTTGACCTGTAAGGTCATAAACGTCTGGCTATGGTATGGATACACTAGTTTGGTTAACTAGTGTATGGGGATAATACTAGACTGAATGAAAACATCACAAGTCTGCATTTATAAGTGAGGAAGTTTCATTCAAGCTTTTGAGGAAAAATAAAGTATGACATGTCGGAGGAGAGACCATTATGCCAATGCAATTATTACGCATATGGAATATGGATTGTTTCAGCATAGTTTTTACATTTTCTGGCTATATCAACAAATTCAATACAATAAGGAAGCTACAAATATATCTGGTGTGCAAAAGTCTACAGTATTTCAACCACTGTGTGTCTATAGGTAAACCTGAACCTTGAAACTTTTACTTCTACAAAGTTTCCTTAGCATCTTCAACATGAACGCTTCACACCTAACTACATTTTCCTTCCCACAACTTCCTTACTTCCCACCCCATTTACTTATTATGCATTCTATGTGAAGTCTCCCACCAAGAGCGGTTCCTTGAGGCTCTCCATGCACTCAAGCACAACTCAAGGTTTCTTTCAAGAAATCTCAGAGTCCAATTGAGTATCTTACACCTAAGCTAATTATGGGTTGAGCCAGAAACTGCAAAGTGCACATGTCTCGTTTAGGCTATTGCTTGTACGAGAATTCCTTTTAGTAATGTCATGTGTTGTCATAGGAAAGTATATAAGACATTTGTATTTTATTGTATTGCATTGTATTTATTTTATTATATTTTATTGTATTGTATTGCATTTTTATTGCATTGTGTTGCATTGTATTGCATTGCCCCTCATAATGTTAGCTTGGCTAAATTAAGGGGTCTCTATCATATTTGCTTATTCTTCTGCCATAGAATTATGTAGAGGTATTAATTATGAAATTAAAATTATATAAGTGTAAGTCTATTTTATTTTATTGTCTCAATGCCCCTAATATGAAGCTTAGTAAGCTTATATATGACCAGCTACAGGTAATTGTTATGATAAAGTTTGGAATTCATGCCATGTTACATATGTACCCCCATGAATAGCGAATGTTCCTTGCCAGCATAGACATTGACAGAGTGTATTTTACTGCATATTGTTTGCTTCGCATCACAACTAATGGAGGCCAAACAAATATATTAAAAGAAAATCCAAAGAGAAGACGCATTCATTTTTTTATTAACTTGTGATTTTCATACTAAGAGCTTGGATCAAATGCTCTGAGAGTAATGAAGAAAAATCATGACAGAGCTTCATACAGCATATTTTATCAATCACCTAATATTTGAAGCTGTGCACATATTACATATAGACGCATAGTTCTAATAGTAAAATTATCAACAAAGACATCTCAGACACATCTGGCGGTCTAAGAGGTTTTTTAAGACTATGGCATTCTTTTTCCTTAGCTAAGCAGATCTCCAACAGTTTTAAAAGGTTTTTTTTATACCTTGAGGGAAGTTGAAACTGGATAAGCAGCCTGGTGCATTTTATCCATCAAAATTACTACATGTTGATAATATACCTTATGCTTTTGTAATATAATTTTCAATTTTATATATAAAAAGCTAAATTTTCATTTTTTCATATTCACAAAAAACCTATTTCAAATTCAAATATAGTATTGATATGGCTGTGACACTCTTGTGTAGCAAAATTAAATATTTAATAATAGCAGGCGTTTTTAATGCATCTCTTTTCTATGTATGTCTTACTAGCTTTCTATGTACATCAAGTTGATCTTCTGTAAATACACCATTTGCTACTACCTTGCCACCTGCTGTAAGTAATCCGATTTTCTTGAGAACGGAAACAGAATTTCCTTTCCTTGAGTTCTGGTGGGACTGATAGCAGTTGGTATTAAAAGGACTAGAAAAAGAAGGAAAAAGTGATGGAAAATGCCTGTGAAAAGTTGACTTCAATATCTTGGCAAACGAGAACATTGTATGGTAAGCTTATTACTTGTATGAAAAGTGTTCTGTATATAACTTACACGTGAGAATATCATATAAGTGAATAATAGTTTCATGCATTCTCATACCTGTTCCATCTTTATGGCCTCACGCTAGCGATGATATATGTTATCTTAGTGAGGTCTCCTTGTGTAACAGTTGCAAGTATATGAAAGAATCTGAATATATTTACATTAAACTCATCTACAATTGATTACAATGTTGATATCATAGATAAACTGCACCAAACTAGACAAAGAGCTTCAGATTAATATATTGCCATTTATTCACATAGCTTCAATGTATTTTGCTAGTCATCTTCAGATTATTTTTTGAATACCGAGAATAAAGTCAATAGATGACATAATATAGTACTGTCTTTGTTGTAATGGAAATAATTCATAGGCAGAAATTAGAGAGATATCAGATTCAGAGAGAAGCACAAAAGCTCCTGTTACATGTAACATTATAGACTCGCTACCTTGGATACGCTTTGAAGTTAGTTTTTTCAGAGATGACGAAGCATCAGTGAATCATCTATAAAGCAAACATTAAAAATAACCCATGTGCCACGTTTGTAGCTTTTTCTATTTATACATTTGTTGGTGGATATTTTTTTTCTGTCGGCTGGGTCTCAATGAACATTGGAAAGGTTAACATAGACTGCAGCTGTTGAAAATACAGATGTCTAGAAAATGTTTAATCTTGCATACTACATGAAGATTTTAGGAAACTACCTGACACTGCATTCAACCACATTAGTAATTTCTCCACAACATGTGCTATTTGCTTCACATAGACATTCAGCTTGAGTATTTGTGAGATATTCAAGTTAATTGGCATAAAGCTCAGTCTGTTCAACCAAATGCACATGAAGTCATGCTCTCTATCCCATCTTGGATGACTCTTTGTGAACTTGGCCTTCAACTCATTCACCAGTCCCAGGCTGGTCAGTGCAGATAAACGTCAAAGCAAGTGAGGTCATATGCTGCGCATTACTTTAATCAGCTGTTACAAATGTTGGATGGCTACAACTTGTTGCAAGGTCGTGCTGAGCCATTTAAGCAGTGTAGTAATACAACCAAGGGGCAAGAGGTCAATAGAAATAGTCTAAAGGGATGAAGTTGCGCTAGGGTGAAGATGATGAGTTTCAGAGTATACCCTCAGATGTACATCTTACACAACATATACGAGAATACTGCATACAACAGTAGTACTTTTCAAAAGTATCGCTCTGTCTTAAAACAATTTCAAAGTTAATGTTTTTGATACAGCTTCTGAGATTGCCGCAATGTTGAAGCAGACTCAAACATACAAATGATAGGCCGTGTTGATGCACATACAAGCTTATTTATTTGACACACAGTCTGAGACGTGAACAACCATCATCAGCTACTAGGCCACCGAGATGTGTCACCTTTGTGAGAAGAATGTATCCTATATGACTTCCATTTTAGCTCGCTTTTGATACAATTATGGCTAACCAATTAGATTATGTCATTACCATAAAATATCTGATGGTGATGTCATCTTCATGGCAACTTAATGACAAGCACAGCATTTACAAACAGCCTATGTTAAAATGGGCATCTTGTATTTTACATCAGTATCTTGCACAACCCTTAAGCAGCATTATCTTTTGGTTCACTTCATGTTAAAAATGTCCAGTAATATGATCACATTAAAAGTTAATGACCTTGCCATTCACGGGTGATAGCATCTTGTGTTGACCACTTGTACTTAAATCTGGCAACGTCCTCAAGAAAGAGAAAAGTCACGACAGAGAAGAGACAGCATGATTGATTTCCCACATTAAGTGGCCCCTGGAGCCATATGTCTCAAGTGAAGGGTCACTCAGCACTGGAACTTTTTCTTCGGGGAATGAAACAAGGGTCAAGATTATCACCGCAAATATGTCTCATTTGTGACGTGTTCACTTGTTTCAGTTGGTTTCTCACAACATATGCTTATTTTTTTACATGATAAGTAAACCATGAGTATATGCTAAGTGGCTTCCTTCAGAAATGCAGGATGTGTTCTAAATACAATTTACTGAATAAATATTGTTTCTGCATTTCAACACTTCAATTCATTCTTGATGAAATTAATCTTTTATTTTTATAATTATCTATGGACAGCCTAAAAACATTTTTCATTTGATCACATAATGATATGATTTCACAAAATGCACATTTGTTCCATGAATAAAAAAGTATCTTCGTTCAAACTCATGAATATTCATAAACATGCCTCTGTGAACATTTAAGTTATCAGCTTACATCGCAATAACTGCAGTTCTAAATCAGGCAAAGACAGGGATCTCATTGGTCTAACATCAAGAAGCACTTTTTTTTGTTGGCCTGACTGCTAGTTTTTCTCATCATGTATTTTCTATAGATATAAAAACAAAATGCGCCTGGGTTGATATTTACATTACATGTTTTACTACGATCAGTCATCAGAGTAAAAATGCTGTTGTTTGTTTTTTTCCTACTGTCAGTCATTGTTTAGGTGAGAATAACAGAATCAGTAATGTCATCGCAATAGCTAGTCAGTCCATTGACAGGGACGCTACGATGAAAATGTTTGTGGTGATCAAATTGATTATATTGTTCAATGGCAGTCAGACAAAAATAAATTACGAAATGTGTGTAAATTGTGACACCTTTTGTTCAAAATTTACTCAGGTTAAATCTTGACAGCAATGATTGATCTCTGCAAAATGCTCTTTTGTAGAAAAAAAAGTCTCAATTATGATGTATTCACAATGTTCTCTAAGAGCCAACTAGATGGCCATGTGCAGTTGTGTGGTCCTTTCATGCCCTATTAAAATTGTTCACATTGAATGTGGGTTGAAGTAGAAATATTCTGTAGATTAATATATTTGGTTGTCGTTATGTGTATAAAATTATCATAGGAAAGGAACTACGTTGAAAATAGTCATATTACATCCTATTGTACACAATCTATTATCTGTTAGGCGTATATGGTTAAAAGGCAAAATCTGAACGCCACAGCATCAAATATAGGTGCTCTTCTATTGCAGTCATGGACATCGCTTTCAAAGAAAACCCAAAACAGAACTTGTGCAGAAACATGAAAAGCAATTGGACTGTATTGTAAATGGTTGGTTCTATTGTGCTCCTTAGCAGTCACTTTTGATGTCAGATCACCACACATAAGCAAATGCTGATCATAGCATCATCTGCTGTATACTGTACAGTGAGTCAGTGCATGGACTATTAAGTCTTCGGTATTCATTTATATACTAACTTTTAACAAGACATATGGTCTAGTTTCATAATTAAAATGAATGCTGATTATGGTGTCTACTGTAAACTGTATAATGAGTATGTGTTCGCTGTTATTGTTAATTCATTTTTCCAACATTCATTCGAACATATTGCCTTGTCATATTATTTAATGCTAATTATGGGAATATTTCTTCTTTTTCTAATATTTCATTGCGGTAAGCATCCTGAATGACTAAAGGTTTTCTAATAAAATGATTTAGTAGCAACTTGAACTGCTCTATTGTATGACCTACTTAAAAGCTGAATGCTGACATATTTGGCTTTTGTTCAAGGATATTAAATGTCTAAACTGCCAAAGTGTTCTTGAGAAATCATGGAAAGTAATTTGCGTAAATTGTGACCACAGCTGTTTTTCAAGCTAACTGACATCAAGTATATTTAATTATGTGGTTGACATGTGCATCAAATATAGGTGCTCTTCTATTGCAGTCATGGACATCGCTTTCAAAGAAAATCCCAAAACAGAACTTGTGCAGAAACATGGAAAAGCAATTGGACTGTATTGTGCTCCTCAGCAGACACTTTTGATGTCAGATCACCACGCATAAGCAAATGCTGATCATAGCATCGTCTGCTGTATACTGTACAGTGAGTCAGTGCATGGACTATTAAGTTTTCGGTTTGTATACTAACTTTTAACAAGACATGTGTCTACTGTAAACTGTATAATGAGTATGTGTTCGCTGTTATTGTTAATTCATTTTTCCAACATTCATTGGAACATATTGCCTTGTCATATTATTTAATGCTAATTATGTGAATGTTTCTTCTTTTTCTAATATTTCATTGCGATAAACATCATGAATAGCTGAAGGTTTTCTAATAAACTGATTTAGTGGCAACTAGATTACTGCTCCATTGTTTAACCTAATTACAAAACTGAATCCTGGCATATAGGACTTTTGCTCAAGGATATTAAATGTCTAAACAGCAAGTGTTCTTAATAAACCATGGGAAGTAATTTACTTCAAATTGTGTGGTTGATTAAAATATGATCATAGGTTGTTCCAAAAAAATATGGTTTGCTTAAACCTTATTCCTATATATTGTGATAAATACATATCAGATTCTGCAAGAATATAATATATATTCATGTTGTATCCATACCAGAGCTATTTAAGTATGAAATCATCACACGAGGTTAATGCGGTTCTGGTACAAACAACATCATTAAGAAAAAGTATTTCTAAGTATCTTACATGCAGCATTACAAAAAACCTTGGTAAGCATGATCACAAGAAGTGCAAGCAAAGACAAAAGCAACATCACAGATTTAGTCACTGTCTATGATCTTTGCAGCATCTTAGGCTAATATACAAAGTAACTCCTCCTGGTAACTGACACTATGTGACTGACAAGTCGCTTCAGCACGAAACAAGCTTGGCAAGGGTGAAGAATAAAAATGTAGCCCACGAGGGATTACCTTGAGCTGTTTCTCTGGCTGTCCGGGTAGTTTATTGTAGTGTATAGTGTTGCGTTATATTGCATTGCACTGTATTGTATTGTCTTGTATTGTACAAAAGGTAGACTATGAGGAATTAGCATTATGAGTTTGAATATCCCATTAGATTTGTATTGTATTGTTTTTCAAACAATTGTATTGTATCAAGTCATTATATTGTATCACATTATTTTGTGGCATTTTATCAAATAATTGCATGGTATTTTATTATGTATTATATTGTATTATATTATATTGTATTGTATTTTATTGTACTATATCATCTGTTTTTTCAATAAACATCATCTTTCATTGGTCCAATCTCTAATTTCTTCTGTTGAAGCTAGTGCCACTGCCAAGACTGCTGCTGATGGCTGCTGCTGATGCTGCTGCTGATGCTGTAGCAAGATGAATGATTCCAGTCATGTCAACTGACCTCACTTGACTGGGGGATTGTCACCAGCCAATCACCTTCTCTGATTGATGACATGTGACCTGTCATGCATGACTGAATCCACTGATCCTCACTTCCGAGAAGATTATCTCTCTAAAAATCCTGTCATTTGTCAAAGAAATATTAATTTGTTTTTTCTCTTTGAGATGGACTGCAGTATCACACAGTCATAAAAGTAAATCAAGAATACTTTCAAGAGTAATTTTCATTGGATCACAATAATATCCTGAGCGCAATGATAATATATGCCTCTATTGAAACTATATTTTTAGATCTGGTATTTTTCCTGTTGATCTAATAGAGTGGAACATGGACTTTAGTATTAAGAAAAACATGTTTAGGAGACCTTTTTTTTCAAGACCAAATAAATCTCTCCTGTATAATACGTTTTTCTCCTGTGAATTATTACTTTTTACAACTTCGCTGACAAGTTGTAGCACAGAAGGTCACAGGTGGGCATTTTTTTTATCAGCCTCAAATGGCGGATTGCTACAACTTAGTCTAAGGCTGCGCTATGTCATTTGAAGGTAGAGTAATTTTACAAAGAGGTGATGAGGTCAAGAGATTTATTTCCAAGTGATGTGTCTGGCTTTGAATTCAGATAATATGTTTCAGAGTACCCTCCAACCAAATGTCTCTCACATCTTTCAGCTTTCTGCTGATCGCATATTGGTTTCGTGTCAAATGATCACGCAAGAGCTTCCAAGTACAGCGCAGATCCAATAATTAAACCGTACATCAGAGAATTACAAAGACCAGAGTTCCCTTTCAGGTTTGTTTTTCTATTAACACAAAATTAAAAGCTCAGGAAATTGGAGATCTTTCACTGAGAGGGTAAGCAGTTTATCTGAAGTGCTGCGGAAAGCTGTTATTCGATACAAAGTTCTGTTTGTGGTCATTCACCTCAATGTCCTCAGTGCAATTTAATAAACTGGTCAATCGAAATACTCATATTTCATTTCAAATTTTGATTATACAACCCCCAGTGTTTTGTGAGACTTTTTCTTCATAATGCATTATACTCTAATATGCCTCCATGACTACGAAACCTAATTTGTGGGTGAGCTACCCATAAGACTACTACGGAAACTAATTAGTGGGTAAGCTACCCATAAGACTACTGTGAAAACTAATTAGTGGCTAAGCTACCCATATGACTAGTTCAATTAATACTCCAGTTAACCTATGGGATAATTATTATGTTTTTTTCCATCGCTATGCAAAGTGCAGTTAAGGCAATGGACCAACTTTCTCTTGAATTTTTAATGAATTTGTCAATAATTAATAAGGTTTAGAGTGATTTACTAAATCAAGTCTTTAATTAAGACCTGTTAGTTAATAAAACCAGTTTTTTTAATGAAGTTTGTATCACTTATAATTCATATTTTATATAAGAACAGCTAGTCTACTTAAGAAACAGCATAGCATGCACACGAAACACCTATCACATAGCAATACTATTTTCATGATATTTTGTGCTATATACAGTGACTGCTGTAGATAGTGACTGCTATGAAAAAAAAACTGATATTTACAGGCCAAAATAAGAACTTTGCTTAAAAAAAGATGAATTTGAAAAGGACAAAACAGCATGATTTTTTTAAATGAAACATTCAAAACATTTCAATAGCTATTGCGTGACTGTTAACAACATGTGCACTAAGCCTTATCATCTCATCATAATGTCTACCTCTGCATCTGACAAATACTGACCAATAGCACTTTAACTTAATCACACATGATAATATAAACACCTAATATATTGGCATGATTAGAATAAGACTATCCAACCACAAAATGAAATGTTTACATGAGTATTAAGTATTAATGAAGCAGAAGTTTTGGAGCTTAGAATGAAATGCAAACTGGAGAGACATGCTTAGACAGAAAGCCCTTGGATTGGGATTCATTTAATTTCTTCAGTTTCCAATGTTTGCTTTCCATGGTCCAACTTTGTTGGATGAATGTTGTCAATGCGATGTTGAGAGAATGTTGTCTGTTCCTTTGTTTATTCCAGACAAAAGAACCAATAACTAAATATTAACTATGGAATGTGTTGTGTGGAAACCCCCGAAAACAGGAATGAATTATGTCAGATGCATGATGAAATAGTTTTTTTAGTGAATCGACTTGTTTGGTTTGGTTAAACCACAAAATTGTTCATTCTGAAGTTTTAGCGTGAAATAGTTCATTGTATATTTATATCAGTAATAGACCTACAAAGTAATCAATTGCATGTATATGTTATTTATTAAAAATGATTTTTATGCTTTCAATTTCTTTTAAATGAGTATTTTACCCAGATTTATCATTAACCTTCATGACAATCATCTAGGGAATCAACCACAGGCAAATCTCGCCAAGTTCGGATATTATCATAATATGCGCATGCTTTTTTGTCCGAGATGAGCGAATCTCCAACAGATCATCAATTGTCTTGGCATTTCTGAAAGTTTTTAATGACCTACTACAAAGTTGGAAGATCAGCAATATTGACCAACAAAACATACATTTTACACAACTTTACAATACGAGTAGAATGGTTCCAGACAAGTCCAATCAGTCAACTTTGGCCTAGCTAAAAGGAGTTTTCTGCACAGTTGGAAACAGTGATTACTGCCATAGATTCTGAAGTTTAATCACAGCCTTCAAACAATGCTGATTGTAGTAGAGAGTAATATACTTGCTTCCAGAATATATCACGAATCTGTTGGCCAAGCTAAATATTGTGTCATTGTATACAAAATCAAATAATGTATTTTGTGGAGCTTTCATGTGTAGAATACTCTGATTACCTTTATAGGATTATAACTAAATAAAATATTGATGGAATGTTTGAAAAATACATATAAATCTTATAGTTTTAGATATTCAGATATAACAAATTCAAAGTAGAGTGACATGAAGTGATGGTATAGGAAATATTTAGCATGTACAAGAATATTACTCAGGTAAGTGACAATTCAGAGAAATTTTATTGAACCCACACATCAATTTTTGCCAGGGGTTGCACATGTCAATGCTTGGCAAACTAGCAAGTTGGGATTTGAATTGTTGATAACATTTCTGTTCATTTTGCGATGCTCCATGTCATTTATGGAAAATAAGACCAAAACTCAAGCTGACATTTATTGTGGTTTATACTATGATACAGCCAATTACATTATCATTTACATCAGAAGTTTATACAGTTAGGTTCAAAAGTTCACATTCATTTACTTGAGCAGATTGTCATAAATGAAAGTTAAGAAAATCGTCCTGGTGACAAAGAGGTGTGTGACTAAAGGAAAATGGTTGGAATTGTCATTGAAATGTAAATCATGGTGATTGTTTGTTTAACAGATGGTCATAAATGAAAGTGAAGCAAATCATCCTGGTGGCAAAAATATATGTGCACCTTTGACCGACTAAAAAGTGATAATGGTTGAATTGTCACTGGAATGTAAATCATGGTGCTTGTTGGTTTAATTGAAAAAAAAAACTGAATTGAACTATGTTCTGCTCAAGAGTATATACACACTGCTTCTAAACTACTCCACCAGCTGTCAGAGATCTACATAAAAAATGTCAGCCCAGCTCATGCTGATTGCTCATTGACTGGGCTTTCATGGCTGTTCTTCTCAAGACTGTCACTGACACAGCCACTTGCCAGTCACACTCTGTCAGCTTCAAAGAAAAACTAGTTCCTATACACCACAAAATCACCCAAAAAAGCATACCTCCAGTGTTGGATGTGTTCATGTTAGCCTTTTTGGAAGATGACAGTGTCTTTGGCTTCTTTGTTTAGAAGTTCTAAAAAAACAAGTAACAACTGATTCACTCACTTTATTGAGTGCTGCTCAATACTAGATGATAAGGATTGCAGTCCACATATTAATTTACTCTCTTAAGTAGTTTGATAAAAATAAAACCTTTCCCTGCATTGTCTGGTGGATCTATGTAGATGACTCTAAGCTAGTGAGTTAATTTTATGAAATATATGAAGAATTCAGACTCATATACCTGCTTTGAAACCCAATAAATCAACCCAATTTTTAATTAAGTTACAAGCATCCGTTAGATTATGGCTTAGTCTAAATGAATTCATTAGGAAGTGTGAAAGATCTTTTTTTGACAAAACTACTTTTAGTCGATGCATCATATGATAATGACTGTCTTCAACCAAACTTTCTCAACAATGCAAAATATAGTGAAACCAGATAATGCTCTTTTACTTCACAAGACAGCACATTATAAAACAAAAGTGTTGTTGCAACATATATGCATTAAACAATTATGATGACATCACTTTCCAATTGCCAATAAATTATAATGGAAATTTGGTATAATGCATTTATCCATGTGATGAAAGGTTGCTGAAATCTTTCATAGAAATAAAACTAAATGGTTAGAATTGTCAATGATTTATTTAGAAGATGAAGAACCGTATTCTGTTCAAGTTTTTCTGTATGTTTGGGCCTGACTGTATAATAGGCTTATCCTGACGGTATAACCAGCTTATCGGCATTACACAAGGGACTGCATTGGATCCATGCATATCAATGCTTTTCACTCTTTGCCGTTACATCAAAAGTGACTGCAGAGGAGCACAATACAGTCCAATTGCTTTTCCATGTTTCCGCACAAGTTCTCTGTGAGAAAAGCTGTTTTGTGATTTTCTTTTGAAAGCAATGGCCATGACTGGAATAAAAACATGGCCACTTTGCCGAACAGAGTGGGAGGTAGGAGAAAAAAGGGACAGGGGTGGGATGAGATTCTCATCAGGGAAGCATCACAAATGTTTGATGGAGAAAGCAAACATGATGCATAAACAAAAACTGAACAGTAAACAGATTGTTATGAGTTGCATAAGCATATCGCCAGCATTGTAGTGTTCTCTATGCCTATTGCAATGTTCTGCAGTTGCATTGAGGCATTTTGAGTTGGAAGTAAAGCATTTTTTGAGCATCATAACTGATTGTATACAGTTAAATCTAATTATTTACTAAATCATATAAGAGATCTTGCTAATTTAGTTGTTTTTGAAAATTAATACAATTATATAGTACAGCTGAAATAGTTAATGTAAATGTAAATTAAACACAAAATTCTAGATTTATATGTAAATTAATTTTATTCTTTGGTGTTTCTTTCTTTGATTATCATTATTAGTTTATATGTGTCTATGATAAAGGCGCATACAATTAACTAATGGCAAATAAACTTGAACTTGATACATACATATATACATTCAAAAGTAAATATTACCTGTTTTGTAATATACAGGTCTCGTCCAAAAGGTGGAGGAAATTTCTTTCCTGATAAAGGGATTGTTTAATCAGCATGTTAGTCATAAATCCGACACTTCAGTTTTTGGCTTGATTATTACAGTGGTTATCATAATACCACTGTGACAACAGTGATTTTGTGTGTTGTTGACAATTGAATTCATTGGTATTCATACTGCACAACACACAATCTTCTGGTGTCCTCAAACCTAGTCAGACGAGCCTTCAGGGGCCACTTGATACATTTGTATGCCAACTATTTTTGTAATGAGAAATCCGAACTTGTCATCTTATAGACAGGTGTATACAGTACACATTGCATTATTTGGTGTGAATAGGTCAATCTTTACTATCTGTCTGGCTGTCCATACAAGTGGCAGTGATGCTCAATATATCATTATGTATTTCCTCGGAGCAGATCAATCTTATCACGGCACATTTCAGTTGACACCAAGGCTGGGACATCAATAGGAAAATGTCAATATTTAAGCTAGTGGATGAGCATTAAGCAACAGTTCGATGGTTCAATGATTCACATACGATTGCCGGTATTTGCTGATGTATGAATTGAATTACTGAATCTGATACCATGAAATGTGACATTTTGGAGCCATTATTTGCCAACTTTATCATGCTTGACTGTTTTCTAGAATTATATTTCTATTCTGATATTGCTAATGTCTCCTTTCATATAGTGTAGAGCATCCGACTCCCAATCCCAAGGGACCGGGATCGAATTTTGCCCACTGACTTCTGCTTGTGGCCCTTAGGAGGCCACTTAATCCTCATTGCTACTGTCTACCCAGCAGAGACTGGGTACCTGGCTTTTCAGATACAGGAGTGCTTCAGAATGAAGTCCGAAGCCATGGCGCCGATAAGGCATGTGTATGGCTGTATACTCCCTACTACTGAGTTTGAACAGAAATGTTCTCAACAATTTAAATCCCAACTTTCTAGTCTACCAAACAATCAAATGTACCACCCCCGGAAAAAATTGATTTGTTGGTTCAATAGATTTTTACTGAATTGTCACTAACCTTAGAAATATTCTTGTACATGTAATTGGTATTTGCTTATTTTATCTGTAATTCATTTAACATTGAAGTATAAGAAATGCAGTGCTCTAGGAGCCATATATGCTAAAATGTTAACTTCATTGTTTGTTGCATTATGGTTGTTAATTATTTCCTATATATAATCAATTCATATCACTTTACTTTGAAATTTTCAATATCTGAATATCTAAAACCATTAGATTTATATGCATTTTTAAAAACCATCAATATTTCAGATATAGTTATAAACCTATAAAGTTAATCACATCATTCTCCAATGGAAACGGTACAAAATACATTATTTATATTACTATTTTGTATACAAAGACACAGTATTTAGCTTGGCTCTTGCCAACAGATTCTTGATGTATTCTGGAAGCCAGTATGCAATCAGAATTTTTTTAATGCTGTGATTAAACTTCAGAATCTATGGCAGTAGTCACAGTTTCAAACTGTGCAGCAGATTGCTTCTAACTTGGCCAAAGTATTTTGGACTGACTGGACTTTGTCTTGACCCACACTACTGTTATTGTAAAGTTGTGTAAAATGCATGCTTTGTTGGTCAATATTGCTGGTCTTCAAACTTTGTGATAGATTGTTCAAAATGTTCAGAAATGCCAAATTGAAGACAATTTTTGATCTGCTAGAGATTTGCTCATCTTGGACAAAAAAGCTATTCCAAAAGTTATATGTTAGCATTGTGACAAACATGCATTGCCATTTGGAAAAAAAACACATCTATTCTTATCCTTGTGGTACCCATGACAACAACTAAAATCATGTCCAATAACTGATTGCACTGTATTAAAATTGCATGAATTTTGAAGGAAGACATCTAAAAAAAATAAATGCATGTAAATGTCTCGACTTTTTCATTTTCAAACAGCACAGCAACTCCAACTTCATTCCTACTGAGTTTGCTGCTACAGTTAGAAGTTTCCCATGGCCAGAGCCACTCAGGAAACGGAAATGACACCATCTTGCCTGGGGCAATCTCCCAGAAGGCATTGCGCCCCTTAAATTGTTGTTTGGAGGGTGATTGGAGAAATTCATTTCCTGTTAGTGAAGACCTGGGGTCTGTGGCCCTACTCCAGGGCAATTGGCTTAGTCTAAGGGGATTAAATGACTGTTTTAAAACATAGATCACAAACGTAAACATGCTCTAATTCTGAGTCTATTGAACTTCCAAATAAAAATGTGTGTATATTTCCATTATTTTTTTGACATTTTCATTCATTATACTATATTTTTTTCCTGCAAGTTAGTATTATATGATTTGAAATAATGAAGTGACTGCATAGTCGTCTTACTGGAATTTGTTTCAGAGACTATGCCTCCAATTTCTCTAAATGTATTCTGACTAATTATTCAACACAATAAATTGATGGAAAATGTCATGCAAGAAGAGTATAATATAAAAAAAGTTTCTGTTAATGAAGGTTAGTCATAATTTTGGGTAAGATGCACATTTAAAACAAATTAAAAGCAAAAAAAAATGTAATTTCCATAATCAAATACAAATATAATTAATTAATGTGTAGGTCAATAACTAATATACAATTAACGCTAAAACATCAGCATGAACAGATTTGTGTGGCTTAGCCAAGCAAAACAAGTATATTCACAAAAAAAAAACTAAATGATTTATCATGCATCTGACATAATTCATTCATATTAATTATTGGTCTTTTGGTCTGAAAGATAAACAAGCATTTGCCAACATCCATCCAACATTGATGGACCCTGGAAAGCAAACATTGGAAACTGAAGAAATTAAATGAATCCCAATCCAAGAGCTTTTTGTCTGAGCATGTCTCTCTTGGGTTTGCATTTCATTCTAAGCTCCAAAACTTCTGCTTCACCCAATACTTAATACTCATGTAAACATTTCATTATGTGGTTGGATAATCTCATTCTAATCATCCAATTATATTCGATGTTTATATTATCATGTGTGATAAGGTTAAAGTGCTATTGGTCAGTATTTGTAAGATGCAGAGGTAGACGTAATGATGAGATGATAAGGTTTGAGGCATTTTCAAGTTCTTATTTTGGCCTGTAAATATAAAATTTTTTTTCTATAGCAGTCACTGTCCACAGCAGTTACTGTCTACAGCAGTAACTGTCTACAGCAGTCACTGTCTACAGAAGTCACTGTCTGTAGCACAAAATATCATAAAAAATATTATTGCTATGTATATATATACTCTCACAATCAGACAGGTCTTAATTAAAGACTTGATTTAGTAAATCACTCTAAACCTTAATAATTATTGACACATTCATAAAAAATTCTAGAGAAAGGTGGTCCATTGCCTCAACTGCACTTTGCATAGCAATGGAAAAAAAACAGAATAATTATCCCATAGGTTAACTGGAGTATTAATTGAACTAGTCATATGGGTAGCTTAGCCACTAATTAGTTTTCACAGTAGTCTTATGGGTAGCTTACCCACTAATTAGTTTTCGCAGTCATGGAGCCATATTAGGGTATCATGCATTATAAAGTGAAAACTCTATCAAAATACTAGAGGTTTTATAATCAAAATTTGAAATGAAAGATGAGCATTTCGATTGACCAGCCTACTAAATTGCACGGAGGACATCGAGGTGAATGACCACAAACGTAACTTTGTATCGAATAACAGCTTTCCACAGCACTTCAGATAAACTGCTTACCCTCTCAATGAAAGATCTCCAACTTCCTGAGCTTAAACTCTTGTGTTAATAGAAAAACAAACCTGAAAGGGAACTTTGGTCTTTGTAATTCTCTGATCCATGGTTTAATTACTGGATCTGCGCTGTTCCTGGAATCTCTGGCATGATCATTTGACACAAAACCAATATGCGATCAGCAGAAAACTGAAAAATGTGAGAGGCATTTGGTCGGAGGGTACTCTGAAACATATCATTTGAATCCAAGGCCAGATGCATCTCTTGGAAATAAATCTCCTGACCTCATCACCTCGTGGAAAAATTTCTCCACTCTCAAATGACATAGCACAACCTTGGATTAAGTTGTAGCCATCCGCCATTTGAGACTGATCAAAATAGTGCATGTCTATGACCTCGGGCTACAACTTGTCAGTGAAATTGTATGGTTGATAGAATAAAAGTAATAATTAACAGGAGAAAAATTTATTATGCAGGAGAGAATTATTTGGTCGGGGAAAAACTAAAAAGTCTCTAAAACAGGTTTCTCTTAATATTGAGGTAGTCTAACGGCCGTGTTCCACTTAATTAGATCGACAGGAACAATACCGGATCTAAAAATATAATTTCAATAAAGGCTTATAATATCATTGTGTTCAGGATATTATTGTAATCCAATGGAAACTACTCTTGGAATTATTCTTTATTCACTGTTATGACTGTGTGATACTGCAGTCCATATCAGAGAGGTAAAGCAAATCAATATTTCTTTGACAAATGACCGGATTTTGCGAGAGAGAATCTTCTCGGAAGTGAGGATCAGTGGGTGCAGTCATGCATGACAGGTCACATGTCATCAATCAGAGAAGGTGATTGGCTGGTGAAAACCCCCCAGTCAAGTGGGGTCAGTTGTCATGACTGGAATCATTCATCTTGAAACAGCAGCAGCAGCAACAACATCAGCAGCAGCAGCTTCAGTCGTGGCAGTGGCACTAGCTTCAGGGGAACAAATTAGAGAATGAACCAGTGAAAGATGATATTTATTGAATAGACAAACAAGAAACAGGCTGACAGACAGACCCACAATACAATACAATACAATATAATATAATACAAAATATAATACAATATAATACAAAACACAATACCATACAAATATGTGACAAAATGCCACAAAGTAATGTGGTACAATATAATGATTTGATACAATAGAATTGTAATACAAATATAATGAGACATCCAAACTATCAGACCAACTTGTGAAAGCTAATTCCTCATAGACAACCTTTCATATAAAATGCAAAACAATAGAATATAACACAACACTATACACAACAATAAACTACCCGGACAGCCAGATTAACAACTCAAGCTAATCCCTCATGGGCTACATTTTTATTTTTTACCCTTGCTAAACTTGTTTCGTGACGAAGCTACTTGTCAGTCACATAGTATCAGTTACTTGTGGAGTAACTTTGTATATTAGCCTAAGATGCAAATATCAGAGACAGTGACATAACTCTGTGATGCGCTTTTGTCTTTGCTTGGATTTCTTGTAATCATGCTTAGTTTCTGTGATACTTGGCATTACTTTGTCTTATTGATGTTGTTTGTAACCGAATTAACCTTATGTGGTGATTTCATATGAATATACCTTATTCTAGCAGAATCTGATTTGTATTCATCACTAAATATAGGAATAAGGTTCAAGCAAACCATATTATTTTGCAAGAACCTATCATATTTCAATTAACCTCAATATTAAATAAACTTGATGTCGGTTAGCTTAAAAACAGCTGTAGTCTTGTCACAATTTGAAGTAAATTACTTGTCATGGTTTAATTAACAAGAACACGGCTGTGGTTTAGACATTTAATATCCTTGAACAAAAGCCCAATATGCCAGCATGCAGTTTTTACCTAGGTCAAACAATAGACCAGTACTGTTCTAGCTGCTACTAACACAGTAAACTTCAGATATTCAGGATGTTAATCTCTGTGAAATATTACAAAATAATATTCTCGTAATTAGCATAAAATTATGTAACAAGGCAGTGAAATGTTATAATGAACAGAAATGTTATCAACAAGCCCGACTTTCTAGCTGATAAAAAAATTACCAGAATTTTGTCATATAGTCCATTGTAATTCCTGCTGCTTTTCTGTGACAACAACAAATGGCCATAATGATGAGATAATGGCAAAATAAGTTGTTGAAAAGATAGGGTACTCGAAGCTAATTTGTACAGAGAGGGGCTTTTATGGGTTAGAAACCTGGGCTTTGACTTTTTGGTAACATACAGGATGCAGTAGAAACCATAATCAGCATTTGTTTTAATCATATAACAAGGCAATATGTCTTGTTAAATGTTTGAATATAAATAAATGCCGAAAAAGTAAAAGTCAGACGTTGCTTTTCCATGTTTCCGCACAAGTTCTCTGTGGGAAAAGCGGTTTCATGATCTTCTTTTGAAAGCGATGTCTATGACTAGAATATAAACATACCCTACATTTGATGCTGTAGCTTTAAGATTTTATCCATATGCGATTTACAGATATAATTCTTTTAATATATTGTGTGCAACACTATAGTTATAGCAGTGCAGGGTGCAATGTTACTATTTTCAACATGTTGCCTTTCCTACAATATGTTTTATATACACATAGCGACAACTAAAATATATTATTGTACGGAATATTTCTACTTCAACCCACAGTCATTGTGAAATTCTAATAAGGCATGAAAGGACCACACAATTGCATAAGAGAACATTGTGAATAAATCATAATCGTAACTTTTGTTTTCCAAAAAAAAACATTTTGCAGTTTAAGGCCAATATGAAGATCAATCAAAACTGTCGATATTAAAGCTGAGTAAATGTTGAACAAAAGCTGTTACAATTCACACGCATTTCAGGATTTTTTTTATCTCTCAAGGCCTTGAGCAATATAATCAATTTAATTACCACAAATGTTTTCATTTTAGTGCCACTGTCTATTGCGATGACATTACAGATTTGTTTTTCTCACCTAAATCATGACTGACAGTAGGAGAAAAACTAACTACAGCATTTTTACTCTGACTCAGTCTTAGTTAAACATGTAATGTAAATATCAACCCAGGCATATTTGGTTTTTATATCCATAGAAAATACATGACGAGATAAACTATGATTTAGAACTGCAGTTATTGTGATGTAAGCTGATAACTAAAATGTTCACAGAGGCGTGTTTATGAATATTCATGAGTTAGAAGGGAGATATTTTTATTCATGGAACAAATATACATTTTGTGAATTTAGATCATTATGTTATCAAATGAAAAAGATTAGAATAATTAAAAAATTACATGATTAATTTGATCAAGAATGAATTGAAGTGTTGAAATGCAGAAACAATGTTTGTTTAGTATATTATATTCAAAACACATCCTGCATTTGTGAAGAAAGCGACTGAGCATTAATGCCTGGTCTACTTGATATTAGAAATACACATCAGTTGCAAGTTCTAAGCCAAATTACTTCCTTTCTTCAAAGTGGGATGTAAGTAAATAAGAAATTAAAGAACAAGTGAACAAGTCACAAATGAGACATATTTGACTGACACGTCACATTTCCCGAAGGAAAAGTCCCAGCACTGACTGATCCTTCACTTAAAACATTTGGCTTAACGTGGGACATCAATCATGCTATCTTTTCTCTATCATGACTTTTTTCTGTACAAGTGGTCAGCACAAGATGCTATCACCTGCAAATGTCAAGGTCAAGTTGTCATATTACTGGGCATTTTGAACTTGAAGTGAACAGAGAGATAATTCTACAAATGATTTGTTTCTTCAGGCACCTAGACTTTTGGTTTAAATATGATTTCAGAAATCCTTCACTCCACGGATGTGTGAGATACCAATGTAATATACATGATGCAAATTTCAACATCTCCTGTTTTTAAATGATGGGCTTATTATTAAGTTTTCATGAAGATAACATCACCATCAGATATTTTATGGTAATGACATGATCTAATTGCTTAGCCATAATTGAATCAAAAGCAAGCTACAATGGAAGTCAGATAAGATACATTATTATCACAAAGGTGCCAGCATTTGTTACCAAGTTGACACCAACATAACTAGCACATGCAGACATTTAATTTTACAATGTAATGTCATCTAATTGGTTAGCCATAAATGTATCATCAGCAACACTGATTAAAGTCACATAATATAAATTATACTCACAAAGTTGCCACCATAACATTTTGTCACCAAGCTAAGAGCAGCCTTGAGGTCTACAATCAATATGGTCTGACACAGGAACCTCTCTCAAGAACACAAATTGGTGACCTCGCAAGAGATGATAGATAAAAATATCATCCGCAAACTTAGTAAGCATTTCTATAGATCAACAGACATTTACAATTGGTCTGGATGTTTCCACAGTGAATGTTTATCTGGGTGAAAAAGGCCAAAAGATCAGTCATGTCTGGTCGCTGAAAGTTGTGTTGTGTGCTCTAGTAGTTGCTGTGGTTTGTTATCTTATTCAATGGACCAAGGTTCAGTTCTAAGCCTATCTGAGACATACTGTTTGTTGATGTATTGTACAATGGAGTCTAACCAAAAGCAATTAAGTGTGGTCCAGTTAATTTTGAAATTGTGTTTGCAACATCACCATTGTTTTGAATTTGTGGTTATTCATGCATTTGACGCTCATTTGTTTTAAGCACATCAAACATTGTATATGAAAAAAGATAATAAAGACTCTCAGAGCTCAAGTTCGAGTCTGATTCAAGATTGTCTGTGTCTCTGAAGCTGTACCAAAACCATTTAACTTTTGCAGTTTCAAATATTTAAGCGGAGTAAATATTGAAAAAAGGGTGTTATAATAGAGTCTTTTCACTGAACAACCCTGAATTCAGCAGGACATAAGTCTTTCCTCTCCTCTTCTTACTCATTTTGCTTTTCAGACACAGTTAGTAACAACTAACTGATACCATAAATATAACTTTCTCAGAAAAAGAACAAACATCAACTAAATGATAAAGTGTCAAATATTCATTAAAATGCACTACAAATACTGCTGCTTGGATGCACTTTGCTTCAGCCAATCACAGCCAAGGGCGGGAACTTTTTTAGCCAATAGAATTGCAGTATTCTGTTTTAGCCACCTGGTGGAAATACAGAGAACCTTCCGTGAAAATCCACTATTTACACATATGATTTCTTTTCTCTCTGATAGTCATTGTGAAATATAATCTGTCTCAAGGCAGAGGAGGACTTTTGAAAAGCAAAAACTGTTGCATGCAGTCATCTCATATCTACTACATGAGATGTACATCATCGTACAAGGCCACTTGCATCTCTTGAGACTATTTCTCTGGACCTCATTGGCCCTTGGTTGTATTACTACACTCTTTAAATGTCACAGCACAACCGTGCACTAAGTTGTAGCCATCCAACATTTGTAGCAGCTGATTAAAGTAGTGCACATCATTTGACCTCACTTGCCCTGACGTTTATCTGCACTGACCAGCCTAGGAGTGGTGAATGAGTTGAAGGCCAAGTTCACAAAGATTCATTCAAGATGGGATAGAGAGCATGACTTCATGTGCATTTGGTTGAACAGACTGAGGTTAATGCCAATTAACTTGAATATCTCACAAATACTCAAGCTGAATGTCTTATGTATTTGTTCTAAGTGAAGCAAATAGCACATGTTTTGGAGAAATTACTAATGTAGTCAAACTCAGTTTCCTAAAATCTTCATGTAGTATGCTAGATGAAAAATTTTCTAGACATCTGTATTTCCAATGGCTGCAGACATCAACTATGTTCACCTTCGCGTTGTTCATTGAGACCCGGCTGTCAGTAAAATATCCACCAACAAATGAATAGAAAACCTACAAACATGGCACATGGGCTATTTTTTATGTTTGCTTAATAGATGATTCACTGATGCTTCGTCATCTCTGAAAAAACTAACTTCAAAGCGTATCCAAGGTAGCGAGTCTATAATGTTACATGTAGCAGGAGCTTTTGTGCTTCTCTCTCAATTTGATATCTCCCTACTATCTGCCTATGAATTATTTCCATTACAACAAAGACAGTTCTATATTATGTCATCTATTGACTTTATTCTCGATATTCAAAAAATAATCTGAAGATGACTAGCAAAATACATTGAAGCTATGTGAATAAATGGCAATAGATTAATCTGAATCTGTTTGTCTAGTTTAGTGCAGTTTATCTATGATATCAACATTGTAATCAATTGTGAATGAGTTTAATGCAAATAGATTCAGATTCTTTTATATACTTGCAACTGTTACACTGGGAGACTTCACTAAGATAACATGTATCATCACCAGTGTAAGGCCATAAAGATTGAACAGGTATGAGAATGCCTTTGAAAACTATTCTTCAGGGGTGTGATAATCTCACACGTAAGTCATATTCAAAACATTTTTTAAACATGTAATAAGCCCACCTCACAATGTCCTCATTTTCCAAGATATCGAAGTCAAATTTTAAAAGTTTAAAAGCATTTTCAGTCACTTTTTTCTTCTGTTTCTAGTCCCTTTAATACCAACTCTTATCAGTCCTACCAGAACTCAAGGAGAGGAAATTGTATTTCCGTTCTTAAGAAAATCTGATTTACCTCAGCAATAGTTGGGCTTACTTACAGCAGGTGGCATAGTAGTAGCAAATGGTGTATTTTCAGAAGAGCAACTTGATGTACATGGAAAGCTAGTAAGACATACATAGAAAAGAGATGCATTAAAAACACCTACTATTATTATATATATAATTTTCGATACAAGAGTGTCACAGTCATAGGTTCTTTGTGGAGATGAAAAATAAAAGTTTAGGTTTTTATATATAAATTGAAACTTACATTACAGAAGCGTACAGTATCTTATCAACATGACCACATTGGTTTTAATGTAATTTTTCATCATTACCTTCAGAGCATTTTATCCTAGCTCTTGGTAATCACATGGTAATAAAAACTGAAAGTGTCTTCTTTTTGGATCCTTTATAATATTATTTTTGGCCTCCATTAGTTGTGATTCGAAGCAAACAATATGCAGTAAAATACACTCTGTCAATGTCTATGCTGGGCCAGAAACATTCGCTATTCATTGGGGTACATATGTAACATGGCATGAATTCCAAACTTTATCATTACAATTACCTGTAGCTGGTCATATATAAGCTTACTAACCTTCATGTTAGGGGCATTGAGACAATAAAATAAAAATAGACTTAGACTTGTATAATTTTTATTTCATAATTAATACCTCTACACAATTCTAAAAGAAGTATGGCACAATAATATGCTAATATGATAGAGACCCCTTAAGTTAGCCAAGCTAACACAACACAATAAAAATGCAATACAATACAATACAATTAAATATAATAAATAAATACAATGCAATACAATAAAATACAAATGTCTTTTATACTTTCCTATGACAATACATAATATTACTAAAAGGAATTCTCATACAAGCAAGAGCCTAAATGAGACAAGTGCACCTTGCAGTTTCTGGCTCGAGTTGGACTCTGAGATTTCTCGAAGAATCCTTAAGTAGTACTTGAGTACATGGAGAGCCTCAAGGAACCGCTCTTGGTGGTAGACTTCACATAGAATGCATAATAAGTAAATGGGGTGGGAAGTAAGGAAGTTGTGGGATGGAAAATGTAATTTGGTGTGAAGTGTTCAGGTTGAAGATGCTAAGGAAATTTTGTAGAAGTAAAAATTTTCAAGGTTCAGGTTGACCTATAGACACACAGTGGTTGAAATATAGGTTTTTGCACACCAGATATATTTGTAGCTTCCTTATTGTATTGAATTTGTTGATGTAGCCAGAAAATGCAAAAACTATATGCTGAAACAATCAATATTCCATATACTTTATAACTGCATTGGCAAAATAGTCTCTCCTCTGACATGTCATACTTTATTTTGCCTCAAAGCTTGAATAAACTTCCTCACTTCTAAATGCAGATTTTTGATGTTCTCGTTTAGTTTAGTATTATCCCCAAGCACTAGTTAGCCAACTAGTGTATCCATACCATAGCCAGACATCTATGACCTTACAGGTCAAATTGTCGTTAACTTCAAGCATCCTATACCCCTATACTTTATACACAGGAGACAAGATCTTGAAATCCGAAATCATATTTTTATCAAAATCTTGCTCATGTAAGGGGTATGCAGACAATTTCAGGTCTTGTATATCACAAAACTCCATGATCAATGCATAGTAATAATTTATAGACATTGACATACGTGTGGCTTAATTTCATAATTGCAAGCGTATCAAAATCTCCTAACACATTGACTTGACTTCCAGCCCTCTTGGTCACTGGACATTAGGTCAGTGACCACGCATTGAACTTCTAAATAATCCCAAAAAAGCTTTTCACAGCAGTTCAGATAAGACTCTTAGCTTCATGATTAAGTGCATTTAATTTCCTTTGTATTTTTAGCTTAGTGTAAGGGGAGACCAGCAAAAAGTAAGGCAAAGAACCATTGCCTTCTGAATCTAAGCAATCCACAGTGGGCTTATTTTTTTGTTTCAAATCTTTCAATCACTGGATTGCACTTGGCATGTATTGAGTGCAGGAAACTCATTGAAGAACAAGAATTACTATACTACTCATTACATTGAATGGTTTCTCATCTGAAAATCAAGTAGGCCAAAGATTTTGCAAATTGTATAGGAAAATTCTACATAGCCAGCACAATAGGTTAAGATACTTGGCTGTTCTGGGCCAATCATAGGCTTCCACAGTTATAGGAGGTAATTTGAGAGAGCTTGCAAAAAGATATAATATTGGCAACAATGACATTGGGAATACTGAAGTACTGACTCAGATATAATGACTGTGACTTTTTCACCCAAAAAGAAAAAGAGACTCTAGTTCACTTTTTATACACAAAACAACTAGATTTTCTATTTTCATTGATGTATGTTTTGTAACATTTTAATTTGGATTTTCTTTTTCTTTCTTTTTCACATAAGCAAAGCAAATGTGCATGAATAAACATATGTATATAGAACATCTTAAACCCTTTAGAGCCAAGACCATTGAACAACTAACTGAAGCTATAACAAGCTATAACAAGCTATAACAAGCTATAACAAGCTAAATCAAGTCAAACCAAGTCATACCTGGCTGGGAGAACCTAAAGGTCAGTTAAACTGAGATCCTGTGGGTTGTTACTTTTTCTCCCGTTGAAAAGTGTGACCTATGTTATTACTCATAAAAAATTTCCTGCAATCAAGTTTCAGTTATCATGTGACATCAGAATTTCAAAATGCAATCATTATGGAGTCACTGATTTAGATTCAGTTCAGATTCTTTCTATTTTGCCAAAAAAAAAATATTTACAATTAATTTTCATATTTTCATTTATAAACATTTGTTTCGCAAGGAGACCTCACAAAGATAAATATATTTTATAGCTAGCTGAGCCACCTGGAGAGTGCCATTAATATTACATAGTGAACATTGAATCAAACACAATATGGAAACTACTCTCATCAGTAGTAGTGTCATTAGAGAATCAGTTATATGATTTTGTCACACAATGGCACATAACTAAAAATTGTACTGGGGCCATTTAAAAAGGCTGGAGCCACAAAGCAAATACATTTGATATCAGGCAAAATCCACAAACAAACCTGACACATAGACTTGATAGCTCAACCCAAGTCGTCTCAACTCCAGTCGTCTCACTGTAGCACAAAGCGGTTCAATTGACTCCTGCTAACAAAGCCCAGAGCTTCCTCTTTGATCTCAATAAGCATTTTTGTTCTGTCGTTTCATTCTCACTTCACAGAACCCATTGTTAGCGCATCACACATTATAATCATGCATATCGAGGGAAAACACTTTGTGTGCGGATTAGCAATGATAACGACGGGAAGGGATGGAAGTACTAGAAGAAAGACAGACACAAAGAGAGACTGGTGATAGGTGGACAGACAGAGTAAAGGACTGAGTAAGAAAACAACATACAGACAGAAAAACTGAAGTTGACAATCCTTGTAGGTAGAAAGGGAAAAACAAACTTAGACGCCTGATATCCATGTATATAACAGTATTCTCGGACATTTCAAATTGCAAACTATTATGATGATGAGTTCACAACATGTTACAAATTTACCCCATGGTTGGGGACTTTTGCTTGCCTGACCATGGACACTGGATACAAGGCCCCTCCAATTTAACATCTCATGTGATCGACATCCAGCTGAGAATCTGGACCAAAGATGAGATAAATCAATCGTTGACCACATGCCTGCATATCAGCTGTCACAAAAAAATGCCTTTACTATATCAACCCTACTCACACTTATCCTTGACCCAAAAAACACTATTCCCTGTTGAGACTCTCTTTGATGCCATGATCAACATGAACTCATGACCTACAGCCAATACTGTCATAACACGCTGCTTCTAAACTACGCCACCGGCTGTCAGATGTTAACATCCAAAATGTCAGCCCTGCTCATGTTGATTCCTCATTGACTGGATTTTCATGGCTGTTCTTGTCAAGACTGTTCATGACAAAGCCACTTGCCAGTCACACTCAGTCAGCTACAAAGCAGAACTAGTTCCTGTACACACAAAAATCACACAAAAAGGCATATTCCAGGTGTCAGATTCAAGATTCAACAATTTTTCTGATAGTGACTTGCATTGATGTCCATCGACTGAAGCATATTCAATATACAATGCTCGGCCTGACAGACCTATAAGAGTCTCTTCCACTGCAATGTCTAGTGAATTTATGTAGATGACTCTAAGTTAATGAGTTAATTTTGGCAGCTATTGTTATGAAATACATGAAGACTTCACAAGAAAGCATTCTGGAAATTCAGACTCATATCCATGTCTAAAAACTCAATCAATCAACCCAATTTTTAAATTAAGTTAAGTATCCATTAGATTATGGCTTAGTCTAAATGAATTCATTAGAAAGTGTGAAAGATGTTTTTTGACAAAACTCCTTAAAATTTAGGTGCATCATACGATAAAGCCGGGCTTCACATAAATGCATTAAACATTAAAGATGACATAGTTTCCAATTGCCAATTTATTCTGAAAGTTGCTTGCCAAAATATGATCATCCATGTGAGGAAAGACTGCTGAAATCTTTTATAGAGATAAAGCAAAATTGTTAAAATTTGTGATGGTGTAGAATGGAATTAACAGTATCCTGCCTACATGTATGTGTATTTTTACGCCTGACTTTGTAATAAGCTTATCGGCATTACACAAGGGACTGCATTGGGTCCATAAATATCACTACTTTTCACTCTTTGCTGCATCAAAAGTGCATGCTGAAGAGCACAATACAGTCCAATTGCTTTTCCAGGTTTTGGAAAATTTTCTAAGAGAAAAGCTGTTTTGTGATTTTCTTAAGAAAGCGATGTCCATGACAGGGATAAAAACAGACCACTTCGCCGAACCGCGTGGGAGGAAGAAGAAAAAAGAGAGGGGAGTGGGATGAGATTCTCATCAGAAAAGCACCGCAAATGCTTGATGGAGAGAGTAAACATGACGCATAAACAAAAACTGAAAAGTAAACGGATTGTTATGAATTGAATAAGCATATCACCAGCAATCACCAGCATGCTTGTTTTCTCTATGCCTATTGCAGAACATTGCAATGAGGCATTTTTGCATTTTTGCAATCAATACATTCAAGTAATTATTACTGTGTCTTGTAATATACAGGTCTGGTCCAAAAGCTGGAGGAAAAAAGGGATTCTTTTATCAGTATGTTAGTCATAAATCCGACACTTCAATTTTTGGTATAAAGCGATTAGATTGTGATTATCGTAATACTTCTGTGATGACAGTAATTTCGCACTGCACAAGAAAATTAAGAATCACTAGATGGCTTTTAACTGACAAATACCTTCAATATGACCCAAGGACACTCTGTATCCCTGCCGTATATAAGGCTTAGTCTGGTTTAGTGTGAAATGGCCATGGAGCAACAAGGAGCAGACAATTCCCTTTCCGCCTATCTGTCTTTGATGGGTCAGTGAACACACAATCTTCTGGTGTCCTTGAACATGGTCAGATGAGCCTTCAAGGGCCACTTGAAATGCTCGGGTTGATGTGAGTAATCCCAATGCTTTTGTATTTGCAGAACTATCAACTATCAGGTGTCTGATGAATAGCATGGCTTCTATCTGTAGGTTTTTTTCAATAGATAAACCCTATCGTTGATCAATAAACATTTATTTCGAGTAACTTCAACTTTTGTTGTAATATGCCACAAAGAAGCAATGATATTAAGGTCAAGTTGTGGCAGTCAAAGCAAATATCAGATAATATATAAGAAGAGAGACATTGATTTGTTATATTTTCCCTTACATCTGTGCTTATATTATGTCATAGCAATATAATTGATCCTCCAACCTTTTTTATGTTTTATTTTTACTTGACACAAACACACTTTTCGAGGCTCTCATAGTCAAATTAGTGTATTTTTTAACTTCATACATTTTCATGAACAATATATGCTTATATCGTCAGTCAATACTTGCATGTTGAATCGCTGATGCATCGATGCACAGAATTTGTTTTTTTTAAATGGTGGTGCGACTACTGCTACATGTGTATGTCCACTATGCTTATAATGAGAAATCCAAACTTGTCATTTTATAGACAAATGTATTCAGTACACATTTCAGATTTACTATACGTTATTTGCAGTGAATATGTCAATCCATACCTTCTGTCTGGCTGTCCATAGAAGTGGCAGTGATGCTCAGTATATCATTATGTATCTCCTCGGAGCAGATCAATCTTATCACAGGGCATTATAGTTGACACCAAGGCTGGGACATCAATATGGAAATGTCAATATTTAAGCTAGTGGATGAGCATTAAGCTAAGGTTCGATGGTTCAATGTTTTACCTACAATTGCTGGTATTTGCTGATGTATAAATTGAATAAGTGAATCTGATTCCATGAAATGTGACATTTTGATGCCAAATCATTAATTGCCAATTTTATCATGCTTGCCTCTTCTCTAGAATTATATTTCTATTCTGATATGCCTATTTCTCCTGTCATAGAGTGTATAGTGTCCGACTCTTAGTCCCAAGGGACCGGGATCGAGTTTCGCCAACTGACTTCTGCTTGTGGCCCTTAGGAGGCCACTTAGTCCTCATTGCTACTGTCTACCCAGCAGAGAGTGGGTACCTGGCTTTTCAGATACAGGAGTGCTTCAGAATGAAGTCCAAAGCCATGGCGCCGATAAGGCATGTGTATGGCTGTATACTCCCTACTTCTACTTTTAGTTTGAACAGAAATGTTCTCAACAATTTAAATCCCAACTTTCTAGTCTACTAAACAATTAAATGTACCACCCCTAGAAAAAAATGTATTTGTTGGTTCAATAGATTTTTACTGAATTGCCACTAACCTTAGAAATATTCTTGTACATGTAGTTGGTATTTGCTTATTTAATCTGTAATTCATTTAACATTAAAGTATAAGAAATGCAGTGCTTTGGGAGAAGTATATGTTAAAATGTAAATTTATTGTTACGTTATGGTTACTGAATATTTCCTATATATAATCAATTCATATCACTTTACTTATCTAAAACTATTAGATTTATATGTATTTTTTTTAACATTCCTTCAATATTTCATATATAGTTATAAACCTATGAAGTTAATCACAGTATTCTGCCATGGAAACTGTGCAAACTACATAATGTGATTTTACTATTTTGTATACAAAGACACAGTATTTAGCTTGGCTCTTGCCAACAGATTTTTCATGTATTCTGGAAGCCAGTATGCTACTCGCCACTACAATCAGACTTGGTTGAATGGTTTGATTAAACTTCAGAATCTATGGCAGTAATCACAGTTTCATAATGTGCAGCAGATTGCTTTTAACTTGGTCAAAGTATTTTGGAGTGGACTGATTGGACTTTGTCTTGACCAACGCTACTTTTATTGTAAAGTTGCGTAAAATGTATGTTTTGTTGTTCAATATTGCTGGTCTTCAAACTTTGTGATAGATTGTTCAAAATGTTCAGAAATGCCAATTGGAAGAAACTTTTTGATCTGATGGAGATTTGCTCATCTTGGACAAAAAAAAGCTATTCCAAAAGTTATATGTTAGCTTTGTGACAGACATGCATTGCCATTTGGAAAAACCCATTTATTTTAATCCTTGTGGTACCCCATAACAACAACTAAAATCATGTCCAATAATTGATTGCACTGTGTTACAATTGCATGAATTTAAAATTAAAACAGCTAAAAAAAATAAATGCATGTAAATGTCTCAACTTTTTCATTTTTTCAGTCAAACAGCACAGCAACTCTAACTTCATTCCTGCTGAGTTTGCTGCTACAGTTTGAAGTTTACCATGGCCAGAGCCACTCAGGAAACGGAAATGACACCATCTCGCCTGGGGCAATCTCCCACAATGCATTGCACCCTTAAATTGTTGTTTTGAGGGTGATTGGAGAAAGTAATTTCCTGTTAGTGAAGACCTGGGGTCTGTGGCCCTACTCCAGGGCAATTGGCTTAGTCTAAGGGGATTAAATGACTGTTTCAGGTTCAAAACATAGATCACAAATGTAAACATGCTCTAATTCTGAATCTGTTGAACTTTGTAAATAAAAATGTGTGTATTTCAATGATTTGTTCATATCTTTCATTCCTCATACTGTATTTTTTTCCTTCATGTCAGTATTATATGATTTAAAATAATTAAGTGACTGCATTGTCGTCTTACTGAAATTTGTTTCCAAGACTAGCCCTCCAATTTCTTTAAATGTATTCAAATTAATAATAAGTTTATTTATTTAACACAATAAATTGATAGAAAATGTCATGCAAGAAGAATATAATATAAAATGATTTCCTGTTACGACTGATTTTAATGAAGGTTAATCATACATTTGAGTAAGATGCTCAGTTAAAAGAAATTGAAACCACAAAACTTTAATTTCCATAATCACATACACATATTATTGATTACTGTGTAGCCTATTACTAATATACAATCAATGCTAAAACATCAGAATGAACAGATTTGTGTGGTGTAACGAAGCAAAACAAGTAGATTCACTAAAAAATAACAAATATTTTATCATGCATCTGACATAATTCATTCCTGTTTACTTTTCTATCCCAGTGTTCCATGAAACACATTGCATTTTAATTATTGGTCTTTTCATCTGTAAGATAAACATAGGAACAGACAACATTCTCTCAACATCGCATTGCCAACATTCATCCAACAAAGTTGGACCCTGGAAAGCGAACATTGGAAACTGAGGAAATTAAATGAATCCCAAACCAAGAGATTTCTGTCTAAGCATGTCTCTTGAGTTTGCATTTCATTCTAAGCTCCAAAACTTCTGCTTCACTCAATACTTCATACTCATGTAAACATTTCATTTTGTGGTTGGATAATCTCATTCTAATCATGCAATTTATATAGTGTTTATAAACTTTATTATCAAGTGCTATTGGTCAGTATTTGTAAGATGCAGAGGTAGACGTAATGATGAGATGATAAGGCTTGGTGCAAATATAGTATATATTCACCCAATAGCTATTGAAATGTTTTAAATATTCCTTAATAAATCATAATTTCATCATTTATCACATTCAAATTCATCTTTTTATTACATTATTCCTTTATTCTTTTGTCTCTAATTTTTAATTTTTTTTTCCTTATTTAATTCTCAACTGAAGCTGTAACTGTTTATGGAACCTTATTATTAAGAGGACTGTAATGTGTTTTTATATCAAGATATTTGTGTATATATTTATCTCCTTCTGGAGGCCAAATACAAATCAAATCAGATGCATTGATTAACAGGTTAAATTCTAATAAAGTTTGATGCTGGTATATAATTGTAGAGTATCTGAATAAGAATTATAATAGAAATCAAATGCATAACATAGAAGTCATTTGTGCAACTAAGGGTTGCGGTGCATTCAACCTTTAGGTCTCTGCAGCTAGTTATGGCTCAGCTTAGCTTGTTGTAGCTTCCTACTGCTCTGCATAGCTATAATTGGTTATTTTGCATGAGAAATTCTGTAGTTGTCAGAAACCGCCATCTGGACTGGCAGCCTGACTATTGCTAATCCCACATAGACCATTTTTGATTTTTTTTCACCCCTATCTTGTTATAGCAGTCACTGACAAGGCCACTGTGTCAGTTACAAAGCAGAACAACTTTTTATTAGCATGAAATATCACAAAATAGTGTTACTCTATTTACTCTGTGATGCATGTACTCTGTGATGCATGTACCTGTTTCATGTGCATGCCATGATGTTCCTTAATTAGAATAGCTGTGCTTATGAAAAATATAAATTAGGAATGATACAAACGATATTGAAAAACATTTTTTATTCACTAACATATAAGCATAAAAAGTCTACGACATACAACAAAAATTAATTTTTGTCATAGCTTTGACAAAGTAATGATGAGTATTACATGATTGCTTCTTAACTAAAACTGTTACTGAATAGACAATCCAAGAATAAACAAGTTCAGCCACCCAGATTTTCCATTAGGCATGATGAGCTAAATTAGTCCTTGATGTTTAAGACAAGTTGGCACATATATGCAATGAAACTCTCACAATCAGACAGGTCTTAATTAAAGACTTGATTTAGTAAATCAATCAAAACCTTATAAATTTGGACAAATTCATTAAAAATTCTAGAGAAATGTGGTCCACTGCCTCTGCATAAGCGATAAAAAAAACCCAGAATAAATATCCCAAATATTAACTCAAGTATTAATTGAGCTAGTCATATGGGTAGCTTACCCACTAATTAGTTTTCACAGTAGTCTTATGGGTAGCTCACCCACAAATTAAGTTTCGAAGTCATGGATCCATATAATGCATTATAAAAAAAAATTCTTACCAAATACTAGAGGTTGTATAATCAAAAATTAGAAATGTAAGATGAGCATTTTGATTGACCAGCTTACTAAATTGCACTGAGGACATTGAGGTTAATGACCACAAACAGAACTTTGTATCGAATAACAGCTTTCCGCAGCTCTTCAGATAAACGATTACCCTCTTGATAAAAGATCTCCAATTTCCTGAGCTTTTAATTGTGTGCTAATAGAAAAACAAACCTGAAAGGGAGAACTGTGTAATTCTCTGAGCTTTCATTTAATTATTGGATCTGCACTGTACCTGGAAGCTCTGGCCTGATCATTTGACACGAAACCAATATGCGATCAGCAGAAAGCTAAAAACTATGTGTGACACATTTTGTCTCTATTCATCAGTCCAATGCAAAAATATTGCACTCTATAAGCTCTCCAACACATAACTAGTAACGCGATCTGGTTGCCCAATAAAAATTGTCTTCTTTTTAAAAATAAACTACACTTGGTATTTTTCCGTTTGCAGCAGATAATAACTTATGAAATTTAGGCTTCATTTATGTTTATTATTTGTGTTTGAGCCATAGAACTTATATCCATAGTCAAGTGTTACATATAATCTGAAACATATCATCTGAATCCAAGGCCAGATGCAACTCTTGGAAATAGATATCTTCATCGCCCCTTGGAAGAGTTACTCCACCTTTAAATGACATAGTGCAACCTTGGACTAAGTTGTTTCATCCACCATTTGAGAAAAAATTATGAATGAGAGAATGATTTGGTCTGGCCAGAAAAAAAGGTATCTAAAACCAGTTTTTCTTAATGCTAAGGTAATCTAACAGCTGTGTTAGGTCAATACTAGATCTAATAATTTAATTTCAGTAAAGGCTTATGATATCATTGAATTCAGGATATTATTGTAATCCAATGAAAACTACTCTTGAAAGAATCCTCAATCACTTTTATGACTTTGTGATACTGCAGTCCATCCAGGGGGTAAAACACATCAATATTTCTTTGACAAATGACAGGATTTTGAGAGAGAATCTTCTCGGAAGTGAGGATCAGTGGGTGCAATCATGCATGACAGGTCACATGTCATCAATCGGAGAAGGTGATTGGCTGGGGACAACCCTCCAGTCAAGTGGGGTCAGTTATTATGACTGGAATCGATCATCTTGATACAGCAGCAGCAGCAGCATCAACTTTGGCAGTGGCTCTTGATTCAGGGGAAGAAAATAGAAAATGGACCAATGAAAGATGATATTTTTTAAAAAGACTGACGATATAATGCAATACAATACAAAAAAATATTCTATAATGCAATATAATACAAAATACAATACCACACAATTATTTGATAAATTGCCACAAAATAATATGATACAATATGATACAATATGATAATTTGATACAATTCAATAGCATAAAATACAATACAAACCTAACGAGACATCCAGACTATCGGGCCAACTCATACCTGCTAATTTCTCATAACCAACCTTTCATATAATAAAATGCAATACAATACAATATAACACAACACTGTACACTACAATAAAATACCCAGATTCCCAGACCAACAACTCAAGGTAATCCCTTGTGGGCTACCTTTTTATTTTTTATTCTTGCCAAACTTGTTTCGTGATGAAGCTACTTGTCAGTCACATAGTGTCAGTTACTAAGAGGAGTTACTTTGTATATTAGCCTGAGATGCTGCAAATATCATAGACAGTGACATAACTGTGTGATGTGCTTTTGTGTTTGCTTGGATTTCTTGTGATCATGCTTACCGAGGTTTTTTGTAATGCTGCATGTTAGATACTTAGCATTACTTTGTCCTAATGATGTTGTTTGTACCAGAACCAAATTAACCGAGTGTGATGATTTCATACTTAAATAGCTCTGGTATGGATACAACATGAATATATATTATATTCTTGCAGAATCTGATATGTATTCATCACAATATATAGGAATAAGGTTTAAGCAAACCATATTTTTTTGGAACAATCTATGATCATATTTTAATCAACCACACAATTTGAAGTAAATTACTTTCCATGGTTTATTAAGAACACTTGCTGTTTAGACATTTAATATCCTTGAACAAAAGTCCAATATGTCAGCATTCAGTTTTTAATTAGGTTAAACAATGGAGCAGTAATCTAGTTGCCACTAAATCAGTTTATTAGAAAACCTTCAGCTATTCATGATGTTTATCGCAATGAAATATTAGAAAAAGAAGAAACATTCACGTAATTAGCATTAATTGATATGACAAGGCAATACGTTCCAATGAATGTTGGAAAAATGAATTAACAATAACAGCGAACACATACTCACTCATTATACAGTTTACAGTAGACACCATAATCAGCATTCGTTTTAATTATGAAACTAGACCATATGTCTTGTTAAAAGTTAGTATACAAATGAATACCGAAAACTTAATAGTTCATGCACTGACTCACTGTACAGTATACAGCAGATGATGCTACGATCAGCATTTGCTTATGCGTGGTGATCTGACATCAAGTTTCTGCACCAGTTCTGTTTTGGGATTTTCTTTGAAAGCGATGTCCATGACTGCAATAGAAGAGCACCTATATTTGATGCTGTGGCATTCAGATTTTGCATTTTAACCATATACGCCTAACAGATAATAGATTGTGTACAATAGGATGTAATAAGACTATTTTCAACGTAGATCCTTTCCTATAATTTTTTTATAGACATGACGACAACCAAATATATTAATCATCTAGTTGGCTCTTAGAGAACATTGTGAATACATCATAATTGAGACTTTTTTCCCAAAAAAAGCATTTTGCAGTTTTACAGCCAATATTAAGATCAATCAATACTGTCAATATTTAAGCTGAGTAAATTTTGAACAAAAGGTGTCACAATTCACACAAATTTCGTAATTCATTTTTGTTTGACAGACATTGAACAATATAAACAATTTGATCACAACAAATATTTTCATTTTAGCCTCCCTGTCAATAGACTGGCCATTGCGATGAAATTACTGATTTTTTTTTGTCACCTAAATCATAACTGACAGTTTGAAAAAACAAACAACAGCATTTTTACTCTGACTGACTGATCATAGTAAAACATGTAATGTAAATATCAACCCAGGCACATTTTGTTTTTTATATCTATAGAAAATACATGACAAGAAAAACTAGCAGTCAGGCCAAAAAAAAAGTGTTTTTCAATGTTGAACACTGAGACCCATATGTTTGCATGATTTAGAACTGCAATCATTGTGATGTTAGCTGATAACTAAAATGTTAACAGAGGCATGTTTATGAATATACATGAGTTTGAAAGGAGATATTTTTTTATATGGAACAACTATGCATTTTGTGAAATTATATCATTATGTAATCAAATGAAAAAGGTGTTTAGGCTGTCCATAAATAATTATAAAAATAAAAGATTAATTTCATCAAGTGTTGAAATGAAGAAACAATATTTATTCAGTAAATTGTATTTAGAACACATCCTGCATTTCTGAAGGAAGCCACTTAGCATATATTCATGGTTTACTTAACATGTAAAAAAATAAGCATATGTTGTGAGAAACCAACTGAAACAAGTGAACACGTCACAAATGAGACATATTTGCGGTGATAATCTTGACCCTTGTTTCATTCCCCGAAGAAAAAGTTCCAGTGCTGACTGACCCTTCACTTGAGACATATGGCTCCAGGGGCCACTTAATGTGGGACATCAATCATGCTGTCTCTTCTCTGTCGTGACTTTTTTCTTTCTTGAGGACGTTACCAGATTTAAGTACAAGTGGTCAACACAAGATGCTATCACCCGTGAATGGCAAGGTCAATAACTTTTAATGTGATCATATTACTGGACATTTTTAACATGAAGTGAACCAAAAGATAATGCTGCTTAAGGGTTGTGCAAGATACCGATGTAAAATACAAGATGCCCATTTTAACATAGGCTGTTTGTAAATGCTGTGCTTGTCATTAAGTTGCCATGAAAATGACATCACCATCAGATATTTTATGGTAATGACATAATCTGGTTAGCCATAATTGTATCAAAAGCGAGGTAAAATGGAAGTCATATAGGATACATTCTTCTCACAAAGGTGACACATCTCGGTGGCCTAGTAGCTGAAGATGGTTGTTCACGTCTCAGACTGTGTGTCAAATAAATAAATCATGATACTCTCAGAGCTTGTATGTGCATCAACACGGCCTATCATTTGTATGTTTGAGTCTGCTTCAACATTGCAGCAATCTCAGAAGCTGTATCAAAAATATTAACTTTGAAATTGTTTTAAGACAGAGCGATACTTTTGAAAAGTACTACTGTTCCATGCAGTATTCTCGAATATGTTGTATAAGATGTACATCTGAGGGTATACTCTGAAACTCATCATCTTCACCCAAGCGCAACTTCATCCCTTTAGACTATTTCTCTTGTCCTCTCGCCTTTTGGTTGTATTACTACACTCCTTAAATGGCACAGCACAACCTTGCAACAAGTCGTAGCCATCCAACATTTGTTGCAGCTGATTAAAGTAGTGCGCAGCATATGACCTCACTTGCTCTGACGTTTATCTGCACTGACCAGCCTCTGACTGGTGAATGAGTTGAAGGCCAACTTCACAAAGATTCATCCAAGATGGGATAGAGAGCATGACTTCATGTGCGTTTGGTTGAAAAGACTGAGCTTGATGCCTATTAACTTGAACATCTCACAAATACTCAAGCTGAATGTCTATGTGAAGCAAATAGCACATGTTGTGGAGAAATTACTAATGTAGTCGAATGCAGTGTCAGGTAGTTTCCTAAAATCTTCATGTAGTATGCTAAATTAAACATTTTCTAGACATCTGTATTTCCAACAGCTGCAGTCTATGTTCACCTTTGCAATGTTTATTGAGACCCGGCTGACAATAAAATATCCACCAACAAATGTATAAATTGAAAAGCTACAAACATGGCACATTGGCTTTTTCTTATGTTTGCTTTATAGATGATTCACTGATGCTTCGTCATCTCTGAAAAAACTAACTTCAAAGCACATCCAAGGTAGCGAGTCTATAATGTTACATGTAACAGGGGCTTTTGTGCTTCTCTCTGAATCTGATATCTCCCTACTGTCTGCCTATGAATTATTTCCATTACACAAAGACAGTTCTATATTATGTCATCTATTGACTTTATTCTCGATATTCAAAAAATAATCTGAAGATGACTAGCAAGATACATTGAAGCTATGTGAATAAATGGCAATAGATTTATCTGAAGCTCTTTGTCTAGTTTAGTGCAGTTTATCTATGATATCAACATTGTAATCAATTGTAGATGAGTTTAATGTAAATATATTCAGATTCTTTCATATACTTGCAACTGTTACACAAGGAGACCTCACTAAGATAACATATATCATCGCTAGCGTGAGGCCATAAAGATGGAACAGGTACGAGAATGCCTTTGAAAACTATTATTCACTGATGTGATATTCTCACGTGTAAGTTATAAACAAAACACTTTTCATGCAAGTAATAAGCTTATCATACAATGTTCTCGTTTGCCAAGATATTGAAGTCAGCTTTTCACAGGCATTTTCCATTACATTTTCCTGCTGTTTCTAGTCCTTTTAATACCAACTGCTATCAGTCCCACCAGAACTCAAGGAAAGGAAATTGTGTTTCCGTTCTCAAGAAATTCTGATTACTTACAGCAGGTGGCATGGTAGTAGCAAATGGTGTATTTACAGAAGATCAACTTGATGTACATAGAAAGCTAGTAAGACATACATAGAAAAGAGATGCATTAAAAACGCCTGCTATTATTAAATATTTAATTTTGCTACACAAGAGTGTCACAGCCATATCAATACTATATTTGAATTTGAAATAGGTTTTTTTGTGAAAAAAATAAAATTTAGCTTTTTATATATAAAATTGAAAATTATATTACAAAAGCATAAGGTATATTATCAACATGTAGTAATTTTGATGGATAAAATGCACCAGGCTGCTTATCCAGTTTCAACTTGCCTCAAGGTATAAAAAAATCCTTTTAAAACTGTTGGAGATCTGCTTAGCTAAGGAAAAAGAATGCCATAGTCATAAAAAACCTCTTAGACCGCCAGATGTGTCTGAGATGTCTTTGTTGATAATTTTACTATTAGAACTATGCGTCTATATGTAATATGTGCACAGCTTCAAATATTAGGTGATTGATAAAATATGCTGTATGAAGCTCTGTCATGATTTTTCTTCATTACTCTCAGAGCATTTGATCCAAGCTCTTAGTATGAAAATCACAAGTTAATAAAAAAATGAATGCGTCTTCTCTTTGGATTTTCTTTTAATATATTTGTTTGGCCTCCATTAGTTGTGATGCGAAGCAAACAATATGCAGTAAAATACACTCTGTCAATGTCTATGCTGGCAAGGAACATTCGCTATTCATGGGGGTACATATGTAACATGGCATGAATTCCAAACTTTATCATTACAATTACCTGTAGCTGGTCATATATAAGCTTACTAAGCTTCATGTTCGGGGCATTGAGACAATAAAATAAAAATAGACTTAGACTTATATAATTTTAATTTAATAATTAATACCTCTACATAATTCTAAAAGAAGTATGGCAAAAGAATATGCAAATATGATAGAGACCCCTCATAAAAAAAAAATACAATGCAATAAAATAAAATAGGAATGTCTTATATACTTTCCTATGACAATACATAATATTACTAAAAAGAATTCTCACACAAGCAAGAGCCTAAACGAGACATGTGCACTTTGCAGTTTCTGGCTCAACCCATAATTAGCTTAGGTGTAGGATACTCGAGTTGGACTCTGAGATTTCTCGAAAGAAACCTTGAGTTGTGCTTGAATGCATGGAGAGCCTCAAGGAACCGCTCTTGGTGGTAGACTTCACATAGAATGCATAATAAGTAATTGGGGTGGGAAGTAAGGAAGTTGTGGGAAGGAAAATGTAGTTAGGTGTGAAGCGTTCATGTTGAAGATGCTAAGGAAACTTTGTAGAAGTAAAAGTTTCAAGGTTCAGGTTTACCTATAGACACACAGTGGTTGAAATACTGTAGACTTTTGCACACCAGATATATTTGTAGCTTCCTTATTGTATTGAATTTGTTGATATAGCCAGAAAATGTAAAAACTATGCTGAAACAATCCATATTCCATATGCGTAATAATTGCATTGGCATAATGGTCTCTCCTCCGACATGTCATACTTTATTTTTCCTCAAAAGCTTGAATGAAACTTCCTCACTTATAAATGCAGACTTGTGATGTTTTCATTCAGTCTAGTATTATCCCCATACACTAGTTAGCCAAACTAGTGTATCCATACCATAGCCAGACGTTTATGACCTTACAGGTCAAGATGCTGTTAACTTCAAGCACCCTATACCACTATACTCTAAACACAGGATACAAGATCTGGAATTATAAAATCATATTTTCACCAAAATCTTACCCATTTAATGGGTATGCAGACAGTTTCAGTTCTTGAATATCTCAAATTCCATGATCAATGCATAGTATTAATTTATAGACATTGACATAAGTGTGGCTTAATTTCATAAATGCAAGCGTATCAAAATCTGCTAACACATTGACTTGACTTCCAGCCATGTTGGTCACTGGACATTAGGTCAGTGACCGCTGGCTGATCTTCTAAATAATCCTAAAATAGCTTTTCACAGCAGTTCAGATAAGCCTCTTAGCTCCATGATAAAATGCCTTTAATTTCCTGAGCTTTGTGTTTTTAGCTTACAGTAAGAGGAGACCAGCAAAAAGGAAGGCAAAGAACCATTCCCTTCTGAATCTAAGCAATCCACAGGGGGTTTCTTCCTTTTTAAAACCTTTCAATCACTTGATTTTGGCTGTGATTAAAGGACAGACTGGATTGCACTTGGCATGCATTGAGTGCAGGAAACTCAATCAAGAACAAGAATTACTATACTACTCATTACATATAATGGTTTCTCATCTAAAAAATCCAGTAGGGCAAAGATTTTGCAAATTGTACGGGAAAATGCTGCATAGCCAGAACAATAGGTTAAAATACTTGGTTGTGCTGGGCCAATCATCAGCTTCCACAATTATGGGAGGCAAATCGAGCGAACTTGCTGCAAGATATAACATTGGAAGCAATGACATTGGGAATACTAAAATACTGACCAGTGCCCCCCTGTCAGTTACTGATTTCTGCGCTTTATATATGACTGCAGTGCAAGAAATCAGAGACAATGACTGTGAATTTTTAACCCTCAGTGAACAAAGTTCGAAAAAGGTTTTTGTTATCATCAATGTCTGTCCGGCGGGCGGACTCTGGGACGGGCGGGCGGATGGGTGGACATAACACTTTAATTTTAGTAGCAGAACTCTAACACTAATGCACTTACCCTTACAAAATGCTGTACAGTAATACTCTATATGGCCTAGTGGTGCCTTTTGATAGTCACATTGACATATGTTGGCTATGTTTTACAAAATTTGGAAAATATAGAAAAACAATTTTTTGATTGTTTCCAGAGCAGAACTCTGACGCTACTGCACCTTCATGTTTAACACTTTGTCATACTAAGTCCAAAATAGTGAAGTGGTGCCTTTTGGGGGTCTCATTGCATCAAAATAGGACAATGTAAGACTTAGTGGACAAAAGTAAGACTTAATATGGGCCTTAATTTTTACAAAAATAAATAGGACTTTTCAGGCTTTTTTATAACCCATGGGAACACTGTATTATTTTACACTTGGCAGAATATAATGAACAAATGAAGAAATTCAAGAGTTCAAAAAATAGGACATCTTGGACTCTAATTAGCATTGCATAACAGGCTATGTAGGCCAAGTGGTAATTGCTTTGGTTCATCACAACACTATATAGACACTCAAGAAATACAATTTTTGTAAAACATAGCCAATATATGTCAGTCTGGCTATCACAAGGCACCACTAGGCCATATAGAGTGTTACTGTATAAAATGTCATTAGGGTAAGTGCATTAGAGTTCAAAAAAGTGTATGTTAGAGTTCTGCTCTGGAAATGAAAGTGTAACGCCCGCCCTCCTGCCTGTCGGACGAACACATAACAATTTGAATAATGCCTGTGTGGTATGTGGGATTCGCTGAGGGTTTAGCTGCAGCGCAGCCTATTTTTTACTCTAGAAGAGAAAGAGACTCCGGTCCACTTTTTCTCAACAAAATAATGTTGGTTTTTCATTTACATTGATTTTTTTATTACTTTTAATGTAGATTGTTTTCTTTCTTTTTCACACATATGCCAAACAAATTTTCATACACAGATTGGACTATTCTTCATTTGCACAAGCCATCCAGTGCCTCCCAGGGTTGGTGGATTGCGTCGAGTACGATTGGTGATGTCATAATCATTGCAATAGCCAGTGATGTCATTGTGATTGTTTGTTATTGTGACATTTTATTTCTATGTGCTTAAAATTGATGTAAATCACCAATCCTGAGTATTGAAAATTGTCTTTTAATGACCTGATACTCTGATAAATCTATAACATCAATTATTTGATTTTCCTGAGTGTCCATGAATGAAGAAATTCATTCTTTGTCTGCTATGAAACCGTCACTGGGTATCTTTACTCCATGTGTGTATAAATAAACATATGTATATAGAATATCTAACTTTAGCCCTTCAGAGCCATGAACATTGAACAAATAATTGAAGCTAGATCCTATATTACGCCATTAGCATGAACATTTTTAATGAAAATATGATTATTTTGTACCATTTCCTGCAACCATTTCCTGATATGACATCAGAATTGATTAGATTAAACAATGCTATCACTATGGAATCATGAAGGATCAGTTATATGATTTTATTGCACAATAGGACATAAATAATAATTGTACTGGGGTCACTAAAAGAGGCTGGAGCCACAAAGCAAATACATTTGATATCAGTCAAAATCAACAACAAACAAACGAACCTGACACGCATAGACTTGTTAGCTCAACCCAAGTCGTCTCGACCCCAGTTGTCTCACTGTAGCACAAAATGGTTCAATTGGCTCCTGCTTACAAAGCCCAGAGCTTCCTCTTTGATCTCAAAAGGTGTTTTTTTTCTTTCTGTCTCATTTTCACTTCAAAGAATCCATTGTTAGTGCATCACACATCATAATCACACATATCGAGGGAAAACGCTTTGTTTGGGGGATTAGCAGTGATAACGAAGAAAATGGGTGGAAGTACAAGAAGAAAGACAGACACAAAGAAAGATAAGTGATGGGTGGACAGACAGATTATAAAAGGACTGAGTTAGAAGATAACATACAGACAGAAAAACAGAGATTGACAATACTTGTAGATAGACAGGGAAAGGCAAACAACAATGAAAACATATATGCCTGATATTCATGTATATAGTAGCGTTATTGGGCAATTTCAAATCAGAAAATATGATGAGTCCACATCATGTTACACATTTACCCCATGAGTGGGGTCTTTCACATGCCTCACCATAGACACCGAGTACAAGGCACCTCCAATTTAACATCTCATGCAATTGACATCCAGCAGAGAATGTAGCTTATGCAGTGTACCTTGATTACAATCAAAATCTGGATCAAAGACGAGATAAATGAATTGTTGACCACATGCCTGCATTTCAGCAGTCATAAATAAATGCCTTTACTATATCAAACCAACTCACACTTACCCTTGATAAAAAAAAAAAAACTTTTCCCTGGTGTGACTCTCTTTGATGCCATGATCATCATGAACTCATGACCTACAGCCAATTCTGTCATGACACGCTGCTTCTAAGCTATCAGATGCAAACATTCAAAATGTTAGCCCTCCTCATGCTGATTCCTCATTGACTGGGTTTAGATAGCTATTCTTGTCAAGACTGTTTGTGACAAAGCCACTTGCCAGTCACACTCAGTCAGCTACAAAACAGAACTAGCTCCTGTACACCACAAAAATCACCTAAAAGTCATATTCAAGATTCAACAATTTTTAAGATAATGACTTGCATAGAAGTCCATCGACTAAAGCATATTCAATATACAGTGCTTGGCCTGACAGACCTATAAGAGTCTCATATGCTCAAAATAAATATCTGGGGTTAGTTACACATATAATGTAAGAATAAAGGATATTAGTATTCACAAATACTACAAAGCAGACTGGAAATCACCCAAGAAGCCACATGCCTTTTGTTAGATGTGTCTATGTAAAGATACTGTTTTGGATGGTTTTAGAAATTCTGAATTAAATGAAATAACAACTGATTGACTTATTTTTATTTTTGCTGCTCAATACTAGTTGTCTGAACAAATGTAATAATGAGATGATAAAGCTTGCCATCCACATATTGATTTACTTTATTGAGTAGTGTGATGAAATAACATCTTTCACTGCAATGTCTGGTGAATTTATGTAGATGACTCTAAGTTAGTGAGTTAATTTTGGCAGCTATTGTTATGAAATATATGAAGTCTTCGCAAGAAACCATTATGAAAATTCAGACTCATATCCCTGCCTAATAATTTAACCCAATTTTCAAATTAAGTTAAGTATCCAGTAGATTATGGCTTAGTCTAAATGAATTCATTAGAAAGTGTGAAAGATGCTTTTTGACAAAACTACTTAAAATGTTGATGCAGCACTTGTCAATGAGGCAAAATACAGTGAAAACCAGATAATGCTCCTTTACTTCACAGGACAGTACATTATAAAACAAAAGTGTTGTTGCAACGTATATGCATTAAAATATTATGATGTCATAACTTTTCAATTGCCAATTCATTATAATGGTAGTTTGGTGAAATACATTTGTCCATGTGACTAAAGGTTGCTGAAATCTTTCATAGAAATAAAGCTAAATGGTTAGAATTGTTGATGATTTATTTAAAAGATGTAGAACTGTATTCTGTTCAAATGTTTGTGTATGTTTGGGCTGAATGTACAATAAGCTTATCGGCATTGCACAAGGGACTGCATTGGATCCATAAATATCACTGCTTGTCACTCTTTGCAGCCATGTCAAAAGTGACTGCTGAGGAGCACAATACAGTCCAATAGCCTTTCCATGTTTCCACACAAGTTCTCTGTGATAAAAGCTGTTTTGTGATTTTCTTTAGAAAGCGATGTCCATGACTGGAATAAAAACAGACCACTTCGCCGAACAGAGTGGGAAGAAGGAGAAAAAAGGGAGAGGAATGGGAGGAGATTCTCATCTGGAAAGCATTGCAAATGCTTGATGGAGAGAGTAACCTATTGCAATGTTATATAATGTGGTTGCATTGAGGCATTTTGAGTTGGAAGTAAAGCATGTTTTGAGCATCATAACGGTTTGCGTACAGTTACATGTAATCATAAGCAAAACTTAGATAGAAAATGACTTTAAATAAATTATACATACAATGCCATAAATACATTCAAAAGTAATTATTACCGTGTCTTGTAATATACAGGTCTGGTCCAGTTGCTGGAGGAAATGTTCTTCATGATAAAGGGACTCTTTTATCAGTATGTTAGTAATACAATATATCCGACTCTTCTATTTTTGCTATTAAGCGATTACGGTGTGATTATCATAATAACAGTTATTTTGTACTGCACAAGAAAATTAAGAATCACTAGATGGCTTTTAACTGGCAAAAACCTTCAATATGACTCAACAATACACTTCATCCCTGCCGTATATAAGGCTTACTCCGGTTTAGTGTGAAATGGCTATGGGGCAAAAAGGACCAGTCAATTCCCTTTCCGTCCATCTGTCTATGATGGGTCAGTGAACACACGATCTTCTGGTGTCCTCGAACATTTTCAGGGGCCACTTGTAATGCTCGGCTTGATGTGAGTAATCCCAATGCTTTTGTGTTTGCAGAAAGTAACATCAATTTTTGTTGTAATATGCCACAAAGAAGCAATGATATTAAGGTCAATTGGTGGCAGTTGAAGCAAATATCAGATAATATATAAGCAGAAAGTCATTTATTTGTAATATTTTCCGTTATATCGGTGCTTATATTATGTCATAGTACTATTAAAACACACTTTTTGAGGCTCTCATAGTCAAATTAGAGTATTTTTTAAATTCATTCATGATGCTTTTATAAATTTTCATAAACAGCATTTGCTTATATCATCAGTCAATACTAATATGTTTATTCGCTGATGCAATATACGTACAAAATTTGTGCTCATAAATGGTATTACAGTGTGATTATCATAATACCACTGTGACTACAGTGCTTTCGTGTGTTATTGACAATTGAATTTGTACTGCACAAGAAAATTAGGAATATCTGATCAAAATCACAAGATGGCTTTCAACTGAGAAAAACCTCCAATAAGACCGGACAATACTCTTGATCCCTGCCGTATATAAGCCTATAAGCCTTAGTCTAGTTTAGCATGAAATGGCAATGAGGCAAAATGGACCAGTCAATTCCTCTTCTGCCCATCTGTCTTTGACGGGCGAGTGAACACACAATCTTCTGGTGTCCATTGAACATAGTCAGACGAGCCTTCAGGGGCCACTTGAAGTGCTGGGTTTGATGTGAGTAATCCCAATGCTTTTGTATTTGCAAAACTATCAGAGGTGTCTGATGAATAGCATGGCTTGCATCTGTAGGTTTTTTCAATAGATGAAATCCATCGTTGATCAATGAACACTTATTTTGAGTAACATCATTTTTTGTTGTAATATGCCACAAAGAAGCAATGCTATTAAGGTCAAGTTGTGGCAGTCAAAGCAAATATCAGATAATATATAAGCAGAAAGTCATTTATTTGTAATATTTTCCGTTATATCGGTGCTTATATTATGTCATAGTACTATTAAAACACACTTTTTGAGGCTCTCATAGTCAAATTAGAGTATTTTTTAAATTCATTCATGACGCTTTTATAAATTTTCATGAACAGTATTTGCTTATATCATCAGTCAATACTAATATGTTTATGCGCTGATGCAATATACGTACAAAATTTGTGCTCATAAATGGTTCTGCAACTACTGCTACATTTTTATGCCAACTATTTTATAATGAGAAATCCAAACTTGTCATCTTATAGACAGGTGTATTCAGTATACATTGCATTATTTGGTGTGAATATGTCAATACATACTATCTGTCTGGCTGTCCATACAAGTGGCAGTGATGCTCAGTATATCATTCTGTATCTCTATCACGGCGCATTACAGTTGACACCAAGGCTGGGAAATCAATAGCAAAATGTCAATATTTAAGCTAGTGGATGAGCATTAAGCAATGGTTCAATGATTCATATTGTTTGTTTGTTTGTGATTAGGGCTTGACGTCCTGTATTTTTGCACCAATTGGGCTAATTAGGACAGGCAGGGACCATGGCAATGAGACGAAGTAGGTAACGGCCATACAATCAATGATTCACATACAATTGCTGGTATTTGCTGATGTATGAATTGATTTAGTGAATCTGATACCATGAAATGTGACATTTTGGTGCCAAACTACTAATTGCCAACTTTATCATGCTTGCCTCTTCTCTAGAATTATATTTCTATTCTGATATTGCTAATGTCTCCAGGCGTAGAGTGTAGAGTTCCTGACCCCCAATTCCAAGAGACCGGGATCAAGTTTTGCCCATTGACTTGTGTTTGTGGCCTTTAGCAAGCCACTTAGTCCTCATTGCTTGGGTACCTGGCTTTTCAAATACAGGAATGCTTCAGATTGAAGTCCAAGGCCATGACGCCGATAAGGAAAAAACTGATTTGTTGGTTCAATAGATTTTTACTGAATTGTCACTAACCTTAGAAATATTATTGTACATGTAATTGGCATTTGCTTATTTAATCTGAAATTCATTCAACATTAAAGTATAAGAAATGCAGTGCTCTAGGGGCCATATATGTTAGAATGTAAACTGTTGTTACGTTATGGTTGCTGAATATTTCCTATATATAATCAATTCATATCACTTTACTTTGAAATTTTTAATATCTGAATATCTAAAACCATTAGATTTATATGTATTTTTTTAACATTCCATCATAATGTCATATATAGTTATAAACCTATAAAGTTAATCACAGTATTCTTCCATGGATACTGTACCAAATACATTATTTATATTACTATTTTGTATAAAAAGACACAGTAGCTTGGCTCTTGCCAACAGATTCTTCATGTATTCTTTAAGCCAGTATGCTTAAACTTCAGAATCTATGGCAGTAATCAGTTTCAAACGTTGCAGCAGATTGCTTCTAACTTGTCCTGACTCGTACTACTTTTATTGTAAAGTTACATAAAATGTATGTTTTGTTGGTCAGTATTGATAGTCTTTCAACTTTGTGGCAGGTGGTTCAAAATGTTCAGAAATGCCAACTTGAATAAAATTTTGATCTGTTAGAGATTTGCTCATCTTGGACAAAAAAAGTTATTCCAAAAGTTAGATGTTAGCATTTTGACAAACAAGCATTGCCATTTGGAAATAACCCATTTATTCTAATCCTTGTGGTACCCCATGACAACTTTAAAATCATGTCCAATAACTGATAGCACTGTATTACAAATGCATGTCTTGACTTTTTCATTTTTTCAATCGAACAGCACAGCAACTCCAACTTCATTCCTGCTAAGTTTGCTGCTAAAGTTTTCAGTTTACCATGGCCAGAGCCACTCAGGAAACGGAAATGACGCCATGTTGCCTGGGGCAATCTCCCAGAGGGCATTGCGCCCCTTAAATTGTTGTTTGGAGGGTGATTGGAGAAAGCAATTTCCCCTTAGACTGAGCCAATTGCCCTTAATAGGACTGTTTTAGGTTCAAAACATAGATAAAAAATGTAAACATGCTCTAATTCTGAATCTATTGAACTTTCTAAATAAAAATGTGTGTGTATTTCCATTATTTTTTTGTATCTTTCATTCATCATACTATATTTTTTTCCTGCAAGTTAGTATTATATGATTTAAAATAATGAAGTGGCTGCATTGTCGTCTTACTGGAATTTGTTTCAGAGACTATGCCTCCAATTTCTCTAAATGTATTCTAATTAATTATAAGTTTATTTATTCAACACAATAAATTGATGGAAAATGTCATGCAAGAAGAATATAATATAAAATGATTTACTGCTACCACTGATTTTTATGAAGGATAATCACAAATTTGGGTAAGATGCTCGTTTAAATGAAATTGAAAGCACAAAAAATGTAATTTTCATAATCACATACACATATAATTTATTACTGTGTAGGTCTATTGCTAATATACGATCAACGCTGAAACATCAGAATGAACAGATTTTTGTGGTGTAACCAAGCAAAACAAGTAGATTCACTAAAAAAAAACAAATATTTTATCATGCATCTGACATAATTCATTCCTGTTTATTTTTCTATCCCAGTGTTCTATGAAACCCATTGCATTTTAATGATTGGTCTTTTTGTCTGTAAGATAAATAAAGGAACAGACAACATTCTCTCAACATCGCATTGCCACCCTTCATCCCAACATTGCTGAACCCTGGAAAGCAAACATTGCAAACTGAGGAAATTAAATGAATCCCAATCCAAGAGCTTTCTGTCTAAGCATGCTCCAAAACTTCTGCTTCACTCAATACTTAATACTCATGTAAACACATCATTATGTGGTTGGATAATCTCATTCTAATCATGCAATTATATTAAGTGTTTATATTATAAAGTGCTATTGGTCAGTATTTGTAAGATGCAGAGGTAGACATAATGATGAGATGGTATGGCTTGGTGCATATATAGTATATATTCACCTAATAGCTATTGAAATGTTTTAAATGTTCCTAAATAAATCATAATTTTATCATTTATCACATTCAAACTTATCTTTCTATTACATAATTCCTTTATAATTTTGTCTATAAATTTTGAATTTGTTTTCCTTATTTAATTCTCAACTGAAGCTGTAACTGTTTATGGAACCTTATTATTCAGAGGACTGTATTGTGTTTTTATATCAAGATATTTATGTATATATTTATCTCTCTTTCTGGAGGCTGAAATACAAATCAAATCAAATGTTTTGATTAATAGGTTAAATTCTGGTAAAGTTTGATGCTACACCATGGCTGGTATATAATTGTAGAGTATCTGAGTAAGAATTATAATACAAATCAAATGCATAATATAGAAGTCATTTGTGCAACTAAGGGTTGCAGTGCATTATAATTGGTTATTTTGCATGAGGAATTTTGTAGCTCTCAGAAACCGCCATCTGGACTCTCAGCAATGGCAGCCTGACTATTGCTAATCCCACATAGACCATTTTTCCCTTCTTTTTTATTTCTTTTTTCACCCCTATCTTGTTATAGCAGTCACTGACAAGGACACTGTGTCAGTTACAAAGCAGAACAACTTTTTATTAGCATGAAATATCACAAAATAGTGTTACTCTATTTACTCTGTGATGCATGTACTCTGTGATGCATGTACCTGTTTCATGTACATGCCATGATGTTCCTTAATTAGAATAGCTGTGCTTATGAAAAATATAAATTAGGAATGATACAGACGATATTGAAAAAGATTTTTTATTCACTAACATATAAGCATAAAACGTCTATGACATACAACAAAAAATAATTTTTATTACAGCTTTGACAAAGTAGTGATGAGTATTACAATATTGCTTCTTAACTAAAACTGTTACTGAATAGACAATCCAAGAATAAACAAGTTCAGCCACCCAGATTTTCCATTAAGCATTAAGAGCTAAATTAGTCCTTGATGTTTAAGACAAGTTGGCACATATATGCAATGAAACTCTCACAATCAGGTCTTAATTAAAGACTTGAGTTAGTAAATCAATCAAAACCTTATTAATTATGGACAAATTCATTAACAATTCTAGAGAAATGAGTTTCACTGCCTCGATTGCACTTTGCATAAGCGATGAAAAAACCCCAGAATAAATATCCCATATATTAACTCAAGTATTAAACTAGTCGTGTGGGTAGCTTACTCACTAATTCATTTTCACAGTAGTCTTATGGGTAGCTCACCCACAAATTAGGTTTCGCAGTCATGGATCCATATGCATTATAAAAAAAATTCTTACAAAATACTAAAGGTTGTATAATCAAAAATGTTAAATGTAAGATGAACATTTTGATTGACCAGCCTTCTAAATTGCACTGAGGACATTGAGGTTACTGACCACAAACATAAATTTGTATCGAATAACAGCTTTCCGCAGCTCTTCGGATAAACGCTTACCCTCTTGATGAAAGATCTGCAATTTCCTAAGCTTTTAATTTTGTGTTAATAGAAAAACAAACCTGAAAGGGAGAACTTTGTAACTCTCTGTGCTTTCGTTTAATTACTGAATCTACACTGTACCTGGAAGCTCTGGCTTGATCATTTGACACGAAACCAATATGCGTTCAGCAGAAAGCTAAAAACTATGTGTGACACATTTTGTCTCTATTCATCAGTCCAATGCAATAGTTATGCACTCTATAAGCTCTCCAACACATAACTAGTAACGCGATCTGGTTGCCCAATAAAAGTTGTCTTCTTTTTAAAAATAAACTACACTTGGTATTTTTCCGTTTGCAGCAGATAATAACTTATGAAATTTAGGCTTCATTTATGTTTATTATTTGTGTTTGAGCCATAGAATTTATATCCATAGTCAAATGTTACTCTCCAATATAACATGCTTAGCTGGGAGAGTACTCTGAAACATATCATCTGAATCCAAGGCCAGACGCAACTCTTGGAAATAAATCTCTTGACCTCATCACCCCTTGGAAGAGTTACTCCACCTTCAAATGACATAGTGCAACCATGGACTAAGTTGTAGCCATCCGCCATTTGAGACTGATTAAAGTACTGCATGCCTAGAATCTCAGGTGCTATAATTTGCAATGTTGTATGTTAAATAGAATGAGTACAGGAGAAAAACCTTATGGTCTGGCCAGAAAAAAGGTCTCTCAAATCTGTTTTTCTTAATGCTAAGGTAATCTAACTGCTGTGTTAGGTAAACAGGAACAATACTAGATCTAATAATTTAATTTCAGTAAAGGCTTATAATATAATTGAGTTCAGGATATTATTGTAATCCAATGAAAACTACTCTTGAAAGAATCCTCAATCACTTTTATGACTTTGTGATACTGCAGTCCATCCAGGGGGTAAAACACATCAATATTTCTTTGACAAATGACAGGATTTTGAGAGAGAATCTTCTCGGAAGTGAGGATCAGTGAGTGCAGTCATGCATGACAGGTCACATTTCATCAATCAGAGAAAGTGATTGGCTGGTGGCAATCCCCCAGTCAAGTGGGGTCAGTTGTCATGACTGGAATCGTTCATCTTGATACAGCATCTCAGCAGCATCAGCAGCATCAGCAGCATCAGCAGCATCAGCAGCATCAGCAGCATCAGCAGCATCAGCAGCATCAGCAGCATCAGCCTTGGCAATGGCACTTGCTTCAGGGGAAGAAAATAGAGACCAATAAAATTTATTGAAAAGACAGACAATATAATACAAAACAATTCATTAAAATATTATATAATACAATATAATACAAAATACAATACCATACAATTATTTGATAAAATGCCACAAAATAATGTGATACAATAAGATAATTTGATACTATTGCATAAAATACAATACAAACCTAACGAGACATCCAGACTATCGGGCCAACTCATACCTGCTAATTCCTCATAATCTTTCATATAATAAAATGCAATACAATACAATATAACACAACACTATACACTACAATAAAATACCCAGATTCCCAGACCAACAACTCAAGGTAATCCCTTGTGGGCTACATTTTTATTTTTCACCCTTGCAAAGCATGTTTCGTGACGAAGCTACTTTTCAGTCATACAGTGTCAGTTACTAGAAGGAGTAACTTTGTATATTAGCCTGAGATGCTGCAAATATCATAGACAGGGACATAACTGTGTGATGTGCGTTTGTCTTTGCTTGGTTTTCTTCTAATCATGCTTATCAAGGCTTCTGTGATGCTGCACGTGAGATACATAGCATTACAATCATCTAACCATTGGTGGAATTCATATGTACACCTTAATTTACTTGTAAAGTGCAAATTGCACTTGATGAGTCACTGGTGAGACATGGACCTGTATTTTATTGATGTTTAAGCTGCCCTGATGACTCATACTGGCATTCATGCCAAAATCCTGTATTCACTGGAGGACAAGGTTTAGCTACAGTGACACCATATGCTCTCTATTGATAGAAAAATCAGTTAACAGTGATGGACCTTTACATAAGTCAAAACTATCTTATGAGTTATCATGGGATAGAATACCTACAGCGAAACAAATAGGAGTGTGACTAATAACCCAAGCCGATGTTTTGTGTTGGAATGGGGTTACCCGCAAATGATGATTTCATACTTAAAGAACTCAGGTTAGGAATAAGTTGCAAAAAAACCATATTATTTTGCAAAAATCTATAATTTTATTTAAGTCAGCCACATAATTAAATATACTTGATGTCAGTTTGCTTGAAAAAACAGCTGTGGTCACAACTTACGTAAATTACTTCCCATGGTTTCTCAAGAACATTTTTGCAGTTTAGACATTCAATAACCTTGAACAAAAGCCCAATATGTCAGCATGCAGTTTTTGATTGGGTCAATCAATAGAGCAGTGTTCTAGTTGCACTAAATCAGTTCATTAGAACACCTTCAGATATTCAGGATGTTTATCACAATGAAATATTAGACAAAGAAGAAACATTCACATAATTAGCATTAAATAATATGACAAGGCAATATGTTCCAATAAATGTTGGAAAAATTAATCAATAATAACAGCGAACACATACTTCTAGACCTGACACATTATACAGTATACAGCAGGCAACCCATAATTAGCAATTTGTCTTAATTATATAACAAGGTAATACGTCTTGTTAAATGTTGTATATAAATAAATACTGAAAACCTAATAGTCCATGCACTGACTCATTATACAGTATACAGCAGACGATGCTTTGATCAGCATTTGCTTATGCGGAGTGATTCAACATCAAAAGTGACTGCTGAGGAGCACAATACAGTCCAATTGTTTTCCACAGACAGTGTGGAATTTCAATAAGGCATAAAAGGACCAGACAATTGCACATGGTCATCTCAGTGGCTCTCAGAGTGAATACATCATAAATGGAACTTTGATTATTTATTATTTTTCTCAAAAGCATTTTACAGTTTACAGCCAATACGAAGGTCAATCAAAACTTTCAATATTTAAGCTGCGAAAATATTGAACAAAAGGTGTTACAATTCACGCATATTTCATGTTTATTTTTTCTCTGACAGCCATTGAGCAATATAATCAATTTGATCACCACAAAGTTTTTTTATTATAGCGCCTGTGTCAATAGACTAGCTTCTGCGAGGATATTACTGATTTTTTTTTGTCGCCTAAATCATGACTGACAGTAGAAGAAAACCAGGCTACAGCATTTTTACTCTGATTGACTGATGGTTGTAAAACATGTAATGTAAATATCAACCCAGAAATATTTTGTAGTTATATCTATAGAAAATACATGACAAGATAAACTAGCAGTCAGGCCAAAATAAAAAAGTGCTTTTCGATGTTTGAACAATGAGATCCCTGTCTTTGCATGATTTAGAACTGCAGTTATTGAATGATTACAGAAGCATGTTTATGAATATTCATGAGTTTAATGGGAAATATTTTTACTCATGGAACACATATGCATTTTGTGAATTTTGATGTGTTCAAATGAAAAAGGTTTTCATGTGGTGTGTAGAATAATTAAAAAATTACATGACTGATTTGATCAAGAATGAATTGAAGGGTTGAAATGCAGAAACAGTATTTGTTTAGTATCTTGTATCTAAAACACATCCTGCATTTGTAAAGAAAGCCACTGAGCATTAAAGCCTTGTCTACTTAATATTAAAAATACACATGTATAAGTTGCAAGAAGCCAAGTTACTTCCTTTCTTCCAAGTGGGATGTAAGTAAATAAGAAATTAAAAAAACAAGTGAACAAGTCACATATGAGACATATTTGAGATGAGAAGCGTGACACTTGTCCCATTCCCCAAAGGAAAAGTCCTAGTACTTACTGACCCTACACTTGAGACATTTGGCTCCAGGGGCCACTTAACGTGGGCCATCAATCATACTATCTTTTCTCTAGCGTGACTTTTTTCTGTCTTCTCGACCTTACCAGACATAAGTACGAGTGGTCAACACAAGATGCTATCACCCGCAAATGACAAGGTCAAGTTGTCATATTACTGGGCATTTTGAAGTTGAAGTGAACAGGGAGATAATTCTGCAAATAATTTGTTTCTTCATGCACCTAGACTATTGGTTTAAATATTATTTCAGGAATACTTCATTCAACAGCTGTGCAAGATACCAATGTAATAAACAAGATGCCAACTTCAACATATCTAGCTTGTAAATGCTGTGCTTATCATTTAGTTGTCATGAAGATGGCATCACCATCAACATTTTCATTGTAATGACATAATCTAATTGGTTAGCCATAATTGTATTAGGAGTGAGATACATTGAAAGTCACATAAGACACATTCTTCACACAAAAGTGCCAGCATTTGTCACCAAGTTGGCACCAGCACAACTATCACCCGCAGACATTTTATTGTGACAATGTGATGTCATATAATTATTTTGCCATAAATGTATCATCAGCAACATAGATTAAAGTCACATAATATACATTCTACTCATAAAGGTGCCACCATAACATTTTGTCAACAAGCTAAGAGCAGCCTTGAGGTCTACAATCAATATGGTCTGACACAGGAACCTCTCTCAAGAACACAAATTGGTGACCTCGCAAGAGATGATAGATAAAAATATCATCCGCAAACTTAGTAAGCATTTCTATAGATCAACAGACATTTACAATTGGTCTGGATGTTTCCACAGTGAATGTTTATCTGGGTGAAAAAGGCCAAAAGATCAGTCATGTCTGGTCGCTGAAAGTTGTGTTGTGTGCTCTAGTAGTTGCTGTGGTTTGTTATCTTATTCAATGGACCAAGGTTCAGTTCTAAGCCTATCTGAGACATACTGTTCGTTGATGTCTTGTACAATGGAGTCTAACCAAAAGCAATTAAGTGTGGTCCATTTAATTTTGAAATTGTGTTTGCAACATCACCATTGTTTTGAATTTGTGGTTACTCGTGCATTTCGATGCTCTTTTGTTTTAAGCACATCAAACATTGTATATGAAAAGTTTGAGTTACCTTTTTATATTTCACAATTTTTAGCTAATCCCTATTGTCTGTGTCTCTAAAGCTGTGCCAAAACCATTTAACTCCTTTTCTTTATGTCCAAATGCATTTTGCAGTTTTAAATATTTAAGCGGAGTAAATATTGAAAAAAGGGTGTTACAATTCACACACATTTATTTTCTCTCTGATAGTCATTGTGCAATATAATCTGTCTCGAGGCAGAAGAGGACTTTTGAAAAGCAGAAACTGTTGCATGGAGTCATCTCGTACAAGGCCACTTGCATCTCTTGGGGCTATTTCTCTGGACCTCATCACCCCTCAGTTGTATTACTACACTCTTTAAATGTCACGACTCTGCACTAAGTTGTGGCCATCTATCATTTGTTGCAGCTGATTAAGGTAGAGCGCAGCATATGACCTCACTTGCTCTGACCTTTATCTGCACTGACCAGCCTGGGAGTGGTGAATGAGTTGAGGGCCAAGTTCACAAAGATTCATCCATGATGGGATAGAGAGCATGACTTAATGTGCATTTGGTTGAATAGACTGAGGTTAATGCGAATTAACTTTAATATCTCTCAAATACTCTGAATGTCTTTTGTATTTGTTCTACGTGAATCAAATAGCACATGTTGTGGAGAAATTACTAATGTAGTCGAATCCAGTGTCATTTAGTTTCCTAAAATCTTCATGTAGTATGCTAGATGAACAATTTTCTAGACATCTGTATTTCCACAGGCTGCAGACATCACCTATGTTCACCTTTGCGTTATCATTGAGACCCGGCTGACGGTAAAAATCCAGCAACAAACGGCATAAATATAAAAGCTACAAAGACGGCACATGGGATATCTTACGTTTGTTTGTAGATGATTCACTGGTGCTTTGTTGTCTCTGAAAAAAGAAAAACTTAAAAGCATATTCAAGGTAGCAAGTCTATAAGGTTTGCATGTGACATGCTTTTGTGCTTCTCTCTGAATCTGATATCTCCCTACTGTCTACATTGAAGCAATGTGAATAAAATCAACTTTTGATGTACAAAAATATGTTAATCTGAAGCATTTTGTCTTGTTTAATACAGTTTATCAATGATATCTCAACATTGCAATCAGATGTGAATGAGTTTAATGTAAATAGCTTTAGATTCTTTTATATACTTGCAACTACACAAGGAAACCTCACTAAGATAACATATCTCTTCGCTAGCGTGAGGCCATAAAGATGATACAGGTATGAGAATGCCTTTGAAAACTGTGATTCACTGATGTGATATTCTCACGTGTAAGTTATACAAAACACTTTTCATGCAAGTAATAAGCTTATCATACAATGTTCTCGTTTGCCAAGATATTGAAGTCAACTTTTCACGGGCATTTTCCATCACTTTTTCCTGCTGTTTCTAGTCCTTTTAATACCAACTGCTATCAGTCCCACCAGAACTCAAGGAAAGGAAATTGTGTTTCCGTTCTCAAGAAAATCTGATTACTTACAGCAGGTGGCAAGGTAGTAGCAAATGGTGTATTTACAGAAGATCAACTTGATGTACATAGAAAGCTAGTAAGACATTCATAGAAAAGAGATGCATTAAAAAACGCCTACTATTATTATATAATAATTGTTGCTACACAAGAGTGTCACAGTCATATCAATACTATATTTGAATTTAAAATAGTTTTTTTGTGAATATGAAAAAATAAAAACTTAGCTTTTTATATTTAAAATTGAAACTTACATTACAAAAGTACAAGGTATCTTATCAACATGACCACATTGGTTTTGATGTAATTTTAATGGATATAATGCACCAGGCTGCTTATCCAGTTTCAACTTGCCTCAAGGTATAAAAAAAACCTTCAAAAACTGCTGAAGATTTGCTAAGCTAAATAAGAATTCCATTATCTTGAAAAACCTGTCAGACCAAAAGATGTGTCTGACATGCCCATGCTGATACTTTTACTTTTAGAAATATGTGCACAGCTTCAAATATCAATCGCTTTATTTACTTAATATGCAATTGATAAAATATGCTGTATAAAGCACCATCATCATTTTTCTTCATTACTCTCAGATCTTTTTATCCAAGCTCTTAGTATGATAATCACAAGTTAATAAAAAATGAATGCGTCCTTTTTTGGATTTTCTTTTAATATATTGTTTTGGCCTCCATTAGTTGTGATGCGAAGCAAACATATGCAGTAAAATACACTCTGTCAATGTCTATGCTGGCAAGGAACATTCGCTATTCATGGGGGTACATATGTAACATGGCATTAATTCAAAACTTTATCATTACAATTACCTGTAGCTGGTCATATATAAGCTTACTAACCTTCATGTTAGTGGCATTGAGACAATCAAATAAAAATAGACTTAGACTTGCATAATTTTTATTTCATAATTAATACCTCTACACAATTCTAAAAGAAGTACACAAGCAAGAGCCTAAATGAGACATGTGCACTTTACAGTTTCTGGCTCTACCCATAATTAGCTGAGGTATAGGATACTCAAGTTGGACTCTGAGATTTCTCGAAGAAACCTTGAGTAGTACTTGAGTACATGGAGAGCCTCATTGACTGGGTTTTCATGGCTGTTCTTGTCAAGACTGTTCGTGACAAAGCCACTTGCCAGTCACACTCAGTCAGCTACAAAGCAGAACTAGTTCCTGTACACCACAAAAATCACCAAAAAAGGCATATCCCAGGTGTCAGATTCAAGATTCAACAATTTTTATGATAGTGACTTGCATAGAAGTCCATCGACTAAAGCATATTCAATATACAATGCTCAGCCTGACAGACCTATAAGAGTCTCATATGCACAAAAATAAATATAAATATCTAGGGTAAGTTACACATATAAATAAGAATAAGGGATTTTACTATTCACAAATACAACAACTACAAAGCAGACTGGAAATCACCCAAGAAACCACATGCCTTTTGTTAGATGTGTCTATGTAAAGATACTGTTTTGGATGGTTTTAGAAATTCTGAATTAAATGAAATAACAACTGATTGACTTATTTTTATTTTTGCGGCTCAGTACTAGTTGTCTGGACAAATGTATTAATGGGATGATAAAGCTTGCAGTCCACATATTGATTTACTTTATTAAGTAGTGTGATGAAATAACGTCTTTCACTGCAATGTCTGAATTTATGTAGATGACTCTAAGTTAGCATTACAGAAATTCAGACTCATATCCCTGTCTAAAAACTCAATCAATCAACCCAATTTTTTTAATTAAGTTAAGTATCCAGTAGATTATTGCTTAGTCTAAATAAGTTCATTAGAAAGTTTGAAAGTTGTTTTTTGACAAACTACTTAAAAATGTAGATGCTGTCTTCAACCAAACTTTGTCAATAAGGTAAAATACAGTGAAAACCAGTTAATGCTCCTTTACTTCAAAGGACAGCACATTAAAAAACTAAAGTGTTGCTGCAACGTACATGCATTAAACAATTATGAAGTCATTACTTTCTTAATGCCCATTCATTATAACTGAAGTTCGGTGAAATACATTTGTCCATGTGACTAAAGGTTGCTGAAATCTTTCATAGAAATAAAGCTAAAATGGTAATAATTGGTGATGATTTATTCAAAGGTTGTTGGACTGTATTCTTTTCTAGTTTTTGTGTATGTTTGGGCCTGACTGTATAATAAGCTTATCAGCATTACACAATGGGCTGCATTCGATCCATAAATATCACTGCTTTTCACTCTTTGCCGCTACATCAAAAGTGGCTGCTGAGGAGCACAATACAGTCCAATTGCTTTTCCATGTTTCCGCACAAGTTCTCTGTGAGAAAAGCTGTTTTGTGATTTTCTTTTGAAAGCAATGGCCATGACTGGAATAAAAACATGGCCACTTTGCCGAACAGAGTGGGAGGTAGGAGAAAAAAGGGACAGGGGTGGGATGAGATTCTCATCAGGGAAGCATCGCAAATGCTTGATGGGGAAAGCAAACATGATGCATAAACATAAACTGAAAAGTAAACAGATTGTTATGAGTTGCATAAGCATATCGCCAGCATGGTAGTGTTCTCTATGCCTATTGCAATGTTATGCAGTTGCATTGAGGCATTTTGAGTTGGAAGTAAAGCATGTTTTGAGCATCATAGCTGATTGTATACAGTTAAATCTAATCATATACTGAAGTATACAGTTAAATCTAATCATTTACTAAATCATTTACGAGATCTTGGTAATTTAGTTGTTTTTAAAAATTGATACAATTATATAGTACTGCTGAAATAGTTAATGTAAATTTAAATCAATTAATTGTATTCTTTAGTGTTTCTATCTTTGATTATCATTATTAGTTGATGTGTCTATGATAAAGGCACATACCATTAACTAATGGTAAATAATCTTGAACTTGAACTTGATACATACATATATACATTCAAAGGTAAATATTACATGTTTTGTAATATACAGGTCTGGTCAAAAAGGTGGAGGAAATTTCTTTCATGATAAAGGGATTCTTTTATCAGCATGTTAGTCATAAATCCGACACTTCAGTTTTTGCTCTTGAGGTATTACAGTGTGATTATCATAATACCACTGTGACTACAGTGCTTTCGTGTGTTATTGACAATTGAATTTGTTCTGCACAAGAAAATTAGGAATATCTGATCAAAATCACAAGATGGCTTTCAACTGAGAAAAACCTCCAATAAGACCGGACAATACTCTTGATCCCTGCCGTATATAAGCCTATAAGCCTTAGTCTGGTTTAGCGTGAAATGGCAATGAGGCAAAATGGACCAGTCAATTCCCCTTTTGCCCATCTGTCTTTGACGGGCGAGTGAACACACAATCTTCTGGTGTCCATTGAACATAGTCAGACGAGCCTTCAGGGGCCACTTGAAGTGCTGGGTTTGATGTGAGTAATCCCAATGCTTTTGTATTTGCAAAACTATCAGAGGTGTCTGATGAATAGCATGGCTTGCATCTGTAGGTTTTTCAATAGATGAAATCCATCGTTGATCAATGAACACTTATTTCGAGTAACATCAATTTTTGTTGTAATATGCCACAAAGAAGCAATGATATCAAGGTCATGTATGGCTGTATACTCCCTTCTACTGAGTCTGAACAGAAATGTTCTCAACAATTTTAATCCCAACTTTCTAGTCTACCAAACAATCAAATGTACCACCCCTGGAAAAAAATGATTTGTTGGTTCAATAGATTTTTACTGAATTGTCACTAACCTTAGAAATATTCTTGTACATGTAATTGGTATTTGCTTATTTGATATGTAATTCATTTAACATTAAAATATAAGAAATGCAGTGCTTTGGGAGAAGTATATGTTAAAATGTAAATTTATTGTTACGTTATGGTTACTGAATATTTCCTATATATAATCAATTCATATCACTTTACTTATCTAAAACTATTAGATTTATATGTATTTTTTTTAACATTCCTTCAATATTTCATATATAGTTATAAACCTATGAAGTTAATCACAGTATTCTGCCATGGAAACTGTGCAAAATACATAATGTGATTTTACTATTTTGTATGCAAAGACACAGTAGCTTGGCTCTTGCCAACAGATTATTCATGTATTCTGGAAGCCAGTATGCTACTCGCCACTCCAATCAGAGTTGTTTGAATGCTGTGATTAAACTTCAGAATCTATGGCAGTAATCACAGTTTCATAATGTGCAGCAGATTGCTTCTAACTTGGCCAAAGTATTTTGGAGTTGACTGATTGGACTTTGTCTTGACCCATACTACTTTTATTGTAAAGTTGCCTAAATGTATGTTTTGTTGGTCACTATTGCTGGTCTTCAAACTTTGTGATAGATTGTTCAAAATGTTCAGAAATGCCAACTGGAAGAAAATGTTTGATCTGTTAGAGATTTGTTCATCTTGGACAAAAAAAGCTATTCCAAAAGTTATATGTTAGCATTGTGACAAACATGCATTGCCATTTGGAAAAAAAAACCATTTATTCTAATCCTTGTGGTAACCCATGACAACATCTAAAATCATGTCCAATAATTGATTGCACTGTATTACAATTGCATGAATTTCGAAGGAAAACATCTAAAAAAAGAACTAGATGCATGTAAATGTTTCGACTTTTTCATTTTTTCAGTCAAACAGCACAGCAACTCTAACTTCATTCCCACTGAGTTTGCTGCTACAGTTTGAAGTTTACCATGGCCAGAGCCACTCCGGAAATGGAAATGACGCCATCTTGCCTGGGGCAATCTCCCAGAAGGCATTGCGCCCCTTAAATAGTTGTTTGGAGGGTGATTGGAGAAAGTAATTTCCTATTAGTGAAGACCTGGGGTCTGTGGCCCTACTCCAGGGCAATTGGCTTAGTCTAAGGGGATTAAATGACTGTTTTAGGTTCAAAACATAGATCACAAATGTAAACATGCTCTAATTCTGAATCTATTGAACCTTGTAAATAAAAATGTGTGCGTATTTCCATTATTTTTTTGTATCTTTCATTTTCTCTTATTTTTTTTCCTGCAAATTAGTATTATATGATTTACTGGAATTTGATTCAGAGACTATGTCTCCAATTTCTCTAAATGTATTCTAATTATTTATAAGTTTGTTTATTCAACACAATAAATTGATAGAAAATGTCATTCAAGAAGAATATAATATAAAATGATTTTCCGTTACAACTGATTTTAATGAAGGTTAATCATGAATGTGGGTAAGATGCTCATTTAAAAGTAATTGAATGCACAAAAATGTGATATCCATAAGCACATACACATATAATTGATTTCTGTGTAGGCCTATTAATTATATACAATCAATGCAAAAACATCAGCATGAACAGCTTTATGTGGCTTAGCCAAGCAAAACAAGTATATTCACTAAGAAAAAAAAAAAAATGTTATCATGCATCTGACGTAATTCATTCCTGTTTATTTTTCTATCCCAGTGAGCCATAAAACACATTGCATTTTAATTATTGGTCTTTTTGTCTGAAAGATAAACAAAGGAACAGACAACATTCTCTCAACATCGCATTTGCCAACATCCATCCAACATTGATGGACCCTGGAAAGCAAACATTGGAAACTGAGGAAATTAAATGAGTCCCAATCCAAGAGCTTTCTGTCTAAGCATGTCTCTTGAGTTTGCATTTCATTCTAAGCTCCAAAACTTCTGCCCTCACCCAATACACTTAATACTTGTGTAAACATTTCATTATGTGGTTGGATAATCTCATTCTAATCATGCAATTATATTAGGTGTTTATATTATCATGTGTGATTAAGTTTAAGTGCTTTTGGTCAGTATCTGTCAGATGCAGAGGTAGACTTAATGATGAGATGATAAGGCTTGGTGCATATGTGGTATACAGTCGCCCAATTTCTATTGAAACATTTAAATGTTCCTAAATAAATCATGAAATTTTGTCATTTATCACTTTCAAATTCATCTTTTTTTTTGCATAATTTCTTTTTTTTATGTGTGAGGGCTTTAGTTCATTCAATTATTAGATCTCTCCAGCTAATTATGGCTTCTGTATAGCTATAATTGGTTAATTTGAATGAGGAATTATGTAGCTGTCTGAAACCATCATCTGGACTCTCAGCAATGGCAGCCTGACTATTGCTAATCCCACATAGACCGTTTTTTCTTTCTTTTTTTTTTCTTTTTTCACCCCTATCTTGTCATAGCAGTCACTGACAATGCCACTTTTGGGTCACATGGTGTCAGTTACAAAGCAGAAAAACTTAATATTAACACAAAAAGTCACATAAAAAAGTGTTACTCTGTGATGCATGTACCTGTTTCATGTGCATGCCATGATGTTCCTTAATTAGAATAGCTGTGCTTATGTAAAATATTAATTAGGAATGAACGACACAAAATAAAATGTTTTATTCACTAACATATGAGTATAAAAAGTCTATGATATACAACAAAACTCCATTTTCATTATAGCTTTGACAGAGTAATAATGAGTATTATGTGATTGCTTCTTAACTAAAACTGTTACTAAAAATAGACAACCCAATAATATACAAGTTTGGTCACCCAAGATTTTCAATTAGGCATTATGAACTAAATTAGTCCTCCATGTTTCAGACAAGCTGGCACATATATGCCATTAAAGACTTGATTTAGTAAATTATTCAAAATCTTATTATCATTGACAAATTCATTAAAAATTCTAGAGAAATGTGGCCCACTGCCTTGACTGCACTTGCATAAGTGAGTGAAACAAATTGAATAAATATCCCATGTATTAACTGAAGTATTAATTGAACTAGTTTGATGGGTAACTTACCCACTAAATAGTGTTCGCAGTCATGGAGGCATATTAGAGTATAATGCATTATAATGTTACTTTCTTACAAAATACTAGAGGTTGTATAATCAACATTTAAAATGAAAGATGAGCATTTCGATTGAGGTTAATGACCATTGCGGTTAATGACCACAAAAAGAACTTAGTATCGAATAACAGCTTTCTCTAGTACTTCAGATAAACTGCTTACCCTCTCAATGAAAGATCTCCAATTTCCTTGTGTTAATAGAAAAAAAAACCTGAAAGGGAACTTGGTGTTTGTAATTCTCTGATCCATGGGTTAATTACTGGATCTGCGATGTACCTGGAAGCTCTTGCATGATCATTTGACACGAAACCAAGACGCGATCAGCAGAAAGCTTAAAAATATGTGTGAGGCATTTGGTTGGAGGGTACTCTGAAACATATCATCTGAATCCAAGGCCAGACGCATCTCTTGGAAATAAATCTCTTGCCCTCATCACCTCATGGAAAAATTACTCCACCTTCAAATGACATAGCTCAACTTTGGACTAAGTTATAGCCATCAGCAATATGAGGCTGATCAAAATAGTGCATGTCTATGACCTCATGTAATACAACTTGTCAGCGAAGTTGCATGGTTGATAGAATAAAAGTAGTAATTTACAGGAGAAAAACTTATTATGCAGGAGAGTTATTTAGTCTGGAAAACAAATGTCTCTAAAATATTTTTTATCTTAAAACCGAGGTAGTCTAACGGCCTCATTCCACTCTATTAGATCAACAGGAACAATACTGGATCTAACAATTTAATTTCATTAAAGGCTTATCATATTATTGTGTTCAGAGCATTATTGTAATCAAATGAAAACTACTCTTGAAAGTATTCTTCATTCACTTGTATGACTGTGTGATACTGCAGTGGATCTCAGAGAGGTGAAACACATCAATATTTCTTTGACAAATTACAGGATTTTGAGAGAGAGAATCTTCTCGGAAGTGAGGATCAGTGGATGCAGTCATGCATGACAGGTCACATGTCATCAATCAGAGAAGGTGATTGGCTGGTGACAACCCCCCAGTCAAGTGGGGTCAGTTGTCATGACTGGAATCACTCATCTTGATACAGCAGCAGCAGCAGCAGCAACAGCCATGGTGGCAGCAGTCTTTGGCTTCAGGGGATGAAATGACAGAATAGACCGATGAAAGATGACATTTATTGAAAAGATAGACGAGAGACAGGCTGACAGACACACAATGCCATACAATAATACAAGTTTATACAATACAACAAAATAATGTGATACAATATGATAATTTGATAGAATACAATTGTATGAAAACCAATACAATACAAATATAATGTGACATTCAGACTAAAAGACCAACTAATACATGCTAATTCCTCATACAATACAATATAACACAAAACTATATACTTTACAATAAAATACCAGGACTGCCAGACCAACAACTCATGGCAATCCCTCCATACAATACAATACAATACAATATAATATAATATAATACAATATAATACAAAGCAATAAAATACCATGCAATTATGTGATGAAATGCCTCAAAATAATTTGATACTATAGAATAATTTGAAATAACACAATAGCATACAGTAAAATACAATATAATGTGACATCGAAACTGGCATACCAACTCATAAAAGCTAACTCCTCATATAATAACCTTTCATATAATAAAATGCAATACAATACAATATAACACAACATTATAACTACAATAAAATACCCAGACTCCCAGACCAACAACTCAAGGCAATCTCTCCACAAAGCTACTTGGCAGTCACATAGTGTTAGTAACTTTGCATATTAGCCTAAGATGCTGCAAATATCATAGACAGTGACAAAACTGTGCTTTTGTCTTTGCTTGCATTTCTTGTAATCATGCTTACCAAGGTTTTTTGTGATACTTAGCATTACTTTATCAAGCAAACCATATTACTGTGAAACAACCCATGATCATATTTTAATCAACCACAAAATTTGAAGTAAATGGCTTATTAAGAATATTTTTGCTGTTTAGACATTTAATATCCTTGAACAACATCCAATATGTCAACAATCAGTTTTTCATTAGGTCAAACAATAAATAATATGACAAGGCAATATGTTCCAATGAATGTTGGAAAAATGAACAATAATAACAGCAAACACATACTCACCCATTATATCGTTTACAGTAGACACCATAATCAGCATTTGTTTTAATTATGAAACTAGACCATATGTCTTGTTAAAAATTAGTGTATAAATGAATGCCAAAAACCTAATAGTCCATGCACTGACTCATTATGCAGTTTACAGCAGACGATGTTATATATAATCAGCATTTGCTTATGTGTGGTGATCTGACATCGAAAGTGACTGCTGAGGAGCACAATATAGTCAAGTTACTTTTCCATGTTCCTGCACAAGTTCTCTGTGAGAAAAGCTGTTTTTGGGTTTTCTTTGGAAAGCGATGTCTATGACTAGAATTTAAGCATACCCTATATTTTATGCTGTATCTTTTAGAGTTTGCATATTAACCATATGTGCGTTACAGATAATAGATTGTATACAATAGGGTGCAGTATGACCATTTTTAGCGTATTTCCTTTCCTATAATTTTTTATACACATGACAACAACCAAATTTATTAATATACAGAATATTTCTACTTCAACCCACATTCAGTGTGAAATTCTAATGAGGCATGAAAGGACCACACAATTGCACATGGCCATCTAGTTGGCCCTAAGATAACATGGTGAATACATCATAATTGCAACCTTTTTTTCTCCAAAAAAGCATTTTGCAGTTTTACAGCCAATATGAAGATCAATCAATACTGTCTATAGTAAATTTTGAACAAAAGGTGTTACAATTCACACACATTTTATGATTTTGTTTTGTCTGACAGGCATTGAACAATATAATCAATTTGATCACCACAAATGTTTTCATTTTAGTGTCCGTGTCAATAGTCTACCTATTGCGATGACATTACTGATTTTTTTTTCTCACCTAAATCATGACTGACAGTAGGAGAAAAACAAACAAAAGCATTTGTTGTCATGTGTATAAAAAATTATAGGAAAGGAAATACGCTAAAAATGATGGTTGTAAAACATGTAATGATGGTTGTAAAACATGTAATGTAAATATCAACCCAGGCATATTTTGTTGTTATTTCTATAGAAAATACATGACGAGATTAACTAGCAGTCAGGCCAAAATAAAAAAGTGCTTCTCGATGTTAGAACAATGAGATCCCTGTCTTTGCATGATTTAGAACTGCAGTTATTGTGATGTAAGCTGATAACTAAAAATGTTAACAGAGGCATGTTTATGAATATTCATGAGTTTGAAGGGAGATCTTTTTATTCATGGAACAAATATGCATTTTGTGAATTTAGATCATTATGTGATCAAATAAAAAAGGTTTTCCTGCAGCGTGTAGAATAATTAAAAAATTACATGATTCATTTTGATCAAGAATGAATTGAGGTGTTGATATGCAGAAACAGTATTTGTTTAGTATATCGTATCTAAAACACATCCTGCATTTGCAATGAATACCACTGAGCATTAAAGCCTGGTCTACTTAATATTTAAAATACACATCAGTTGCAAGAAGCCAAGTAACTTCCTTTCTTCCAAGTTGGATTTAAGTAAATAAGAAATTAAAAAAAACATGTGAACACAAATGAGACATAGTTGAGGTGAGAAGTGTGACACTTGTCGCATTCCCCTAGGAAAAGTCCCAGTACTGACTGACCCTTCACTTGAGTCATTTGGCTCCAGGGGCCACTTTACGTGGGACATCAATTATGCTATCTTTTCTCTATCGTGACTTTTTTCTTTCTTGCCAGACATAAGTGTGAGTGGTCAACACAAGATGCTATCACCCGCAAATGACAAGGTCAAGTTGTCATATTACTGGGCATTTTGAACTTGAAGTGAACAGAGAGATAATTCTACAAATTATTTATTTCTTCATAGACTATTGGTTAATATATGATTTCAGAAATGCTTCACTCAATGGCTGTGCAAGATATGATGTAATATACATGATGCAAATTTCAACATATCCTGTTTATAAATGATGGGCTTATCATTAAGTTGTCATGAAGATGACATCACCATCAGATATTTTATGGTAATGACATAATCTAATTGGTTAGCCATAATTGAATCAAAAGCAAGCTACAATGGAAGTCAGATAAGATACATTCCTCTCAGAAAGGTGCCAGCATTTGTCACCAAGTTGACAACTGGAGACATTTTATTGTGACAATGTGACATCATCTAATTGGTTTGCCATAATTGTATCATAAGCAACATATTAAAGTCACATAATATACGTACTTCTCATTAAGGTGCAACCATGACATTTTGTCACCAAGATGAGAGCAGCCTTGAGGTCTACAATCAATATAGTCTGACACAGAAATGCAGCAACTTCTCTTGAGAACACCATATGTTGACCTCTCAAGAGAAGATAGATAAAAAAACTGCAAACTTAGAAAGTGTTTCTATAGATCAACAGCCATTTGCAATTGCTCTAGATGTACATCTTGACGGTATACTCTGAAACTCATCATCTTCACCCAACTTCATCCCTTTGGACTATTTCTCTAGACCTCATCGCACCTTGGTTGTATTACTACACTCCTTAAATGGCTCAGCACGACCTTGCACTAAGTTGTAGCCATCCAACATTTGTAGCAGCTGATTAAAGTAGTGCACAACATTTGACCTCACTTGTTCTGACGTTTATTTGCACTGACCAGCCTCGGAGTGGTGAATGAGCTGAAGGCCAAGTTCACAACTTCATGTGTATTTGGTTGAACCAACTGAGCTTAATGCCAATTAACTTGAATATCTCACAAAAATACTCAAGTTGAATGTCTTTTGCATGTTGTGGAGAAATTAGTAATATAGTCGAATGCAGTGTCATGTAGTTTCCTAAAATCTTCAGGTAGTATGATAGATTAAACATTTTCTAGACATCTGTATTTCCAAAGGCTGCAGTCATAACCTTTGTTCACCTTGGCGTTGTTCATTGAGACCTGGCTGACAGTAAAAAATCCACCAAAATTGGTATAAATAGAAAAGCTACAAAGGCGGCACATGGGATATCTTACGTTTGCTTTGTAGCTGATTCACTGGTGCTTTGTCGGCTCTGAAAAAACTAACTTCAAAGCGTATCCAAGGTAGCGAGTCTATAATGTTACATGTAACAGGAGCTTTTGTGCTTCTCTCTGAATCTGATATCTCCCTACTGTTTGCCTATGAATTATTTCCATTACGACATAGACAGTTCTATATTATGTCATCTATTGACTTCATTCTCGATATTAAAAAAATAATCTGAAGATGACTTGCAAAATATATTGAAGTTATGTGAATAAATGGCAATAGATCAATCTGTAGTTTTTTGACTAGTTCAGTGCAGCTTATCTATGATATCAACATTGTAATCAATTGTGGATGAGTTTAATGTAAAAAGATTTAGGTTATTTTATATACTTGAAACTGTTACACTAGGAGACCTCCCTAAGATAACGTATATCATCGCTAACATAAGGCCACTGAAATGGAACTGGTATGAAATACTTTCGAAAACTTTTCTTCAATGGTGTGATAATCTCACGTGTAATGCATGTTTAAAACCCTTTTTATACATGTAATATGCCCACCTCACAATGTCCTCATTTGGCAAGATATCGAAGTCAACTTTTCACAGGTATAAAATCATTTCCCATCACTTTTTCCTTCTGTTTCTAGTCCTTTTAATACCAACTGCTATCAATTCCACCAGAACTCAAGGACAGGAAATTGTGTTTCCTTTCTTAAGAAAATCTGATTTACCTTAGCAAAAGTTGGGCTTCCTTACAGCAGGTGGCATAGTAGTAGCAAATGATGTTTTTACAGAAGAGCAAATTGATGTACATGGAAAGCTTGTAAGACATACATAGAAAACAGATGCATTAAAAACACCTATTATTATTATATACATAATTTTGCTGCAAGAGTGTCACAGTCATAGGTTCTTTGTGGAGATGGATAATAAAAGTTTAGCTTTTTATATATAAAATTGAAAGTTACATTTCAAAAACCTTTGAAAACTGCTGAAGATCTGCTAAGCTAAATACATATCAAATAAGAATACCATAATATTAAAAAAAATAAAACATCTCAGACTGCTAGATGTGTCTGACAGGTCTGTGTTGATACTTTTACTTCAGAATTATGCGTCTATATGTAATATGTGAGCGGCTTCATATATTAATCGCTAAATAGCTTTTGCTAGCTACACGTTTGACAAAATATGCTGTATTAGCTCCTTCATTATTTTTTATCATTACTTTCATAACATTTTATCCTAGCTCTTGGTATAAAAATCACATGGAAGTAATAAATAATAATATGATTTTTGCCTCTGTTAGTGGTGAACAATATGCAGTAAAACACAAGCTGTCAATGTCTATGCTAGGCAAGAAACAGTCACTATTCATATTCATGGGAGTAAAGGGGCGTTCACACTGTCAGAGATAACACCTACGTATGACTACGGATGAAAAAATTATTTGCTCTTGTTCCTACTTGTTCATATGTTATTCACTCGCCGAGCTGTTTCTGAACATGTGCGCTAATTCGTAGGAATTTTTAAACATGTTTAAAACTTTGGTGGACGTTCTACCAGTGGATTGTCTAAAATAGTTACATAACTCGCTCAGGTTTCGCTCGGCGAGCGTTCTACATTCATTCTACATAAATCCATGGCCATCAATTGGCCATCCCTCGGCCATCCTTACACATCATTGCCCATCCTTGAACCACTCGCGTGGGCGATTTACAAGTGCCACACAGATGCCTAACGGATGTCCACGGATGCCTCACGGATGCCTAACGGATGCCTAACGGATGTTACACGGATGCCTCACAGATGCCTCACAGACGCTTGACAGGGGTTTGGCGATCTATGAATGCCTCAGGTACGCTGGAGAAAAATCAAACATGATTAACAGAGCCACGAGTGAGCAAGTATAGCCCATTTTATACGTACACGGTCACTTGTAGGTCTTATCCGTGACAGTGTGAACGCCCCTTAAGTGTGTAACATGGCATGAATTCCAAAACTGGTCATGGCAATTACCTGCAGCTGGTCATATATATATATATATATTATTAGCTTAATTTTAGTGACATTGACACAATAAAATACTTGACTAAAATACTTGACTTAGATCATTTTAATTCCATGATTGATACCTGAACACAATTGTAAAAGAAGTATGATATAATAACATGCATATGATGATAGAGACCCCTATGGTTAGTCAAGCTAACACTTACAAGGGCAATACAATATGATACAATACCATACAATACCATACAGTAAGATACAATACAATACAATATCATACAATACGAGGCCATGCAATGCATTACAATGCAACGCAGCACAATACCTTATATACAATACAATACATTACAATACAATACGAAGGTCTTACATACTTCCTATGAAAATACATGATAATACTAAAAGGATTTCTCCTATAAGCAAGAGCCTAACCGAGACATGTGCACGTTGCAGTTTCTGGCTTAACTCATAATCAGCTTAGGTGTAAGAAACTCGTGTTGGACTCTGAGATCTCTCGAAGAAACCTTGAGTGGTACCCGAGTACACAGAGAGCCTCAAGGAACCGCTCTTGGTGGCAGACTTCACATAATAAGTAAATGGGTTGGGAAGTAAGGAGTTGTGAGATGGAAAATGTAGTTAGGTGTCAAGTGTTAAGGTTGAAGATGCTAAGAAAACTTTATAGAAGTAAAAAGTTTCAAGGTTCAGGTTTACCTATAGACACACAGTGGTTGAAATACTGTAGGTTTTTGCAGATATATTTGTACCTTCCTTATTGTATTGTTGATATAGCCATCAAATGCAAACACTATATGCTGAAACAATCAATATTCCATATACTTTATAACTGGCAAAACAGTCTCTCCTCCTACATGACATACTTTATTTTGCCTCAAAGCTTGAATGAAACTTCCTCAATTATAAATGCAGACTTGTGATGTTCTCGTTAAGTCTAGTATTATCCCCATAGACTAATTAGCCAAACTAGTGTATCCATACCTTAGCCAGACATCTATGACCTTACAGGTCAAAATGCCGTTAACTTCAAGCATCCTGTACCCCTATACTCCATACACAGGAGACAACATCTTGAATTATAAAATCTTATTTTTACCAAAATCTTGCTCATGTAAGGGGTATGCAGACAATTTCAGGTCTTGTATATCACAAAACTCCATGATCAATGCATAGTATTAATTAATAGACATTGACATACGTGTGGCTTAATTTCATAAAAGCAAGCGTATCAAAATCTGCTAAACCATTGACTTGAATGCCCAGCCCTGTTGGTCACTGGACATTAGGTCAGTGACCACGCATTGAACTTCTAAATAATCCCAAAATAGCTTTTCACAGCAGTTCAGATAAGCTTCTTAGCTTCATGATAAAGTGCCTTTAATTTCCTGAGCTTTGTATCTTTAGCTTACAGTAAGGGGGGACCAGCAAAAAGGAAGGCAAAGAACCATTGCCTTCTGAATATAAGTAATCCACAGGGGTTTTCTTATTTTTTTACAAACCTTTCAATCACTTGATTTTGGCTGTGATGCATTGAGTGCAGTAAACTCAATGAAGAACAAGAATTACTATACTCCTCATTACATATAATGGTTTCTCATCTGAAAATCAAGTAGGACAAAGAGTTTGCAAATTGTACAGGAAAATGCTGCATAGCCAGCACAATAGGTTAAAATACTTGGCTGTTCTGGGCCAATCATAGGCTTCCACAGTTATAGGAGGCAATTTGAGAGAGCTTGCAGAAAGATATATATTGGCAACACTGACATTGGGAAAAGTGAAATACTGACCAGTGCGCCGCGGTCAGTTACTGATTTATGCACTTAAATTCCAGTGCAAGAACTCAGATATAATGACTGTGACTTTTTCACCCATAAAAAGAAAGAGATTCTAATACACTTTGTACAAACAAAGCAATGTAGATTTTCTATTTTCATTGATGTATTTTTTGTAACATTTTAATTTGGATTTTCTTTTCGTTCTTTTTCACATATGCAAAGCAAATGTGCTTGAATAAACATATTTTTGATAGAACATCTAACCTAAACCCTTTACCATTGAACAACTAACTGAAGCTATAACAAGCCAAATCAAGCCAAACCAAGCCATACCTGGCTGGAAGAACCTAAAAGTCAGCTAAGATGAGATTCTGCATTAAGTCATTAACATAAATACCTGAATGAGTAGAAAAAGTAACTCAAGACACCATAGCAGATAAGTGTTTTTTATGACATGATATATATTGTAACATCATCAATGTGACAATTAAGCAGTGACATCATCTTATTGCCTCTTCATATGCTACGGTCATAGACTCTGTTACTGTTTCTCTCATTGAAAAGTGTTACTTATGTTGTTACTCATAACCATTTCCTGCAATCAAATGCCAGTTATAATATGACATCAGAATTGACAAGAATTTAAAAATGTGATCACTATGGAATCACTAAGGATCAGTTACGTATATGATTTTGTTGCACAATAATACATAAATAATATATACTGGGGCCACTAAAAGAGGTTGAAGCCACAAAGCAAATGCATTTGATATCAGTCAAAATCCACAACAAACAAATGAACCTGACACGCATAGACTTGGTAGCTCAACCCAAGTCATCTCGACCCAAGTCGTCTCACTGTAGCACAAAGCGGTTCAATTGGCTCCTGCTAACAAAGCCCAGAGCTTCCTCTTTGATCTCAATGAGCGTTTTTTTTCTGTCTCATTTTCACTTCAAAGAATCCATTGTTAGTGCATCACACATTATAATCACACATATCGAGGGAAAACGCCTTGTTTGGGGATTAGCAATGATAACGACGAGAAGGGATGGAAGTACAAGAAGAAAGACAGACACAAAGCGAGATTGGTGATGGGTGGACAGACAGAGTAAGGGACTGAGTAAGAAGATAACATACAGACAGAAAAACAGAGATTGGCAATACTTGTAGATAGAAAGACATATATGGTGGCAATCTTGGGCAATTTCAAATTGAGAAATATGAGTCTACATCATTTTCCCCTTTAACCTAATGGGTGAGGGTTTTACTTGTCTCAGCATAGACACTGAATACAAGGCACCTCCAATTTAACATCTAATGCAATTGACATCCAGCTGAGTATATAGATCATGGAGTGAACCTTGATTACAATAAAAATCTGCACCAAAGACAAGATAAATGATTTGTTAACCACATGCCTGCATATCAGCTGTCATAACAAATGCCTTTACGATATCAAACCAACTCACACTTACCCTTGACAAGAATACTTTTCCCTGGTGTGACTCTCTTTGATGCCATGATCAGCATGAACTCATGACCTACAGGCAATTCTGCCAGGACACGCTGTTTCTAAACGACCCCAGCAGCTGTCCGAGATCTACATTCACAATGTCAGCCCGTCTCATGCCAATTCCTCATTGACTGGGTTTTCATGGCTGTTCTTGTCAAGACTGTTCGTGACAAAGCCACTTGCCAGTCACACTCAGTCAGCTACAAAGCAGAATTAGTTCCTGTACACCACAAAAATCACCCAAAAAGGCATATTCCAGGTGTCAGATTCAAGATTCAACGATTTTTATGATAGTGACTTGCATAGAAGTCCATCGACTAAAGCATATTCAATATACAATGCTCAGCCTGACAGACCTATAAGAGTCTCATATGCACAAAAATAAATATAAATATCTGGGGTTAGTTACGCATGCATAAATACGGCAACTACAAAGCAGACCTAGATGTTGTACATCACAAAAGTGACCCAAAAAGCCATGTTCCTATTGTTAGATGTGTCCATGTAAAGATACTTAATCCTTATTGTAAGATGAATGTGTTTTTGATGGTTTTAGAAATGCTGAACTACCTGAAATAACAACTGATTGATTTACTTTAATTTTTGCTGCTCGATACTAGTCGGACCTGTGTATGACAGCTTCCATGCAAATGTAATAAGGCTTGTAGTCACATATTGATTTACTCTCCCGAGTAGTGTGATGAAGTCTTCACAAGAAAGCATTATGGAAATTCAAACTCATATCCCTGTCTAAAAACTCAATCAATCAATCCAATTTTTAAATTAAGTTAAGTATCCAGTAGATTATGGCTTAGTCTAAATGAATTCATTAGAAAGTGTGAAAGATGATTTTTAACAAAACTACTTAAAATTTAGATGCATCATATGATAATGACGGGTTTCAACCAAACTTTTTGAACGAGGCAAAATACAGTAAAAATCAGATATTGCTCTTTTATTTAAGAGGGTAGAGTTTTATAAAAAGGAAAGTATTGTTACAACATATATGCACAGGAATGCATCAAACATTTAAGATGACATAGTTTCCAATTGCCAATTTATTCTGATAGTTGCTTGCCAAAATATGATCATCCATGTGAGGAAAGATTGCTGAAATATTTGATAGAAATAAAGCAAAATTGTTAAAATGTGTGATGGTGTAGAATGGAATTAACAGTATACTGCCTACATTTCTCTGTGAGAAAAGCTGTTTTGTGATGTTCTTTTGAAAGCAATGTCCACAGCTGGATAAAAAAAACAGGCCACTTCGCCGAACAGAGTGGGAGGGAGGAGAAAAAAGGAAGGGGAGTGGGATGAGATTCTCGTCACGAAAGCATCACAAATGCTTGACGGAGAGAGTATACATGATGCATAAAAAAAACTGAAAAGTAAACAGATTGCTATGAGTAGCATAAACATATCGACAGCATGCTAGTGTTCTCTATGCCTATTGCAATGTTATGCAGTTGCATTGAGGCATTTTGAGTTGGAAGTAAGGCAGTTTTGAGCATCGTAACTGATTAAATCTAATCATAAGCAAAACTTAGATTGAAAATGTCTTTAAATAAATTATACATGCAATGCCATAATTGCATTCAAAAGTTATTATTACTGTGAGAAATATACAGGTCTGGTCCAAAAGCTGGAGGAAATGTCCTTCATGATAAAGGGATTCCTCTATCAGTATGCTAGTCATAAATCAGACACTTCAATTTTTGCTCTTAAGCGATTACAGTGTGATTATCATAATACTACAGTGATTACAGTAATTTATTACTGCACAAGAAACTTAAGAATCACTAAATGGCTTTTAACTGACAAAAACCTTCAATATGGCCCAACGACACTCTTTATCCCTGTCGTTTATAGGGCTTAGTCTGGTTCAGTGTGAAGCGGCCATGGGGCAAAAAGGACCAGTCAATTCCCCTTCTGCCCATCTTTCTTTGACCGGTCAGTGAACACACGATCTTCTGGTGTCCTCAAACAAAGTAAGATGAGCCTTCAGAGGTCACTTGAAATGCTCGGGTTGATGTGAGTAATCTCAATGCTTTTGTATTTGCAAAACTATCAAAGGTGTCTGATGAATAGCGTGGCTTCTATCAATAGGTTTTTTCAATAGATTAATCCCGACATTGATCAATGAACACTTATTTCGGGTAACATCAATTTTTTTTGTAATATGCCACAAAGAAGCAATGATATAATTGTCAATTGGTGGCAGTTGAAGCAAATATCAGATAATATATAAGCAGAGTGATATTGATTTGTTATATTTTCCTTTACATCTGCGCTTATATTATGTCATGGTACTATACTTGATCGTCCAATCTTTTTAATTCTTATAGACCGGTTTATTCAGAACACATTTCAGATTTATAATGCGTTGTTTGCTTTGACTATTTTAATCCATACTATCTGTCTGGCTGTCAATACAATTCTCAATATATCATTATGTTTCTCCTCGGAGCAGATCAATCTTATCACGGAGCATTACAGTTGACACCAAGGCTGGAACATCAATATGGAAATGTCAATATTTAAGCTAGTGGATGAGTATTAAGCATTTGGCTTGAAGATTCCCAAATAATCGTTGGTATTTACTGATGAGTGAATTGAATTAGCGAATCTGATACCGTGAATTATGGTGTCAAACTATTAATTGCCAATTTTATCATGCTTGCCTCTTCTTTAGAATTATATTTCTATTCTGATATTGCTAATGTCTCCTGTCATAGAGCGTAGAGCGTCCGACTCCCAATCCCAAGGGACTGGGATCGAGTTTCGCCCACTGACTTCGGCTTGTGGCCTTTAGCAAGCTGCTTAGTCCTCTTTGCTACTGTCTGCCCAGTAGGGAGTGGGTACCTGGCTATTCAGATATAGGAATACTTCAGAATGAAATCCAAAGCCATGGCACCAATTAGGCATGTGTATGGCTGTTTACTCCTAAGGGAGCTGGGTTTGAGACCAGGGGAGCTGCTGTATGCCACTTAATGGGTAAAGTGGTTGTAGGGTATGGGTAAAACTTTATTTAACGTTGGTATAGGAAATAAAAAAAGAAACATATGCAGCGTGTACTTGTAACCGATAATAAAACAAACCGCTAAAACAAAAATAAAAGAAACGTTACAGTTAAACAGAAATAAAATTAATAATGACTGTGAGTTAAAATGCATGTCATGACAGCAAAAGGGCCTAAAATAAATTTCATATAAAAACATAAGCATACTATGAATAACATTAAAATCAGATGAGAGGAGCTTGAAATCATTATGGATTATTTTGAGAACCATAATCAATAACTTTTTTATACGTTGAAGGTACACAGTTGACACATTAGATCTGGCGAGGAGACTTCGATAATTTACATCATCATTTTTCTTGTAACTTTTCCATTGTGTTGTAAATTTTCATTAAAAACTTTTCATTCAAGTCAAAGGATTCTACTGTAGTTCCATCAACATTTATATTTAGTGTACTATTATGAAGGCAAGAAATTGTCATTGATTGAATTTTGTTAGGATTTTGCTTTCATGAAGTTGTATTTAAACCATTAAGGAGATAGGCTAGCTGCTTTCTCTCAAAAATATTTAAATGTGCATTGTGAACATCCAACATTTGGGCTGCCAATAATAATGGCCATGTGGCCCTATGTTCATTATTGCTTTATTATGTCATAGCCTGGTCACATAGCCAAATGATTCCTGGATATTTTATCATTTTTGTTTTTGGTGGATGTTTTTCCTCATTCAAGACACTAAATGTGTAACAAGGTGTTAATCCAAACTTTTTCTTCCGAGAATTACATCTAATTATTCATGGTCTTAGTCCCCCAAAAGTGTACATACTCTTGAGCAAAACATAGTTCAATTCCTTTATTTTTAATTTAACCAACAAGCACCATGATTTACATTCTAGTGACAATTTCAACCATTAGCCTTTTAGTCTGTCAAAGGTGCACATACCTTTTTGTCACAACGATGATTTCATTCACTCTCATCCTGACCAAGTGTATGATTGTGAACTTTTGAACCCAACTGTATAACCATCTTATGTAAATGGTAATATAATTGACAGTATTGATGAGATCCTGTCTGTTGTTCAACTTGCATCGAGTATTTCATTAAACAAAACTTACGACTCAGCAAGCAGACTTCGACAGCCGGGTGATGTGAAAAAGTGCTCCTCCATGTTAGAACAATGAGATCCATGTCTTTGCATGATTTAGAACTGCAGTTATTGGGATGTAAGCTGATAACTTAAATGTTAACAGAGGCATGTCTATGAATATTCATGAGCTTAATGGCAGTCATGAATATTCATGAACACAGATCTTATTAAGTTTGGGACTTTAGATTGTGTAACGTGGCTTGATAAGAAAAATGCATCACCATATGGGAAATTCGATCGACAAAAGTGGTGGTGATGAAAAGATAGAAAGTTAGAACATGAAAAGAGCTTACACAAGGATTGAATTACAATGACAAATCGGGGTCACTGGAGTTATCAACGTGATGCTAATTCTGCCCAAATGTAAATGCAAATGTAGGCCTTTAGAATCAACACTCTAGCAGTTTCAATATACTTTACAATTACACCAAATGTAAATGTAGGCCTTTAGAATCAACACTCTAGCAGTTTCAATATACCTTAAAATTACACCAAATGTAAATGCAAATGTAGGCCTTTAGAATCAACACTCTAGCAGTTTCAATATACCTTAAATTTACACCAAATGTAAATGCAAATGTAGGCCTTTAGAATCAACACTCTAGCAGTTTCAATATACCTTAAATTTACACCAAATGTAAATGCAAATGTAGGCCTTTAGAATCAACACTCTAGCAGTTTCAATATACCTTAAAATTACACCAAATGTAAATGCAAATGTAGGCCTTTAGAATCAACACTCTAGCAGTTTCAATATACCTTAAATTTACACCAAATGTAAATGTAAATGTAGGCCTTTAGAATTACTGCTCTAGCAGTTTCAACAGACTTTGCAATTACACCAAATGTAAATGTAGGTCTCTAGAATCACTGCTCAAGCAGTTTCAATATTCCTTAAAATTACACCAAATGTAAATGTAGGCCTTTAGAATTACTGCTCTAGTAGTTTCAACAGGCTTTACAATTACACCCTTGGCAGCCCAATCCAGAGTTTTTCTCAACTTCCTGGGGAGTATTCAATCTTGAACACGACTTTAGAGCTCACACCAGTGCCGTCACTGTGGTAGCTAAAGCCAAGTACCCATTGCACCTGGTTGGGGGTAAGGCATTGGTTGATGAGGATCTGCCAAACTCCTCGGTTCGAACCCACAACTTTGTGGGCAGCAGGCGAAAACCTTAACCACTAGACCAAGGTATTTCCAACTATGAAAACAAAGTATTATGTACCAACTTAGGCAGCTGTGTCGTCAAGTTGAAGATGCTCGACGGTAGGGGCACTCTTCTTGAGCAAAATCCAAGCTGGATGGCTTTCTAATCAGACATTAAGTGCCTTTTAATTGTGCCTATGCTGAGGCAAGTAAAAGACCCCACCCATGGCGTAAATGTGTAACATACGTGAACTCTCCTCTCTGTCAACTCATCAATAAACCCTCGATAGCGGCAAGAACTTGCACGCCTTAGAGGGCTGCACTGCAGATATCAATCTATCTATCTATAACAGGAGAAGCAAAACACCTCTGAAAATCATCAGACCAGAAAAGACACTCATTTCCATATTTATCAATTTCTTACTACATCATGTATAAAATAAGGATCTTCTTTCAAATGTATTGCAGAATTCTGAAACTGTAATGATGAGATTGATATTACACCATATTGCACTTATTGCCCATTGCATTAAACATCATTCAACACAAACATCTAGTGAAAATTTCATTTGTAACTACCCTCAAAGCAAACATGGATGTTATCAATATTAAATTGAAATGTTATTTGTGAAAATGTGTAGCTTAATTGTCATGCAATTTATCTAATTGCCACAATGTGTTAATTCAAAAACGTCACTTTACTGGAATCTGATTCACTATTGTAGCATTGCAGAAGTTGAATCCACAAGCGGCCAAACAACTGTTCAATTACCAAATCGAATTTTGTTCAATTCATGTAAGAAATGTTTTGTGTCATAATGTGATGTATTCACCTCCTCAATCAACCCACATGAGCAGCAAGAACTGGCCTTAGAGGGCTGCACTTTCCACTGTCTATCTATCTATCCATCCATCTATCCGTCTGTCTATCTATCTATCTATCTATATGACTGTCTCTCTATCTTTCTATCTATCTATCTATATCCATCTATCAGCCTCTCTGTCTGCCTGTTGTTCAATCTATCTACCTACCTATCTATCTATCCAACTATCTATCTATCTATCCATCTATCTATCTGTCTGTCTTTCTGTCTATCTATCTATCTATCTGTCAATCTATCTTTCTATCTATCTATCTATCTATCTATCTATATATCTATCGATGTATATATTTGTCTAACTATCTATCTGTTTGTCTATCTATCTATCTATCTCCTATCTATCTCCTATCTCATATCTATCTCTTATCTAATTGCCACAATCTTATCTATATATATATATATCTATCTACCTGTATGAGAATTTATCGATTTGAAGATAAGTACTTTAATCGTTGTGCAAACGTCGTTTTAAGGGAAGATGAGACGTAGATTACCTTTGCATGCCATATATCTGGGTACAGTGCTGGAAAAACTAACCCCAACATTTGGGACATAAAGCACCAGTCTTTGTAAATACTTCAAAGGGACTCAAAGGACCAGTCAATACTCGCTTTGGTCATCCATCTTTGACGGGTCAGTGAACACAAGATTTTCTGCTGTGAAGAATTCTCTCAAATGGACACCAGAGGGCAGTTGTGATGGCGGTTGCTCAGCAACAAATCAATTCACAAAGAATGTCAAATATGTTATATGATGTTTCTATGTTGTTATCTTAACAAATTATGTTACATATCGAAACCAAATGGATTAATTTGAAAACACAAGATAAGCTAAATAGGACGGATTTATTTAATAACAGAAGTTTATATTTGGTTAGAATGGGGCATCCAGGCATTTTTCCTGGTGATCGGAATTTGCCGATTGAAATGTGACATTACAGTTGAAATGTTTGTGACTGTAACTAAGGGCATTACTGGAAAACAGTACATTTACTGAGTGATTCACCCTAATGAAATATGTTGTTAAATAGAAAAATAAAACAATAAAAAAACTTAGTAAATTATAACAAAAACCATTGATACATTTGGGTTTTCCTGTGAGAGTGTTGAGTTTGTGTTTAAAGTTGACAAGAGGTTAATGCAATGTTATTTTATTGTGCTCTTCCATATTTGTTCTATTTCTATAAAAATTCATGTTTTAGTTTTTTGATGTTCAGAATTGACTTACACGATGGCTGAAAACGTAAAATATGTACTTCTCTAAAAATAGACTGTACTTGATTATACCCCATCACATGCATAAAAGGGGTCTTTAAAGCACCGGCTGCTTTCTCCCTCCAGAGGCCAGCCATTTCTCGTTCCGGGGGGGCCCCCACTAACTTCCGGTTGTCCGTTTAGCCAAGGTCATCCATATTAAAGGGCACGATTGTATCAATGTCATTCAATGACCTTGAAGGCTTTGCTCTTTCATGTGTAAAAGCCAGGTCATTAGTGCTTTGCCCAATTGGCAGAGCGATGGTCATTTCAGGACACTGCTCTAGATACTGTATTAGCCTATTTGGAACTTCTGATGCCAAGCTTTATACAGTAGATAAATTATTTGAGATATTTGTTTACACGACTGTAAACTACTTGTTTCTTCGCCCTCTGGGTTCAACTGTTTTTGAGCCACATCTCAGGCACCGTTTGATCACATGATAAAGGTGTTGTGGTTTAATGGTCAAAGCGCTTACCTTCAAGCCAAAAAGTTGTAGGTTTGAGCCCCCACCATGGCATGGAGGAACTGAGCAGATCCTCTGTAACTCTTTGCTCCACTCCACCCAGGTGTAATATCAATGGGCACTTGGCTGTAGGCAGTGATGGTGATTGTAGTGTGCCTAGCACATCAATGACTACTCATCTGCATACTCCTCAGGGAGTTGAGAAAGACTCATGCTTGAACAGGCATGCCAAGGGTGGAATATTTGCATCAGTCATACTTATCATTATGAAATCCTTCATTCTATTGTAGATAAATTAAAATGCAACATTGAGCACCAGTTGTAAAATCATGAAATGTGTAAAGTAATAAAACCAATACGCTTCAATCATATCATGTTTACAAGCCTTAGTTCTACCAGTTTATTCTGGTTTTTGTCATCCATAAAGACAGTTTATTCTTATCATAAAATAACTGCATGAATGATCGTGTACATTTTTTACCCATATGAGTACCAGCTTTGGCATTGCACCAACACATTGTCAGCACATTTGTACATTGGAAAAAACGCCCTGTGTAATGTTTGTGTAGGCTGTATCAGCTATATTTGTGCTGCATTTTACCTTCCAATAGAATTGATCAGTCAATCAAGCCACTTATAGTCCAAACCGTATCATTAGATAAGCTTTCAAAAGTCAATAATTCTCTGAAAGAGCAATAATTATCTGAGCATTTAACTCAAAGCTGTAATCAGCTACCCTTGAATTCAAATCCAATGGGCATGGGCAAACTGTAATTTTCTGCCATGTTCAACTGAAATATTTATCATCACATGAGCCAATACATTAAGATGGATATCGATGTCAAATCTATTTTCCTTCATTTTTTTGGACACAATGCCAACTTGTTAGGTAATCAAAAAATGGAAAGATTACTTAACAGTAAGTTATATTTTTTGTATATATATCAAAGTGTCCTGTTTTCGTCATAGTAATAAGGTCATTGTGCCTATATAACTGAAGTTAACTGTCCTGTTTTCATCATAGTAATAAGGTCATTGTGCCTATATGACTGAAGTTAACTGTCCTGTTTTCTTCATAGTAATTAGGTCATTGTGCCTATATGACTTGAGTTAAGTGTCCTGTTTTCTTCATAGTAATTAGGTCATTGTGCCTATATGACTGAAGTAAAAGAATCAATCAATGTATAACCTTTTTGATTTGTTATATATTTGTATTTACCTACAGTGTAACCCATTCTTTACTTAATCTCTTACAAGCTTGACTGCAAGATCATAATTGAAGACCTGTTCCTAATGTCTTTATTGCTTAAGAGAGCTTGTTCAGGAAAACTTATTTTCAAGTATATTCATCATGACTCATGAGTAATAGACAAAATAAAAAGAAAGTTAATAGGAAAAAGGGGAAAATAAATGAAATTAAACAAAGATGGTATTAGAAAATGTAATGTACAATGCTAGTCGCTCTAAAAAAATTGTAAATCAATAATACTTAAATAAAATTGTGCTATGCTTTAATAACTTTGACAACTTTTATGCAATAATGATTATGGTATCCGTCAATTCCATTTTAGCCAAGTCCGCTGAAGGTCCCGGGTTCGATCCCCGGCCCAGACACTCACTACGAGATCACATGAGACGTTAAATTGGAGATGCCTTGTACTCGATGTCTATGCTGAGGCAAGTAAGAGACCCACTTATACTTAACCATTGTAAGATGATTTCATCAAAATGTGATGCCATTAAATGAACTCATTCACAATGGTAAGGCACAATAACATCACAGCAGAAAGAGAAAAGGGCAAATAAAGTACAAGAAAAGTCCAAAAACATCTTAAAAGGTGAGAAGTATGGCAATCTGTGAAATCTGGCCACTTGTACATTGTGACATTGCCCAGGGGAAATGAGGCTGTGACTTTGGTGACCTTTCATTTGAGACCAATGGCTCCAGGGGTGTCTCAAGGTTGGGCATCCATGATGTTTTTATTTTTTTATTCTGGAACATCATTTGCTGTTCATTCTTACTTATTGGAAAACAGCCGCGAATACATTGGTTCGAAGCCCACTCCCTGCACTACCTTAGATAGATAGATAGATAGATAGATAGATAGATAGATACCTAGATAGATAGCTAGATAGCTAGATAGTAGGTAGATAGATAGATAGATAGAGGGGTAGACAGATAGAGGGGTAGATAGATAGATAGATACATAGATAGATAGATAGATACATAGATAGATAGATAGACAGATAGATAGAGGGGTAGATAGATAGATAGATAGATAGATAGATAGATAGATAGACAGATAGATAGATAGATAGATAGACAGATAGATAGAGGGTAGATAGATAGATAGATAGATAGATAGCTGCAGCCCTCTGATACAAGTTCTTGTTGAATGATGAGGTGTGAGAAAGATGATGAGTCATCCTCCCATGTTACACATTTATCCCATGGGTTGGGACTTTTACTTGCCTTAGCATATACATTGAGTACAAGGAACAGTCTTTTAATGCCTCATGCGATGGACATCCAGCTGGGATGTACAGTTTATTTCATAAAATATGGTAGATTCTAGACAGTTGTAGCAACCTATTCCTGGCTGTAGTTATAACTGGCTAAAGCCTGCCACTTCTGGGCCGGGGATTGAACCTGGGTCATTGGTATTCAATAAAATTACATGTATATTGTATGCACCTTCTCTGTTGGCCTAATGACACTGCATGTAACATTCATTTTAGCTTTTCGCTTTTGCTTAATGTTATCTCAATCAACTCGTGATAAAATTACTCGGCCAAGATGATGATTGTGCTGTTTCAAAAGTGTTTTGTTTTAGCGAATTCTGTTTCTGTTGATTTAGAAAATTTATTCCTGAGATTGAATTCCAAGATGTCCAAATGTTGAATAATGAGATAAAGATTTAACAATTCATGAACAATGTGCAATGTCTCAAATTGCTGTGCACCACAATTGAGCAGTAATACAATCCTGTCAAGTTTGGTTTATTGATTGGATCATTATGAAGTTTCCCATAAATTTCATTGGGGTATATTTCATGGGGTGAACTTTATGGATCTTTGCTGCTTAACGAAAAATTTTATAGTTGTCTGAATCATCCAATATAATTTATTGCCATGTCATGATAATTTATTACTACACTTTTATTCCTTTACATTTTATTCTTTACATTTTATAACAATTCTATCAATTTCCTTATTTCTATCAAATGTTCAAGCAACCTTTTGTTAACAATTTCATCTGTAACAACTCGCTCAATTGTAGGTAAACTTTTGAACCCTACTGTAGCCATTTCCCCATTTACACACACATTTGTAGTGCAACTTATAAATGTCTTAATTGCCAAGCAAGTTTTACCCATTGGACTGTCCAAAGAAACATAGATGTACGTACATTATTAAAAACACAAATTAGTGTATCAGCCTTTCTAGTCACATGTATGTAGAGCTAAAACAAAGTTGTAAAGCTCAGTAAAATCCACTAAAATGCCATATTCTCCCTTGATTTCTGCTATAGTTATCATCATTCTACTGGGTTATCTAAGTTGTGAATTAAGTCACAAGACCGTTTACATCATGTTTCTGGGACATCCAGTGTAAGAAGTGCCGTGAAGAAACAATTAAATTGATTTATTAGATGCGACAAATTTTGTGTAGCACCCTGCTAGAAAGATCCAATGCAAGGTGTTCTGTTTCAAGCACGGCCTATCCGCGTGCTTGCAAATGACAGTAATTTTTCGGTCTACTGCCATAGTATTTATTGTATTATAACTGTCTATGCTTCTATTTGTAATCATGATCAATAAAACAAAATTACTTACTTACTTACCTACTTACCTACTTACTTACTCACTTACTTACTTACTTACTTACTTACTTACTTACCTACTTACTCACTTATTTACCTACTTACTTACTTACCTACCTACTTAATTACTTACTTACCTACTTACTTACCTACCTACTTGCCTACTTACTTGCCTACTTAGCTACTTCATTGAATTTCATTGGATTTCATGGACTTAGTTTAACTGAATAGAACGTTGAATTGAATTGCATTGAATTGAATTTACTGAAAGGAAGCAGAGTCACACAGGATCTAATCTCTAAATACCTGATGGCGTGTTAAACTCAAACTTCTTTCCGTTAGCTTACTAACACCTGACAAACATGTTTAATGTAGCATTTAATCTGTATATTCCAAGTTTCCTACACAAACCGTCCACTGGAAAAAATGTCCAAACTAAAACCTACACTCTCAACTAGCTATTTGGACATTTACTTTGAAGATTTGCCACTGATGGATGGCTGAGCTTCAAACAAAGATGGCAAATAGAGCTAAATAGAAAAAGCGACTGACAGAAGCAAACGGATGTCTGCCTCGTCTTTGTGGGCGGATTCAGTGACGCTTTGTTGTTTCTCGAAAAAACTTCAAAGCGTCCGTCTCCAAGGTAGCGAGTCTATAAGGTTACTTGTGATGAAGGCCTTTGTGCCTCTTTCGGAATCAGATATCTTGATTCAAGTTACTTTGTTGTTCGCTGCCAAAGTAACGCTAGAAAACAAAGAGTGTCATTGAAATATGTTTCTTGATTTGCCTTTGAGTCTATCTATCAATTAGTTGTAAGGATTGGGTGGTTTTGAAAGCTGGTGGCAGAATGAAAAATATTACATCGGGTTGAAAATACAGTAGTGGAATAAGTTTTTGCATGCCTAATACATATCCTGCTAATTGTGTTACATTTACTTAAATGGAATAACATGCTGAGATAATCAACAGCAGTCCAATTTGATGTTTTCATTTACCTTATGACAGAACGACAGACAGAAAGTATTTATTGATTAAGGAAAACTGGTTATATTATGGTCATAGGAAACATGCACTAAGGCCAAAAGCCGCTGACGTGCATGCCACCTATGAGCCATTTAGTTTTATAACATATGAATATTGGCTACATATGAAAGGAACATCATGGTAAGGATTGCAATTGCTACAAGCAGGACAGTACCTTATTGTTACCTATATTTACATTAATTGTTTTAGATGCATGTTCGCTGATGGGCTACCTTGTACTGCATACATAACAGTTTGGATTAGTGCAGTGAAGTGACCAAATAGTCCATACACAGGTAGACCTCTCTGGTGCCCTGAGTGAATTACACTCAGGTTGGGTCTGGGCAGTTCTGTGATCTGATTGGTTGATATCTAGCACCCACAAATTGTGAGGTCACTGACCTGTCTCTGTTCTTTAGACGGGGACGAGCTAGGGTAGATGAGAACTTCCATAAGAGAAAACAATTTTTCCCCAATTTCTTGCTCATTCAATGGACGTGAGGAGATCTGTCAACTTTTCAGAAACATTTAGAAGTAGATTTGATTTCCAGCATGCAGGGTTATATTTACTTATGAGTTGATTCTCAACTTTGTGTCATTGAAAACAATTATTATCTGTAAGGTGCATAATATCAGAGTCTCCAGCATGCAGAAATAATAAAATGTTGTTAATAATAATAATAAAATGTTGTTAATAATAATATTATCATTTTGTTGATAATAATAATTAAATGTTGTTGATGATAATAATAAAATGTTGTTAATAATAATAATAAAATGTTATAGATGTTGTCTTATAAATTGTTGTGTGATGTCCAATTTTCTGTACAATATGATGTTTTAGAAAAAATACTTGAAAAATGCAAGGCATTTTCCAGGTCTTTTCAAATTATGCTGAAAGGCAAAATGCCTTCAGACAACGTGTGCATATTTTTTTGCATTGCAGCATAGAGATGAAACAGACAAACAAATGGTTTGCCACTGAATTATTGACATTTCTTTTGTGCAATATTTTGGTCTCATATTTGCATTTCTGTCGCACAAATCTCTTTGTGTTTGTCTCTTGTTCGTTTCTGAGACATTTCTGGCTTTTTTTATTTTGTTTTATGATATTTTTGTCACTGCCAGTCCTCTCATAAATATCAAATGGGGGAGAATGTAATACACCACCATCAGACGCCATCTTCCCATAATGTCATTCTGATACAACAAACGTTACCATAGCAACCACAATGGGCAAGGTCACAGCTCCTCTTAACATATTAGACCTTAATAAAAAAACAAAGGAAAAGTGCCATTACTGACAGGACACATTGTCTTCATATGTTTCTGAACATGCAATAATGTGATAGTCCTGTGAAGGTAACAAGTCTGCATCCTTGTATTATTAAAGAGATGTCAACTACACATACCATGCAGCAATGCAGCATATGTCAGCATTTGACCTTGAATGTTGCTGATGTGACAAAAAATGCTTTCCGCGATGTCCTTGTGAAGATATATGGAAAATAATGGAGGCATTTACTCAATCATGCACATATGAAGTCAGGACTAACGGCAATTGGATGCACATTTTCAAGAGGAGAGGAGAGGAGAGGAGAGGAGAGGAGAGGAGAGGAGAGGAGAGGAGAGGAGAGGAGAGGAGAGGAGAGGAGAGGAGAGGAGAGGAGAGGAGAGGAGAGGAGAGGAGAGGAGAGGAGAGGAGAGGAGAGGAGAGGAGAGGAGAGGAGAGGAGAGGAGAGGAGAGGAGAGGAGAGGAGAGGAGAGGAGAGGAGAGGAGAGGAGAGGAGAGGAGAGGAGAGGAGAGGAGAGGAGAGGAGAGGAGAGGAGAGGAGAGGAGAGGAGAGGAGAGGAGAGGAGAGGAGAGGAGAGGAGAGGAGAGGAGAGGAGAGGAGAGGACTAGTCCCTTTCTCGATGAACTAAGGGTGGGGGCCTAGCTCAGTGGTAGCACACTGAGCTTCCAACCACTGGGTCCTAGGTTCAAGTCCCGGTTGAGCCCAAGTTGGATGGCTGTTTCGTCCATCATCTCATTGCCATGGTCCTTGCCTGTCCTAATAAGCCAATCAGGTGCAGAAATACAGGACGTAAGGCCCTAATCCACCTACCCACCACCCTTAATGAACTACATCCGAGAAGGCCACCATTCGCATTAAACAATCTGTATTAGTCCATTGTAGATAGTGTCTATGCTGGGGCATAGAAGATCCCTGCCATTGGTGGTAAATGGGACATGGTAAGAAGTGATATGCTATATACTTTATACTGTAAACAGAGTAAACATCAGATTTTTTAAGATGAATTCAGTGATTCATGCCGCTAGCTCTTTGACAGTCTATGCAAGAAAAAGAAGAACAGAAAAACTTAAAATAAGTCACTAGCCGAGTAGAATTGTAGCTTGTGTGTCTTCCTGTGTAGATGTCAGAAAGACGAAATAATGTCTTTGCACGAACTGCAGGAAGGAAGGAACTAATTTTCTGCGCCAGAAGTTATAACAACTGGGCAGATGATGATTTCCTTTTGTCCTAATGGAGTGTTTGGGCGGAAGAGAGCTTGTGACAACCGGAACTACTTTCTTACGTAGTTCCTTCGTATTAGTACGCCCCTTGGAATGTCTTTGAAAGTTAACTTTGAGAATTGGAGCATGCCATTTTCTCTTGAAATAAAAAACATGTCATTTCAAAAGTAAAATACAATCAATTTCCAATAGCTCTAGAATCAGAATCGGAAATATCTTTGTTTTGTCCTTCCATCTGCCTCTTTATCTGTCTGTCTCTCTAATGTTATGACATATGTATCATTTATGATATTTTACATGTCAATAAAATCTATATATATATATCTAATTAAATTTCTCTCTCTATCTATTGCAACTTTAGCTGTCTCTCATTTTCCATGTGTTAATTTTTCCTTGTTTGTCCGTCTTGGTATTTCTCTATTTCTCATCCATTTCTCTGTCTTTATGCCTTTGTCTACAGCCACTTGTCTCTTGTCTCTTGTCTGTCTGTCTGTCTAGGTGTCTGTCTGTCAATCTGTCCCCGTCTCTCTATCTTCGTATTTCTCTTCCATGTCTTTGTCTTCATGTATCTATCTATGGTAACTCTGTCACTTGATCTCTCTATCTGTCTGCCTATCTGCCCATCCAGCTGCTGCGCTGTTTGTCTAGCTGTCTGACTGTCTGTCTGTCTAGCTATCGTGCTGGCTGTGTATTTGTCTAGCTGCCATGCTGTCTGTTTAGCTGTCTGTTGCCCTGTCTGTCTGTCTGTCTGTCCAGCTGTCTGTCTAGCTGTCACGCTGTCTGTGTATCTGTCTACCTGCAATGATGTCTGTTTAGCTGTCTAGCTGTCTGTCTGCCTGTCTAGCTGTTGCATTGTCTTGCTATCTGTCTTCTTATCTTCGCACATATTTTCCATTTTTACCTTCCTTGACCTCACTGCTTTTTACCTCCATGTCATAGTATCATACAACTCATAATACATGACACCCTGTAATGGATCCACGCCATGAATACATTACCTCATATTTGCCCCTTTTTGTCCTCTTACCAAAAGCTTTCACAGAATGCCATCGGAATAATGTCATATTGTGATCATAAGTGATGCGTTGCATGCTTAAAGTGCATTTAGAGTATGCGAAAACTTCTCAGATACAGAAATGTCTTTGACACTGCGGATGTATTCACTATTTGCATGCGAGTCGGATGGATAATGGTTAGATGTCAGTAATAAATGCACCAGAATTTGAATGATGAGATGTAGAGCATTATCACTAACAGGGATCCAAGGTTGGGCTAATGTCAAAGCAAATGGCTAATACACACTGCATATAGAGCATAACTTATATCTGATTCTCAATTCCCAGTCCCGGGTAGTCTTCATGAGCTACAGCCTAGCCGGATGTCGCATGGCTGTCTGAGAAAGGACCTCCTGATCTTATATATTTTTATATACTGTTCAATTAAACTTGTTCTGAGTTCTATTTGAAGTAAAATTGCACCACTTCGATTGCAAATATATTCAAATCACGCTCATTCTAATTATTTTCTTCACATAAATGTAATTGCATAGGCGGATCCAGGGGGGGGGGTGTCCAGAGGGTCCGGCGTGGACCCCCCTCCTTTCAATATTTCTGGATCCGCCCCTGAATTGCAGAGCAGTTATAAATTATAATAAATGTCATTTGTATCTAAAAGTTTGTGCTAATCAGGAAGTTCAGTTGGCTATATTTTACGCAGGAGTTTCCAGCCAAATAAAGCTAGGTTGGGCGTCATGTGGTAAAAGAGAGTTGTTTCCAGTTATGGATTGCCGTACATCCAAATTTGTTTAGGCAAACTGCCAGAGTAATATTACAGAATATCCACAGCATGTTTGCTGTTAGTTCACAAACATTTACATTAAAGTTGCATCGCTACTGTTTTCTTTATTCTTTGACACAGCATTATTTTCATAAAGTTATATACAGTTCAAATATGGAAGTTCTATAACAAACATAGAAGAGAAAAATAGGAGTCATATAACAAACATAGAAGTTCTAGAACAAAATATAAGTTCTCGAACAAAATAGAAGTTATGTAACAAACACAGAAGTCCTATAACAAACATATAACAAACATAGACATTATGTAACAAACATAGACATTATTTAACCAACATAGAAGTTTTATACAAAACATATACGTTTTATGAATGGAATTAATGAAACACACAAATTGGTATGAAAGAGTTTTATTATTAACAGACTTAAACTGCATAATGAACAAGAAAACTTTTATTTATGCAATATACATGAAAGATAAGAGTTAAACATAACAATCATCTCAATTTCAGTCTTATCAACTTATTTTCCTGACTCATTCATTTTAAATTGACATTACGAGATCTTGGTATACTGAGAACATACAAATCAAATGCAATCAACATCAATGAAACTGTCTGCATCAACATTTTAAAAAGAGTTTGTATTATCTGTTCGATGCGTCTGATTTAGCTTTTGCACCTACTGACTTAAAGAATTGGCCGTTACGTTTTGTGGCCTTATTGACCGGTGGGCGAAGTGACTGTTGTGGCCCAAATGACCACCCAGCCAGAGCCTTGTCTTTTATTGATCTCTCTGATTGGAGAGTCGATAGCTGATTGGATGGAAGAGTTGAGCTTTGTTCTGCCTCAGAACTTGGTTGTAAAGTTGGTGGAACAGTTTTATGGTTGTTTAGAGGAGTTGTAGAGTCTTTCGGTAGATTTCCGACCGTTTGGAAATCAGCCGGTTGGAGAGGTTGAGCATTTTGGTTGGTAGTGGCCAAACCATATTGACCACTTTCAGTCTGTAAAGTAGCAGGTACAACTGCTGCTAATGGACTTTGATGCAAGCTGACGTCACTAATTGTGACGTCATTATTGTGTATGATTTCATCTAATGCAGCATCACTTATGACATCGCTAGAATGCTGTGTTTTACCTGAGTGAATGTCTATATCATCAGCCAGCATAGCTGATTGAAAAGTTTCATTTTGTTTTAATGGCAGAGATGGCAGTTTCTGATTATCACCAGTATTTTCTTGTCTGACTTTATCTCGACCAATATTAGCAGCACCTTGAACATCAGTGATGTTATCAATAGAAGTAAATTCTTCTTTTTCTGTTGTATATTCCTGCAGTTCTTCACCATTTTCCATGAATACAAAGTAACGAGAAAGCTCGTTGCTTCGCGGTGATGACACGTTTCGCAGAAGTCTTTGGTTATTGTTAGCGGACCCATTAAGTCTTTCTCCATTGTGGGCATTGCGGTTGTTATTGTTGGCTGTCAGTGCCTTGTAAGGCGGGTGGAGCGACTCACTAATGTCTTGCTTTGAGTCGTTGATTGATAGGTCAATTGAGTCGACACTTTTGGCATCGTTTTCGTTGGCAGCCACGGCATTGGCTGCTGACATACTTTGCCCGTCTGATAGCTTTCCATCAACAACAGTGTCAGGTTGACTCTTAGTGGCTTGAGTGTAATCACTTAAGCCCTTCATCAACAAATTTTCTCTCTTATCACCATATTTAGCATTATCTCCATATTTGGCATCACCGTTTTTGGCATTATCGCCATATTTGGCTTGCTCTGAAACTTCCTCGCCACCTTTGACATTAAAGATATCGCTGCTCTCCGTCGCTAATCCATTAGCGCCTTCCGTATCACCTAAGCCTTTGTAATCCGTCTCATTGGAGTCTTCTCTGGATAGCTTATCAATGTAACGTGAATAGAAGTCAGATATGTCTGGTTTGAATGTCACCGTAATGGAAAAATGATATGGAAATGATAACTCCTCGAAAACATACTCCTGCGATACTTTCGGAATATCACTTTCCGAAGTTAATCTGCGAAACCACAAATCTCCACCGATTTGTGGATTAAACATGAAGGGAATGGGAAAAGTGTGATTCAGTTTGACTAATCCAAGGCGGTCTCCATTTGTTACATTGATATGCTCGTCCTCGATCCAAAGCTGGAAGAAAGTTATAAGAAAATAAAGGTCATGAGAGCGGAAAATTGCAACATCGTGATCACTGATAATGTTGGAGGTTAACATGACGTACCGCTACCATTGCATTGCTTTAGAGCCTTGCAGAGAAGATCGCTCTCCAAAAAGTCAGGCGACACGAAATATAAACATTTTCGCTTTTCTTGTACACTTTTTATATAAAAGGAACCTCAACCAAATGCACTTAACGTCATCTTCTATCTTTTAGAATGCGCTACCATTGTTTATTGTTTATTGAACAAGTTACTCATCCCAAAGGTATAATTAATGCTGCTGTAGGGATGAATATAATTACAGAAAAAATTGGTTTAGTATTATTCAGACCAATAACAAAAAAGTATGTCACCTGATTTTTTAGTTATTTTAATCGGAAATTTTGAGTCTCTTGACTTTTACATTAAATGTATATTGTTAAAGTATTTGTTTTGCTCGGTGTCAGTTGTCTATCTGCTTTAGTCATTTGACTAGCTATTGATGATATACAACTGTAAGACACAACACAGATTGGATACTATGGAAGTCCCGGTGAATGATTTATTTTTCTGTCTGAAATCCTTTTCAAAATGTAGATTGCACCATTTATTCATTTATTACCTATAACCAAACAATATTCATCTGAGAGTTTGCGATGGGTGGCTTTTTGTTTTATTATTTTTTCTTATCATTATATATATATATATTTTATTTTTAATATATCAATGATATAATTTTGTTACAAACTCAAGTATGCTCTGGCACACCTGCAAACACCTTTGCTTAAGAGTTACTTATCTCAATCACCAACCTGAATAACCCTGTGAGCCTTTGCCGGTTGGACTAATCGGTGATATATCAGAGTCATCTGCATACTGTCCCGGTATACCGGCCGCCATATTTGAAGCGCCATCCAATCAGTCGTTGCGACGTAAAAGTTGAAATTGCTAAGCGTTCCATTGTGCATGAATTCGCAGGAACCCAAGACTAGCACACTATTTGGACCGCCGTTTAGGGTTCGATTGCTCGGGTACATACCAGGGCCTATGGTAATCATGGCTGAAAAGAGAAGAATAGATAAATATATATTTTGCGAATATTGAAATTATGAAATTATAGGATTCTAAAAATAGACATACGATTTTTTTATACCTGTCGAACATTTCATTTACTACATCTTTAACTGTTCTTTTTTGTAATTAACCCAGAAGCAGGGTATTATAGCATTATTCCATTGAGTTATATCGGACATCAGCAAATCCCTAGTTAATCTAAATGTACTTTACATGTATTATCAAGTCTGATTGCAATTTAAGTAGTGTACAAGAAATGTATGTATCATTAAGTGACCGTCGAAGTGCTTATTTGGTCACTTAATCAGATGATATTAAACAAGTTTGTCAGTGAAATAGTTAGTCAGTAGTCAGTAGTCTGATGGTCAAGTCAGTGAGTGTCTGGTTTGTACCAGAATCAAATCTCTATCAAATGTCAAATAATTTATTCCAATGTGAGCCATAGAAACAATAACATGCAGTCAGTTTGCCATTTTATTTGGTTAGCTACAGTCGAGCCCAAATACTTTCATCAAATTCAGATTTTACCCCCCCCCCCCCCCCTCTCGGAAATCATCACAATTCTTTATATTGCAATAACAATTCTGATCATTTCCGGACACAAATGTAGGGTCACGCTTGCTTGGTTAATTTCTACATTGCTATCTTGTTTGTATGTAAAATTCTGGGCACAACTGTATCTTACAAATGAACTTACAAGAATGGATTTACATTGTGTAAGAATAGACCCAGTTGAATCCACAATAGACAGAAGAAATTCCCTTCTTTCAAGGAATTATTTTATTTTATTTTGCTGAGTGAAGGATACCGAATTCAAGGTAAAATGCACTCTAGTTTCGAAGTAACATCTGTCATTATATCACGCAAGATGAAAAACAACTCAAAGTTAAGATAGCTGTCAGACAGTCTGCATTCTCTTTAGTGAAATTAATATATCAAATTGTCTTTTACTTGTGTGTTTGAAATATTACAAAGTTATGGTATATGGTGGCTGAGTTGTTGGTGGAGTGGTGGTGGATTAGGGCTTTACGTCCTGTATTTCTGCACCTGTTGGGCTAATTAGGACAGGTAGGGACCATGGCAATGAGATGAAGGATGAAACAGCCATCCAACTCAGGCTCGACCGGGAATTGAACCCTGGACCCAGTGGTTGGAAGCCCAGCGCGCTACCACTGAGCTAGGCCCCCACTCCATGGCAAAAGGCTTTATCTTGACATTTTATACTTTGTAGTGGCATTATATATGAATCCATTGAATAATTTATAATCAACATCTAAGGAGCATATTGATACTTTGTGGTGGCAGCTATATATAGTATTATCTCAATGAAATTATCTACATCTAAGGTGCAGCTGGATGGCCTAATGTTGAAGGCATCCGCCAATTCCATATTGGCCAGCTCCGCATAGACACGGAGAACAAGGCACCTCTAATTTAACATCACATGCGATTGACATCCAGCTGCTGGGATGTAGCTCATGAAGAGTGCACGGGTTGGGAATCAAACTCGTAACATTCAGCAGAGCTGGCCAATGTGGAATTGGCAAATGCCTCAACCATTAGGCCACCCAACTGCTGAAATATATTTTGATTAATAACTACTATGTACATTATTGCGTTAAAGGTAGAGGAAGAAAGAATTTTACCAAAAATATAAGGTAATTGGAATACATTTTGCTGCCTTGAGCTCATTAAAAGAGTACATACAGTAAAATAAATAGTGATGAACAGTAAAATATAAAAGAATGACTAGGGTACACACATAAGTGGGTTAAAAATTACCATTAATAATACGTACAGCAGAGGGATAAAACTGTTTTTAAACCACTTATTACCGAAAACGTTACAGGTCCATCTCCACAAAACCTTTTATTCATAATAGATATTTAAAGCATGGTGGACACATTTCAGGATATCCAAATGCATATAATGGCCTTTGGGGGCAAGAAATACTTCAGGAGTGTCAGAGGTGAAGATATAACATTATTCTCCATTACATGTTAAAAGCTTAAAAGCATACAGCCATAGCAATGTCCCTTGCGTGACCCCAGATATTAGCCAGTGCATAAATGCGATGTTTCTGGTAAACATACCAATGAATACAGCGAATAATATGCTATGTTGTCTCAATGCTACTGGTCCAAGACTTGGTTTATATGACCAGCTGCCAGAGGCAGATGTAATGATGAGATGATAAAGAATACACACCATCGTTAGACACCAAGTACAGTTAATTGGCCAATCTGACCAGTGGCCAAGGCTAGATTTAAGGATGAAATAAGGCTTGGTGCCAATACTATGTTACACATTTACCCCATGGGTGGGATATTTTTCTTGCCCCAGCTTGGACACCAAGTACAAGGCATCTCCAATTTAACATCTGCTAACAAAGCTTCAGACCATAATAATTTAGTAATACAAGAGAAATAATTATCATAGAAGCATATTTGCATCCTTTTGTAAGTTGATAGCATTTTTCATGTCATTGCTTAGTTCTATGAAATGCATCTATGGTAACATTCCAACCGCTGGGTCCTGGGTTAGATTCCCGGTCGAGCCTAAGTTGGATGGCTGTTTCCTCCCTAGTCTTATTGCCATGGTCTCTGCCTGTCCTAATTAGCCCAACTGGTGCAGAAATACAGGACGTAAAGCCCTAATCACACACACACACATCTATGGTAACAACGCCTTCACACTTAAGCAGACCACAAACCCATAAGTTACCTTACATGAAAATAAGTTCTCATATTATTAGTAAATATATGTTATACAGCTTCCGTATTGTGTTATATAATGCTGGTAAATGTAACATACAGCATCATAAAATATCATAGGACAAAAGAATATTATATTTTATCACCCGAGTCTATCAAATTATGCTCACGGGGGTGTTGTGAAAAATGACAGGTTTATGCTTATCATGTGATCAACGAGGCGTCACATGACTCCCGGAATTAATCACATGATATTCTCGCCATTTGTGGAAGCAACATGTCAATTTGGAAGGAATAATGCAATGTTTATGGAACACTAAAACCCTCTAAAGATTAATAAGGAATACAAAGGGATTCTGGGTTATAGGGTAATGATTATGGGATAGATAATAAAAAAGACTTCATTAATAAAACAACGTCTCCATTCTGACCAAGAATTCAAAATATTCTGCTTATGTCTACAATAACACTGGATGGTGAGAGAGTCCAACATAGAGTTTTGTGGGATGAATTAATCCCACAAAACTCAGTTGGATAACAAGACACCCACCATTGCTTATATTCGCCACTCAGTACCACTTACACTGCAGCTGTCCAACATACACTGTCACTGTCCAATATACTCTGCAGCTGTACAACATACACTGTCACTGTCCAATATACTCTGCAGCTGTACAACATACACTGTCACGGTCCAATATACTCTGCAGCTGTACAACATACACTGTCACTGTCCAATATACTCTGATGCTGTACAACTTACACTGTCACTGTCCAATATACTCTGCTGCTGTACAGCATATACTCATCCAGGATGACAATAAAGCAGTCTGAGTGGCTTACAGCAGCGGATGAGTGGTGAATATACGTCAATGTGTAACACAGCCACAATCAGCTGTCTTATCTCATCATTACGTCTGCCTCTGGTAGCTGGTCGTACAAACTGGCTAAGCTTCAGACCCAGTAATATTAAGACATGGGTTACGAAATTGTAAGTTCTGTAGACAAACTAAATCCCCAGCGCTTCCAAATAAACTGCAGGAACAGTGTGTGAAATTGCCTAATACCCAGTGGATTTAACTAGATCCACAAATATCATGACTCAGTTCATTCTGCATGAAATTAAGTGACTCAATTCTAGTTGCACTTTCCTGAGACTCCAAGACTTGTCATTTGAATCAACTTATTTAGCTACACAATTCTGAGATGCAAAGTTTATCTTGAATCATTCATTTAGCTTCCATCATATTGATATTCGTGGAATTTGAATAATAGACAGAATATAATTGTAATAATACTGTGTTCCGCTAAATCATTATTTTCCACATTTATGTGTCAATTATACAACAGCTTATATTTCTAGGACGCTTGGGGGCCGAGCGAATAATTATTATTTACATCGCTGTTTGATTGAAATTTTCACTGTGGATCAAACACAGCTCGAAAATGATCACTATTGTCAAATATGTTCCTACCTTATTTTTTAGGTGTTTACCTTATTTTTTTTAGGTATTTGAAAAAGACAGAGGATAAAATCGTTATCACATGTTGATATTTTGAGAATACAGGAATTTATTCCACAAAGTTGTCATAATAAATTCCTGTAGATTCTATTCTCAAAATAAACATGTGATAACTTATAGTATTATTTCAGTAATAAATTAAGGAAAATCAACATTTAGATAATATATCATTACATGAAAGATACATTTTCACTACTTTCACTAAGATTTCCTTTTATTAAAATTCCACTCCCAAGCTTAATTTCGAAAATGGTTTCCATGGTAACCAATTCAGCAAACAAATTCAGCATAATCCCAAATATGAACTCATCTTCACCGCATCCGTGCTATTAGTAACAGACACCAACGTTTCTTTTATTGTAAAAGTTTGGAAACTTGATAAAACAAATGTTTAGAAACTTGATAATACCATAGTGCAGGTTCTTACTTTAAGAAGCTGCATGTTCAAATTACTTTGATTTCTCTGCGTTTGTTTGTGCAGAAATATCAAGTATCATCATGTCTTGCCCATTTAAATTTTTGCAAGAAAATCTGCAAATGTAAATGTTAAGTATCATAAAAAATATGGCAATTGTATAAAATTTAAAGCATTTAATGCCTTCGTGCCAAAGCATTGGATAAGCTTTTTTTTTGGCTTAGCAATTTATTCTTCAATTCAGTTGATTTCGACAAAGATTGATTTTGATTTCATTTCATTCAACTTCCACAAAAAGAGATAAATATATAGAGAAAAATATTGATATAAAAACAAAAACATATAAAAACATAACATAAACTTGAAAATATCATATTGTGACATTACTATTCAAATGCTGGTAGTTTTTAGATGCTTAGAAAATAAAAATAATATCCTGGCACTTTATCCACATCTAGCATTTTGTAAATTTCATATGAAACATCACATACGAATATATCAATGAGAAGAAAATGTCTGGTTTCAAAATGGCCTTTTCTGAGATGGTGACATTTCAATATATCTTTTTGATGCTTTAGTCTATCATGGTAGATCATTTCTGTGTAGATAATGTGCTTCCAAAATTGCTTCAGATGTATGATATTTAAAGTAATAAAGACAGCATAATGGTTTTGTGGAGAGAGAGATGAATAAGTTTGACATTTCTGCAAATTCATCATTCACACATTATTTGAATGTAATGTCCCGGTGCGACGCATAATTGGGTGACAGTTTGCATTTTGCTATCCGATGTGTCTTTAATGCCAGTTGTCAAATCACACAGTAAGAGCTTGAAAGGCATAAAATGTTACAAATTTGACAGCAAAAATAGCTAAATGGCAATATGCCCTTTTTACGTATAAGAATTAGGTGGTTTACTAGTTTTATATATTAAATTGCCAAATGTTGGATATGATATTTTAGTGAACTTCTGCCATTTATATACAAAAATGATAGGTCATTACACATGATTCTATTTCATCATATTTTATCAAATTTATCATATTTTATCTTATCTTATCTTATCTTATCTTATCTTATCTTAACTTAACTTAACTTAACTTAACTTAACTTAACTTAACTTAACTTAACTTAACTTAACTTAACTTAACTTAACTTAACTTAACTTAACTTAACTTAACTTAACTTAACTTAACTTAACTTAACTTAACTTAACTTAACTTAACTTAACTTAACTTAACTTAACTTAACTTAACTTAACTTAACTTAACTTAACTTAACTTAACTTAACTTAACTTAACTTAACTTAACTTAACTTAACTTAACTTAACTTAACTTAACTTAGTCTAGTCTAGTCTAGTCTAGTCTAGTCTAGTCTAGTCTAGTCTAGTCTAGTCTAGTCTGGTCTAGTCTGGTATAGTCCAGTCCAGTCTAGTTTAGTCTCTTATTATTTTTCTTTATGAAGAACAGAATAAATCATGGCATGAAAGCCATTATGATATTTTCATACTTATTAATTTACCTCGTGGCTAAGTAATTATACCACAATTCTTAACTCATTTCTGAAGTTTAATCGTGTTTAACTTTTGGTCTAAATTAAAAGATGAAAAGACAAAGCTCTAGGCTGTCTCTATTCATAAAGTTATGACTCAATTTAAACTGAAATATTTCCCTATCGATTTGATTCAATTTCCAGTTATTAAATTTGCACTCGCTTCTAGCGAAGATGTCGCTATCTGGAGAGAACTTATGTTGTTTAATGCTGTTTTAAGTTCAGATAAAGTCAGTCACTCCATCAAAGTCAATTGAATTATTAAGGGGTGACATGGAAACTAAACATGATTGTAGTCTGACAATTTTAGTTATCATTTGCAAATGCTGTTATGAGTTCTTATTAATTTGATTTAATCAGTGTTTGATAACTTTACACTTGCTTGCAAGGACTTTGCTGTTTATGGAATTGAGTACATTTTTAATAATTTTGTTTTAAATTAATATGGAGGTTCATTAAAGTGAAATCAAAGTGACATAGTTATTGAAATAATATTTACCTTAAGTTGATAATTGTTATATTGAGTTAAACAGAAGTCTGATAAAATCAAACATGGAAGAATATAGAGCTGTGGAAATGGCATAATTTACTATAGGTCTAACTGGGTTTGGACATTTCACCAAATTAGGAACTCTGTAACTCTTGCCTGAGCAACTCAAAGTATAGCGGAGTTTCGATTAGGTACAATGTAGCTTAGATTAAGTAAAACAAACTTTAGGTTAGCTTAGATTAGCTCCAGTGTATTGCAAGTAGATTAAGTAGTCCAAAGTTTGGATAAGTTGCAGTGTTCTGGAGATTGCGTTAGCTTGTGGAATAGTTTGCACTTTAGTTTGAAAGTTGGAATTGTGTTATTCTAGATGGCACTGCTAAAACATTTCTGTTGAGAGACAGAATACCAATAACTGTATTAATGCCCAATATGAAATAAAAAAGATAATTTAGTATATGGTTATTTCTACTAAATCAGAATGTGCCCGATATACCAATTTATATTATAAATTTATTTATAATTATTACTATTCTAGTACATGGTGCTGCCAAAAATTATTGTTGACGGACCGAATACGAATAACTGTATTAATGCACAATATGACATGAAATAGATAATTTAGGACATTGCTATTTCTACTGAATCAAAATGTGCCTGATATACCAATTTATACTGTATTACATTTTGCCTTGCATTGTCATTTATACTATACCCTATACAGTCAACCCTCATTTATCCGGGCCTCACTTATCCGGTTCCCTCGCTATCGGCACACAATTGGCAGGGAACAAATCTACTTAGTGCATTTATATGTATTCATTTATCTGGTTCCCTTACCTGGGGGATGAAGGTGTGTGGATAAATGAGGGTTGACTGTATATAAATAGTAATGATGCTCATATACGTCACAACCTACAGCCATGTCACTATAATAAGTGTACAACATGACAAAACACCAACATGGCTTTATGTCTGGTACAGCCTCTTTGTTATATTGAAACCCTATAAGTAAATTTCAACAACAAAGATGTCAGGTCTACAGAAGTCTGTTCTATTATCATCATTTGAATGATAGAAGCATATCAGGATTGCTTTAATGCTATATCCTTCACTAGACGCAAATCAGCATTTGCTTTATTCTTCACCAGACATTGACTGTATTGTCAATATTAATATACACAGCCTTTTGAAGTATTTTAGCTGAATCCACCTCAAAGAGTGAATAGATGCGAAATATGAGAAGCTGAACAATGGTGATATGCTATGTTACCCTTGTACAGTACAAGTTGTGCTTTATGAAAATAGCTGACTTTAGTTAGTTGTAGTTAATAGATGCTATATGAATCGATTACTATCTAGACCTATCCATTTATATCTCCAGATTGCCATCAACATATATCCAGATGCCCGCTGGGTAGCATCATTTTACCCATACCGCACACCATGCCTTCTTTTAAAAAAAAAACCACAGAATACTTCCTGTGTGGATAACAAATGAGGACTTTACGTCCTATATTCCTGCACCTGATGGGCTAATTTGGACAGGCAGGAATCATGGCAATGAGATGATGGATGAACGACCGTGCAACTTAGGCTCGACCGGGAATTGAACCTAGGACTGAGTGGTTGGAAGCCCAGGGCGTTATCAAGGAGCCAGGCCCATATATACCTAATTTCAATGAAGAATACTTTGAAATGGAGAATGGCATAGTAATAGTGACATACTGCATTTACCCAGGGTCTGAGTTGTGAAGGTACAATGTCCACTCTGGTTTCCCAACTTCCTAAGTTATCTGATATATTATCTTTTTCTTTATCCTGGATATATATCGTCCAATGTTTTTTTCCCACTCGGAAGCATTTCTTTGCCAGTTCAGCACTTTTGTTCTCTCTCGACGATATATTTTCTTTTTCTTTTTCCTCTTTTTTGTTTTGGTACAAGAAGAGCTCACCATCAAGACAAATGCAAAGTCAGATTGTTTTCTTAATTGCATCTCTTGTGATTGATGCTTCTGACTAGACTAATTGCAGCATCTGCCATGTCTGATTTTTGAAGTGGCTAGGTTAAAGGATACAGTTTATATATTTGAAAAAAAAAAAACTTTACAGATTGTCTGTTATTTGAATACTATAACTCCAGGACCAACCAAACAGTCTAATAGATTTTACTTAAAAGAATGTCATATCTCTCTATTTGCCTATCTATAGTCATTTTATCTTAACTTTAGAGCCAACCAGCTTCAGTATCTAGCCGAAATATTTAGAAAAGTGACCATATGCCACATCTATTGGATCTGTCTATTCAACCTTCTTGCAATTTAATCTTTCTATTTGTCGAGCCAGCCAGCGATCGACAATAATAGCTAGCTGCCTATTTAGAAAAGTGACCAGTTTTGCACTTCTTGAACCAGTTAAAACACAATGCACTTGTCTGTTTACATCTTAATACTGGGCTTGAAGAGATGGTTTCCATGGTAACAAGATCTCCAAAGACTCTATCAGAGGGGACGTTATCACTCAGGGACTTGAGCCTCTCTGTGACCCACCTGAGTGCAATTGTTCTGCATTTCATGGTGTGCTTTGGTTGCTAAGCGCAGCTAAGCAGGATTATTATGGCTTTGCATAACATTCTATAAAATATAACTCACGGATATTTGGTCTTATATGGGTATGAAGATGTGCCGTATGAAATGACAATTTGTATGTAGTGTACTGCATAAATGAATGAGCTTAGGGAAGCCTTATGTTACGAGTTATTGTGTCTGGCTAAGTTATAAATGGCTGCTCTGGCTTCATAAAATGGCATTTGAGTCTATCAAGGCAATTTTAGGTTCTTATGTTGTTATTTGGGGAAGCTATTTGGGGAAGCCCTATGAGGAAGACATATATATCTTAAGAGGACCGCGTAGATCTGTTGTGAAAGTTGTATTGTTTGCCATTGTTGAGCGTTCACTTTATGCTTCTGAGAAACATACTCAGTACGAAATTCTATGTAAGAAAGTTTCAGGTTTGGAGTTCTTTCATATATATACTCTTCATTTATGACGATGACAATAATTGATCTTGGTTGGTGATGTCATAACATCATCTATGTATGTAGCTTGTTGTGCATCAGATGTTCGAGGGACACAGATGATGCTTTATACAACCCGCATATAACACAGAGATTTCCTACTTTTGGAAAAGGTATTTACAGACAAAGTGGAAATTCCATGGTTCCTTCTCTGACAATAAATATGGCATCACATTAAAGTATCTAACCAGTCCAAATGCCCAAGTTGAGCTGCAAAGCCCCTGAGAGACCTGGATCGCATAATAAACAAGGCTTTAGTAAGAATCCCTGCTTGAGACCGTGATGCTCCGTGTTGATCCTGTGTCAAATGATTTGTTTAGTTGTTAGAAAATCTCTCCTCGTCCGAAAAATAAGGGATTAAGGTGAGGCAGAAATTGCTTGTTTAATGCACTTGTTATGATTAAGTGCATGTTGTTCATTAGAATGTGATTGTGTCAAGGTGTAATTTTAAAAGGAGGCTGAGATGGACGGGATTCAGAACAAGGCCAAATTAAATACATTCACGCACATTGCATGTTACAAGGACAGAAAAATGTTGAACTCATGCTCATGGTGTTGAGTGAGCACGTTTTGGTCATTAAAATTTAATTGTAACAGGGTGTGATTTCAAAAGAGGCTCATTCGAAAATAATCACATGTATTGAATGACAAAATTACTTAATTGACCGGGAAAGAATGATTACATTTTCCAAATTTGGATTACAAGTGCAATGTTTTAAAATCCATAAAGTTTTCGTGATTTGATGAGAGAAATTAAAAGGATAAATTTCATACTTCATTCCATACTTTAGACGTGTCACATTTCTAAGACGCTTACAGGTAAGATGTGCTCATATAAAGTGCTAATTCGAACAAATGGTCATCTGTAGAACTAGCTAATTCCACAGGAAATATGTGCATTCTCTTCATACATCAGAAATTAGCAACCAATATCTGACATGTCAGTTCTCAGGACACACTGCTTCTCCAAATGGTGATTTGAGCTGGTTAATAAGGATATATATATTCATATTCATAGTATCTTGAATGAATATAGTCATATCTTTTAGCCTCAGGTTACTGTGAAGGACTTTTGACAGGCCCAGATGAGACATTGTTCAGTTTTTATTGCAATGGTATGTAAAAAATACAAAAAGTATCAACAATTCCATTAACTGCAGCATATAGATATGTCTTGCGGTTGTATGGATTCTTAGCTATGATCGTACAAATTAAAACTTTCAGATGTTGCAAAATACAAACGTGCACGCCCCATGTCACATGAAACCCTATATGGATTTTTTTCCCCTTGAATATTCAGGGAACATCTGAGTATTTGCTTGTCTGGAATATTTCCTGGGATAAACTCGCTCATACTTAAAGAATATCTTAGCAAATATTTGGGCGAGGTTTCGAGGGCAATGGACAAATATTAGAAATGACATTCTCAGGAAATGCAGAGGCTTACAAAGTATCAGAAGAGCAAAAAGTCAAATAAGGATCCTTCAAGATTTGACATCAAGATGAATAAGTTGACGAAAGTCATTTTCCAAGAGATTAATCAGAGTCTGTCGTTTCAGAGAGAGTACAGATTCCTTACAGTGAAATGACATGAGTACTTTTCTAATATTTTTTATTACATTTTTATGGGGAAAAAGTACAGTATAGCGGACCAAAATTGATGACCTTATGTAGCTAGCCTTTTTGTCACGCCTATGACATCATATCCCTGAATTCAATAAATGACATCACAAAAAACGACCGCTCTTTTCATTTTCAAGACAAGACATCGTTTATTTTTTATTTTTTATCGGGGGCTGCCGTCCCAAAACCCCTGCTGTGCTACGCAAATATTATTCCTCTTCTGTGATAGAACAAATTTTGGCAAAAAAAGTGATATTTTTTAATATTTAATGGACGCCAAATATGGGCATTCATTTGGGTTCACTATACTGCACTATACCCCTTTTTGGTATTGGTGCTGCATACATAACATCTCACGATGTACCAACATTTGATAAAGACTTAAAATATCTTTTTTTTTTCATTTAGAATTAAACCACATTTTCTGTTTTCACACACTGATATTACAGCTGATTGCGTTGGAGCATAGTCAAATGGCCATCAGTCTAATTCCAAGTGTGGCTGCCACATCACAGTTTGGCATGCGTGAGTGCCTATATCTGGGTCCCAAAATAACTATCTTATTCCGCTGCTTTACTTCATGATAATTTTCATTTATTCAGATGATTACCCGAGGAAGCTTGATGCATTGGTGCAGATGATTAGATATAAGACACTATGAGCTAAATTTGTTTGCAATGTTTTGACTTCTGTTGCGCAATAGGTGATCATGCCCACCCAAGCGTCCACTAGTCATAACACACTGACAAAGAAATTAAGACCATTTATATTTATGGGCTGACTGGTAACCACTCAAGCTTGATAAATTGTGACATCACTAGGACACTTTGTCAAGTGGCTGACTACACTTCATTGCAATTCACTGTAATTAAGAGAAGCAAAGTGTAGTTCAAGGTTTTTATTATTACTTACATTCATTTCAAACTGTTAATCATTAAAACTGGCAATTACAGTCCTGTGTATGAGTGATGTACATCTCAGGATAATTATATTTAATCTAAATGACAAACATTTTCAAATACTATCATTTGGTTAAAGTAAACTTCCAAAGCAATCCACTGTATAGTGTAACACTTGTGGCTATGTAGATATTGTCAGATTCATTTAAATTAATGCCATGTTACACATCTGCCTGTTGAAAGTAATTTAAATTGCTGTCAGTTGAACATCTGCTGTAAACTATTTCAAGCTGTACTGACATGTTCCAATGTTTTCTTTCAAAATAGTCAATTTTATTTTTCTATTATTATTATTATTATGTTTATTCATACTCGGAAGTACAACCAGCCATTGGGACTGGAAATCAAAAAGTTACGAAATTGAGTTAAGGAAAGGTCCATATACAACAGAATGAAACGACATAAAGGTTAACATTTGGACTTGGTAATAGCCAACATCAAAATGAACATTCAATTTGTAAATCCGCGAGGAGCCTCAGATTGATAATGAAGGAGTGTTTAGTTGGGCACATCACAGGCTAAGCACTCTACAATTGCAATCAGAGCCTGTAAACAAGTACCCATTTGCATCCAGGTGGAGCGATGCAGCGGTTCAGTGAAGATATGCTCAGTTTCTCTAGACAAGGGCCATGCAGCAGTCTTTACATTTTTTCGTGGGATTATATGTGCACACGTTTTTACAACCTTCCTACCTATCTGAATCAATTTTATACTGAAAAAAGTGAATGCACACACTATTACTAATCTTGAAATACTATTTTTTTCCACAATCATCATTTTCATGCAGTGAATCGGCAATCTGCTCCTAAACACATTCATGTTATCACTAAAAGACTTATAGTAAAGTAAGTCATCGCTGAAAAAACCTAATTACTCATTTTCAATGATGTGAAATGGTGATAGTAGGCACTGATGTGTGTATATTATCCAGACAAAATTTATTCAACCTGTAGCAAATACCATGTAAATTTACAGGACTGCTGCCTGGCTAGTTTCTCTAGACAAGCAGTTTCTCCAAGCCATGGCTAGGTTTGAACCCACCACCATGCGCATATGAGTCCAACACCTAATCCTCTAGGCCACAGCACCCACATGCTATCGTTAGAAGCCTCTATTAGTGCTGTAAGGTAAGAAAAATCTGATTTATTCCTAATTACCCACAAGCACTTAACACCAATTTTCCCCTAGAGAGGAAGACGTTGTTTTCACACCTCAAAACAGCGTCATTACGTCACGACATTACGTTAGCACACGGGCCGGAAACTTGATTTATTTACCTCCTTTTGTGAAGCGCACAAAAAAGGGAGGAAAAAACATGGCTATTTTTCATTCGGAGTAAGAATGGCTCAACCGAGCTGACATTATTCCCTGGGTGAATGTGTCCTCCCCAGCAGACTACAAAATAACCCGTGTGCTTGAAGCTGTGAACCTAATGTTTGGTTAGGGTGGGGCATGTGATATTGGGCCATTGTAATATGTGTTTGCTGGACAGATTGGCTGGGTGGTGAACACAGCTGCTGTAGCAAGTTGTGTGGGAGCCTATGTATGGATCACATCAATCTGAGCAATGTACAAGGTTCATAAGATGCACAGATGCTGGCTCCTGGAAACAGATACTAATTCAATAGAAGCCAGACAAAAATACTTTCTTATCACTTGTTCTGGTACAAGAAAAGTTTATGACTGACAATGTAAATGCATCGATAGATAGATAGAGGAAGTGCAGCCCTCTAAGACAAGTTCTTGCTGCTATCGGGGTTGATTGATGAGGTGAGAAAGACGATGAGTCCACCCAAGTTACATATTTACCTCATGGGTGGGATCTTTTACTTGCCTCAGCACAGTCACTGAGTACAAGGGACCACCAATTTAACATCTCATCCGAATGACGTCCAGCTGGGATGGTGCTCATGAAAGGTTGCCCACCCCTGGGATTGTACCCAGGTCCTTCAGGGGAGTAGGCAAGCATTCATCGTCCTCAGCAGCTTAGAGGGTAGACATACATAAAGCATAGACTTTTTTTTCACAGAAAAATTTGTTATCAGGCTAAAGTCATCGAAAAATCTCTCTCTTAGTACATCTTTAGTACATTGATAGTGATCTAAATCTGAATGTAGCCATCAAAAATGTTTCTCAAGACCTTATTAATTTATCACATTTTAAAGTTCTATTCAGACTTTAACATTACCTTTTCCTAACTTATTTTTGCACATCGACTCAAACCAAATTCTTACGCTCGTTATTCCATAACATATAGAAGTTTCCCAATTGCAATCCAGCGGTTGACAGGTCACAATCAGTTTCAATCACATGATGAAACATCATTTACTGATTCATGATAACCCCGAGCCGAACTGAAAATATTTGAGATGTATCCCTGAACGTCATTTCACTCTAAGGAATCTGTACTCTCTCTGAGTAATCTCTTAGAAAATGACTTTCGTCCACAGAACCTCAACTTATTCATCTTGATGTCAAATCTTGAAGGATCCTTATTTGACTTTTTGCTCTTCTGATACCTCATCTTTTATTGTAAAGCCCCGTTCCCACATAGCCGAGTTACTCGTAGTCAACTCGTAGTATTACGTAACACGCCTCTCGGGCCCAGCTCTTACTAAACTCGGCGATTACTCCTCGCACTCGAGAGATGCTCGGCGAATAACTCCTGAGTCTCGTAGCGAACTCGTGAGATTTTGAGCCGAGTTTGCCGAGTCTCCCGAGTATGCCGTGCTGCACGGCACACTCGGCGAATTATCCAGGAGTCCAAAAACTCGGCCATGACTCGCCGAGTTACTCCTCGAACTCGCCGAGTTACTCCTCGAACTCGCCGAGTTACTCCTCGAACTCGCCGAGTTACTCCTCGAACTCGGCGAGTTACTCGGCGCTATTTTCGCTCGTATTACACTCGGGGGGGATGTTCAGGAGTGCGAGGAGTAACTCGGCGAGTTGTAGGAGTAACTCACCGAGTTGTAGGAGTAACTCGCCGAGTAACTCGTCGAGTTCTACCTTTAGTACATGCATCATCAGCGTAGGGGGTCGTATATAATATAAAAGGCCGCTGCTCCTCTAATATCAGTCCGATTTTCGTCAAATAAAGATTGTTTTGTAGTATAATTCATAGTGATTCCATACGTATTTTCGGATTGAAAATAGACCAAATATTCAGCGAGATATTCGTCTGAGAAGGCAGCTAAGTTGGCGGAGGCAAACAGTTGTGCTCTCGCAGACGTCCGCGCCCGGACTGTATCAATGCAGGTAAGGTTGAGCGCTACTTTAAAAGGCTGCTGCTCCCCTAATATTAGTCCGATTTTCGTCAAATAAATATTGAATTATAGTCGAGTTCATACTTATTCCACACAGATTTTCAGATTGAAAATAGACCAAATATTAAGCGAGATATTTGTCTGAAAAGGCAGGTAGTCTGGCGGCGGCAAGGTGCTCTGTTTATGGCCCTGACATGAATGGTGTGGTCAATATTTTTGACCATTTTATATACATTGTTTGGATGAGCTTTATTGCAATTCATTTCTACTCATTCTGCCAACTGCCATGACTGTTATGTCAATTGCTATTAGCATTTTGAATGATACAAAGAATGGGTGTAGAGCATACAGCAAATTCAATACATGTGTCAATTGCCTAATTGCCTAAATTGGGGTTCTTTGACCTGTCATTTCATGGTTTGTTCAAAGATGACACAGTAATTGCTATTAGCATTTTGAATGATACAAAGAATTGGTGTAGAGCATACAGCAAATTCAATACATGTGTCAATTGCCTAATTGCCTAAATTGGGGTTCTTTGACCTGTCATTTCATGGTTTGTTCAAAGATGACACAGTAATATGACATTGTCTTGATTGTCATTCACAATTACAAAAATATGTAATTGCTTTCATTAATTAAAAGCAATATATTTAATTGTAATTACCAGGCAATGATTATATTTGTATAACTTTCTTATCTTTTTGTGTTAATTTGAATCTTATTGTGATATTATGATCAGTATAAATTTGTGTATATTTTGTAAAATTTAAATCTAATATTGATATTGTAATTAGTATTTGTGATTTGATCTGTGATTTTATTTGCTATATTTAATTTACTTATACTGGTGCTCCCTGAAGCGTCCGCGCCCAGACTGTATTAATGCAGAAAGCTGAGCGCTTCTTTAAAAAGCTACTGCTCCCTTAATATTAGTCCGATTTTCGTCAAATAAAGATTGTTTTGTAGTATAATTCATAGTGACTCCATAGGTTTTTTCGGATCGAAAATAGACCAAATATTAAGCGAGATATTCATCTGAGAATGCAGGTAGGCTGGCGTCGGCCTATCATTCGATGGGTGACTCGTCGCTGTCGTAGACACCTTGCTTCACCCGGCGAGTTACTCCTGGTACTCGGCGAGTTACTCCTGGTACTCGGCGAGTTACTCCTGGTACTCGGCGAGTCACTCCTGGTACTCGGCGAGTCGCTCCTGGTACTCGGCGAGTCGCTCGCTGAACCCGCCGAGTAACTCGGCGAGTAATTCGGCGAGTAACTCGGCGAGTCACTCCTGGTCATTTTTTCCCCAAAAATTCGTCGCCAACTCCTCGAATTTTGGGTGTTACGTAATTTTTGTTATTACTACGAGTTGACTACGAGTAACTCGGCTATGTGGGAACGGGGCTTAAGCCTCTGCATTTCCTGAGAATGTCATTTCTAATATTTGTCCATTGCCCTCAAACTATCATCCAAATATTTGCAAAGATCTTCTTTAAATAAGACAGAGTTTATCCCAGGAAATATACCAGACAGGCAAACATAGAAATATCTCCTGAATATTCAAAAAAGTTGTACTGCTTTATAAGAGGGAAATAGTTGTCAGTATTTGATTGAGAAGTAGATGGTATGTGTCAGAATATTTCCAGAAAACTTCCCCAAACTTAAACCAAACTTAATTTGTCACTACATAAATGCTGCTCGCAGGCTTTATACAACAGAGAACATGTACTGTCTGCACACACAAATATTATAAAGATTTGTATATGATAATCAGTATTACTTAGTGGTTTTTGAAATCATCTAACTTCTGACTCCACAATAATTGATCCAGCTAATCTTCGAACTGGTGACATTTACCTGTGTTGATCGCAGATATGTCAGAAGGTTCAGAATATGAGTGACAGACTATACAATTACACCCCTGGCAGGCCAATCCAGAGTCTTTCTCAACTTCCTGGGGAGTATTCAGCCTTAAACACGGGGTTAACCGCAGGGTCTAAAGAGCTCACACCAGTGCCATCACTGTGGGTGCCTTATGCCAAGTACCCATTGCACCTGGGTGGGGTGAGGCAATGGTTGAACAGGATCTGCCCAACTCCTCGATGCCATGGTGGGGGTTTAAATCTTAATCTCTCGGATAGCAGGCGAACCCATTAGCCACTAGACCACGGCATCAACAATAATTTTTCAGCCAAACACCTGAACATGCCCCATGGTTGATTGATTGATTGATTGATTGATTGATTGATTGATTGATTGATTGATAACATATATTTCCTGAGGCATTGCATTCAAGTGAATTAGGTCATCTAATGGGAAGTGCGGGTTTTAGCTCAAAGGTAGCGCTCTGGGCTTCCGGGTTCTATTCCTGGTCGAGCCTAAGTTGGATGGCTGTTTCCTCCTTCGTCTCATTGCCATGGTCCTTACCTGTCCTAATTAGCCCAACTGGTGCAGAAGTACAGGACATAAAGCCCTAATCACACACACACACACATCTAATGGGATCTGTCACATTTAACCTTGACACAATCACATTAATGAACAACATGCACTTAATAAAAGCCACCAATAAAATGAATGTTCATAATTAGTGCATTAAACAAGCAATTTCTATCTCACCTTAATCCCTTATTGTTCAGATGAGGAGAGCTTTTCTAACAACTCAACAAATCATTTGACACAGGATCAACACGGAGCATCACGGTCTCAAACAGGGATTCTTACTAAAGCTTTGTTTATGAAGCGATGCAAGACTTGATGCTTTGAGAAAGCAGCTCAGCAAGATCAGCGAATTGACTTGTTGAACAAGGTACACATTTGTTTTCAGATGATATAACTGATGATAACAGCAGAGAGGCCAGCTATGCTATGGGTATCGGGTTCTATCCCCAAGCTGGCAAATCTTCATGGGCTATGTATCAGTTTAGTAGCAGTCATAAAATATGTTAGTGTGGCTATGGTAGATGCTGGTTGCCTGACGCAATACCATAACATATATTTAACCAGCATCTTCACTAAACATACAGCTGCAGCCAAAACCTTTGTAACACTTGACATAAATGGTGCCTATATATATGGTACTTCTTTGATCTTGCATTGTAGGACCCATGGCCATCTATATGGCCTAGGGAATTGTTATGACCTGCTTAAATGTCAGTTGTCCTCCCTGTTATGTCCATAATAACTTCAGGTCTATAAAGCTACAGGTAATACATCAAACTGAGGAACCTTGGATGAGTTCAAAGATGGGTCACTATGCCTTTTTTAGCTTCAAAGTGGTCAAAACCCTCCTGATGCTTGTGGCTCTTCTCTGCCCCCCCCCCCCCCCCCGACTAGTCAAACATGCGGACAACATATCACTGGTACAAATGTAAATATAATCAATAAAGACGGTGAAAATGTGGAAAAAAGTGCAGTAAGGCGGACCCAAACTTATGACCATATTTAGCGAGTTTTGTTGCCAGGTCTATGACGTAAAAATGCTTGAATTCAATGGATGACATCACAAACAACAGCGGTGATCATTTTCAAGGCAAGAATGTGGTTTATTTTCTTTTTTCCTAACCCCCGTAATTTGACACCTATATTATTCTGATTATTTGCCAGAAAAATATTTGATAAGAATTACTGATTATTTTCATGTTTCATGGATGCCAAATATTGGCATAAATTTGGGTCCGCTATTCTGCACTAAACCCAAACTTGTATTAAAGGTGATGCCTACACACCCATCCTGGAGTTCATGGTCTTGCATATAAGCCCAACCTAAATTGATAGGTCAGAGAGTAGTTCTCTTTTAAAGTCAATATAAGACCTATTATTGTCCAAGCTGAAGAATAACATATGATGTGAGGCCATTCTGAACTTATTCTAATAGTTCTTCACCCACCATTCATACACAATACTATTCTATAAAGCAAATCTGTCTACTTACATAAGAAAATAGCGTAGGAGTTACAGTCAATATCTTTCATAGAGCCATACTAATCCTACTTAGCTGTGCCTAGCAACCAAAGCACGCCATGAAATGCAAAACAATTGCACTCAGGTGGGTCAGAAAGAGGCTTAAGTCCCTGGATGATAACATCCCCTCTGATAGAGTCTTTGGAGATCTTGTTACCATGGAGACCATCCCTTCAAGCCCAGTATTTAGATGTAAACAGACAAGTGTATCGTGTTTCAACTGGTTCGAGATGTGTGAAGCTGGTCCACAGAAACATTGCTATAATGTATGTGATTATTAAGAGGGACAACGACATAATGGAAAACAATTATAGCTTTAATGTTAGCAATAGAGCCTTGTGTTCACTATAAAACTCTGCCTGTCAGTCTTGAAATGAAGTGAGTTTTTAGCCTAGCCAGATAGAACTTGTTTCCGTCAGTGAAAAACCAAGAAAATATTCATTTTTTTCATTAGACTTAATTGTGGACAGTTCTTGCCCCAAAACAAACAAACAAAGAGAAGGAGAAACAAAAGATATCCTCAAGAGAGAAGGAAAGTTCTGAACTGGCAAACAGATGCTTCTGAATGGGACAGAATTTTTGGAGAGGAGAGGAGAGGAGAGGAGAGGAGAGGAGAGGAGAGGAGAGGAGAGGAGAGGAGAGGAGAGGAGAGGAGAGGAGAGGAGAGGAGAGGAGAGGAGAGGAGAGGAGAGGAGAGGAGAGGAGAGGAGAGGAGAGGAGAGGAGAGGAGAGGAGAGGAGAGGAGAGGAGAGGAGAGGAGAAGAGAAGAGAAGACAAACAAAAATCACATGATCCAGCAAGCTTAACGACATATTAAAACCACTCTTTGTGCATAATTTATTTATAGACTTCAAGCAACTATATCAACAAGCAAAAAAGCTATTTTTCAGCAAATAATGTACCATCACATATGCACATTTACGATTCAAAGGATACTGGACTAATGTAATACTTATCAGAGGCCTTTGTTGCGGTAATGATGTTATGGAACCACAAGATAACAAAAGGCTTCAACAGACACAAAGTTCTGGAAGTTTGGGATATTATCCGTACAGTAGTCGGGTGAATTATTGGTGAAGATTATTGGACTGTCAACGCACTGGCCAGCCTCACCAAAGGTCCAATATTTTTATTGCTGGCCAAAGTACTATCAATCGCATCAGATGTTAAATTGGTGGTGCCTTGTACTGGGTGTCTATGCTGGGGCAAGTAAAACCAAACCCAAAGGTAAACTTATGTGTATCGTGGTATGGGCTACAAACCTTATCGACTCATCATTAAGTTTGCCACTGATTGCCACAATGAGTAATTTCAATTGTTGGGGTGATCTTTATTTGTGAATATATTACATTTGGGTTTACAAAGTGAGGTGACTGTAGTACTAGAACTTGCTTTTGGCAGTGATGTTTTTAGTGCAACAGAGAATCAGTTCCTACATTTAACCAAACTCAATAGACAATCCACAATCTAACTCAATCACAGTGATTGAGAAAGCTGTACCTTATCCTTACTTTGCAAAACCATCCATATAACACTGTTCCTAATCCAGACTTTGCTGCTCTTAATCTATGTAACAGAACACAGAACCTTATCTAAACTTCGCTATGCTCAATCTTAGTTACCTTCGGCTAGAGCAACATAGTTCCTCAATTCGGAGGGATGTACTCTATCCACTTAGAAGGCAAGGTCATAAAGCAGCCCAGGGCCAAGCTCCCTGAAGAGTGATCTAGGGCTGTAGATGTGTGATGCGGATACAGTCTGGAATGGAGACTGAAAGACTGCACTACCGCAGCGAATCAGGAATTGTACTCCCGAGTTAGGTTTGCGGTAACAATACAGTTGAACTGGCCTCAATGGCCACCTGTATAGGATTTTAAAGTGCCCCTTTCAGCACCTCTGAACTAAGTCTTCATTTAACCCTAACATATATCTTACCCTCTCTCAAACGGCAATATTTCTTCACCCACCATTCATACACAATGCTCTTCTATAAAGCAAATCTGTCTACACATAAAAAAAATAGCGTACGAGCTACATTCAATATCTTTCATAGAGCCATACTAATCCTACTTACTGTTATGTAAGATATTTGCCCAAAAAAAATTAAATAAAAATATCAAAAGAAAGGAAAGGGGCAAAAAAGAGTACGGATTAAGTAAATAGGTATGTCTTAATTGATAAATCTTTTTAATTCACCCTGCTGACTGCTTACCGGTAACACAGAATTGGATGGGAGTGCTACATTCAGCTTGTTGTAGCTCTTACTAGCCCTGAACGTTATTTATGAATGGTTAAAGCAGCAGTATCTTCTAACAGTTGGAGGAGCCATCATTGTTGTTAAACAAATCATGTCTTTTCCTAGCGATGTGTGAGCTAGGCGCGAGTCCTAAATTTAATAATTTAAATCGAATCAAAATTGAATCAAATCAATAGCGAAATATTTCAGTTTAAATCGACTTTTGACGTTATGCATAGAGACAGCCTAAGGCTTCCAGTTTCAATCTTTCACTTTTAACCAAAATTAATACGATTAAAACTTCACACGACACGAATGAAATGAATTGTGAAGTAATTTCTCCGCCATGTGAGGTATTAATAATTAATCAATCATTCATTAATTATTAATTAAACAGTCTGATGTTAATTTCCTTTTGGAGGAGTTCACAGTTCTCTTCTATACTCTTTGATCATAAACTTCTGCTATGAAAGACAACAAATATCACTCTCCCTGAGTTAGTTTTATGGCATTAAATATGGTGTGTGATATCTCAAGCAAATGATTTCTGTTGCTATGAGACTAATTAGGACCTGACAACCATGAAATGAGAAAATGATTATTGTCAAACATCAAAGGAAACAAATAGTAGCTACTAAAGCAGTGGGTTGTCTTTAAATCAATACCTGTTATTAAAGTCTTTGATAACTTGTCGCTTTTAATATCAAGCAATAAACCTCTGTCAGTCTGTTTATTAGTAAACCTGATGGTTTCTATTTTATTTTATCGATTAGTAAATCAGGTGTTAAGTAAAGTTGGTCGATTATTGAATCATTTGTGACAGTTTCTGACATCAGAAGTTTATGGATTTTCCCTAAATTTCAGTTTTTTTTTTCTTTTTATATTTGGTTGCTGTTTGCTTTATAACCAATCAATCAATTTGTGGAATATTACAAATATGACATATGACGTAGATATCTTTACATAATAATTTCATGATTTCAAACTCCTGCAGTATGACACATGATGTAGCATTGAAAACACATAGTGTGCACGGAACACACAAATCACTCATGTCTGGGTCGCAACTGGATACAACAACAATATCTCTATATGACTGATTGTGCTGAAATATTGTAGAATGACCTGTCAAAAACATTTTTCTTAATTTTAGAGAAAAGGCTTAGTGAAGTCAACTAAATATACAGAAGAAGAGGCAAGAAAAATGTACTTCTAAAATGAAAGAAAAAAAAAATCTTAATTAAAAAAACAATAGACATTATATTGAATTAAGTGATTGTTATTGACCAATATATTTCTTTTTCTAGTATTATTTCTGCAATCTAGTAATGTCACTCATGTTAATAAGTCTTTTTATCCTAGCCATGCAGTCAAGAAAATGCTCAAGTCATGTAATCTAAAAATTATTGTTTTCATATTGTAACAATTTTGATTGAATGTAATGTCCTTCTGGCATGGCCATAATTCTAACAAGGAGGCAAAAATAATAATAATAATAATAAAATATATATATATATATCTATTTTATCAATACAGGTATGTGATTTCATCATTTAGAAAGCTGACCTATTTTGGCGATTTTCTCTCCATTTTGTGTTACTCCTATGTACTCCTATATATGGTGAAAATATATGATTGAAAAACAAGTTGGCAGCCATTTTGAATCCTTCTACAGTACCCATCAAGAAGTCCTCTCCATACTTAACTCCTCTGCGGAATACATGAGCTTGCATGCAAACCATTTACCCAGTCAAGCAACCAATCAACCACCCAAGCAACCAAGAAACCAATCAAGTGGCAATTTGTCGGGCCATACGCGTCCTCACAGCATATGTACTGGGCTTGATGACTGATAAATTGGACCATTGCGAGAACTCCTCACCATTTAAGAAGTAATTTGAGACGAATTGTCCTTTTTGAAGGAAGAGAAAATTACATACATCTGTCCTAGCCGCAGTAATTAATAAGTCTCATATGAGCAACAGGCTCCAATTATTGCTGATAATTGCGACTGCAATTTGCTGTAAATTGCAATATATCTGTGAGTGCAGACTGTTATATACTAATTGCACAGAGGGCTCCCTAATATGTAGGAAGTGCTATGTGGATTTCGAAAGTTGGTTCTACAACTAATTTGCCTATCTGTACCTTATCATAATAGTAAGATTGCTGAATTTTTTTTCCATGAAGTATTTAGTTTCATCACATATTTGATATGTAATTGACATACATTATAGAGGGCATCCCATTTAATGAGACAGGACTGAGATGTGGCTCATAAACAGTGCAGGGAGTGGGCTTTGAACCCATGCACCCACAGTCTCTGCCATGGATAAGATGATGATGATGAGTACATCCCATGTGATGGGACGGAGACTGAGATGTGGCTCATAAACAGTGCAGGGAGTGGGCTTTGAACCCATACACCCAGTCACTGCCAAGGATGAGATGATGAGTACATCCCATGTGATGGGACAGGGACTGAGATGTGGCTCGTAAACAGTGCAGGGAGTGGGCTTTGAACCCATGCACCCACAGTCTCTGCCATGGATAAGATGATGATGATGAGTACATCCCATGTGATGGGACGGAGACTGAGATGTGGCTCATAAACAGTGCAGGGAGTGGGCTTTGAACCCATACACCCAGTCACTGCCAAGGATGAGATGATGAGTACATCCCATGTGATGGGACAGGGACTGAGATGTGGCTCATAAACAGTGCAGGGAGTGGGCTTTGAACCCATACACCCAGTCACTGCCAAGGACGAGATGATGAGTACATCCCATGTGATGGGACAGGGACTGAGATGTGTATCATAAACAGTGCAGGGAGTGGGCTTTGAACCCATACACCCAGTCACTGCCAAGGACGAGATGATGAGTACATCCCATGTGATGGGACAGGGACTGAGATGTGGCTCATAAACAGTGCAGGGAGTGGGCTTTGAACCCATGCACCCAGTCACTGCCAAGGACGAGATGATGAGTACATCCCATGTGATGGGACAGGGACTGAGATGTGGCTCATAAACAGTGCAGGGAGTGGGCTTTGAACCCATGCACCCAGTCACTGCCAAGGACAAGATGATGAGTACATCCCATGTGATGGGACAGGGACTGAGATGTGGCTCATATACAGTGCAGGGAGTGAGCTTTGAATCCAAAGCACCCACAATCACTACCATAAGTAAAACATCCGTTTAGATTATGACTATGGCTTCTAAGTTTTCTATCTGTTTAACGTTCGTCAGGCAGATCGTTTTTTATGATTGTATCTCATGTTTATCAGTAACAGTAATCTTTGATGTCCCTCCAACACTCTGAAATATGCAACTGAGCATATCAATAAAAAGATTATAGCTCATATGTCTCCAATATATAGAGATAGAAATATGACATAGAAAAAAAGTTTGTCATAAATTCACATCTGTAGACATTCATTTCAATCACAAAGTAATGCTTTGTTTCTTTGTTGGAAAGGCAATTGAGAATGTCTCTGCAGCTATGGCTTAAAGTTTTCAGACACTTAAAAGTTATTTAATTCCGGTCTATTTTTTACTTTATTGCAATTCTTCTTGAATTATTTTCTTTAGGGACCATATTTACTGTCCTGAAAGACATTTGCCCAATAGTCACATCAATTTGTCTATGAGCTTAGCATCAAGGGATCTAAAGTTATTGTGTCTATAAGTGTGGTTGACAGACAGACAGAGAGATAGAAAGGGAAGGACAAACTGACCAACATGCAGGTCATCGCAATATCCTAGGTCATAAACATGGGAAATAGCTATAAAACCTATGATGCAAGATCATGAAAGTGCCGTTGGCATAATCTGTAGCAAGTGTCTGAAAACCTTTTGCCACGATTGTACAAAGTTCTATCTTCCAACAATCAACTTTGTTTATTGATTATGTAACCTATTATGTAATTTATAGCCAAAATTACATGATGTACAATGTCTGGTATTGATGTTTGAACTGGAACAACTATTAAAGAACATTAGCAATTGTATTCACTGTCCTTAAATACATAGTCACTTCTGTGATAATGGTTCTGTTGCAACAATGGACAATTTCCTTTATTTGTATTATTTTCTGGTGTTGTCTTTATGGACAAAGGGTCTAGCGAAGTGCATTGATTAAAAATGTAAAACATGCCTGACTCCAAACAATGCTGTCTGCAGAAGTGAAAGTGATATGAGAATTCAGCATTCTGGCGATTGTGAGGCATTCAAGCTACACAACGGACAAGAATAACAAAAGATAGCAGTATGGCACAGTATGACAAAAACAATGGCAAAAACAATGATAATGTCTTTTGCCTCTTTGTGGGGTGGCTGTATTGTTGCATCTCCCTGACTTTTGGCTTTATGCCACACACACTGTCCAATGTCACTGATTTTCTGCAAAGTAATCTGGTAAATATATGATTTTTGTCTTTATTTATCAATGTAATATGAATTGAATTTATTGTAATAAAGTTTAATACAATCCCGATTTACTGAGCTCAGGTTTATTTCCAACCTCAATACTTAGGTCCTATTTTGTTACTTGTATAAGTGCAAACTGTTCAGTAAGGATAAACACCTTATGATCTGCCTATTACCATTTTATGCACAATTCAAAATTGACAATCCAAAGAATTATTTTGTGAGGGGGGGGGGGGGGTAGTTATATTGTCAGAATTCACATCTCACATTAATAAAGATAACTTGTCCTTATCCTTATATTGTACTCTCTCTCTCTCTCTCTCTCTCTCTCTCTCTCTCTCTCTCTCTCTCTCTCTCTCTCTCTCTCTCTCTCTCTCTCTCTCTCTCTCTCTCTCTCTCTCCCATTCCACTCTACATTTTCACTATTTATAGATTAGAAGCTGAAGGCTGTTATGTAACTATTGAATGTCTACTTCTGGTCGAATTTCATAAGCTGCTTCTCCCAGTGCTTGTCTAGACTCTAGACTCTTAAAACCATTCAGGCTGGTAGAGTTATAACTTAAAATTGGGAATTTGCTAGCTGTCTGTCTCGCTGTCTCGCTGTCTCGCTGTCTCGCTGTCTAGCTGTCTAGCTGTCTAGCTATCTAGCTGTCTAGCTGTCTAGCTGTCTAGCTGTCTAGCTGTCTAGCTGTCTGTCAAGCAGTCTGTCTAGCGGTCTTTTTAGCTGCCTGTCCCACTTTCTGTCTAGCTGTCTGCCTAGCTGTCTGCCTAGCTGTTTGTCTAGCTGTCTGTGTAGCTGTCTGCCTAGCTGTTTGTCTAGCTGTCTGTCTAGCTGCCTGTCCCACTATCTGTCTAGCTGTCTGTCTGTGTTTTGTCTAGCTGTCTGTCTCACTGCCTGTCTAGCTGTCTGTCTAGCTGTCTGTCTGTCTGTCTTTCTGTCTAGCTGTCTGTCCCACTGTCTTTCTAGCTGTCTATCTAGCTGTCTGTCTAGCTGTGCTGTATGTCCGTATGTCAATCCATTCCATCCTCTCCGTCCTCATAGCACAATTACATGAATGCAAAATCCCTCCAATGCAACTGTCAACATATTAACCCCAGTTCCTAGCAGATGAATCATTTTAATGGTGATTGTCCCTTTTCCCAGGGGTACCATTTCCTCAGCAATGAAAGAAATGCAACAGCCAGAACAAATCATCTGGTGCAGAATGCTTCTCATGTGCTTTCTTTCCTATTCATCATTTTGCAAAAAAAAAAACTCTCCATTCAGTTTCAGAACATTCCATCTAAAAAATGTTTGGCTGAATTGAAAAGTAACAATTGCATGATCGTACAATGTACATTGGGGTATATTTTCAGTCTTTTAAAAGCTAAATTGAGCTGAAAATCTAACTTGATATGTGGTATTTAGATCTGTGATAAAAATTAAAGTTATATACTTACCAAAACTTGCCAAAGATACTTCAAAGATAATTTATAATGCTTACCAAAGAAGAAACTAATTGATCTATGCAAAGTGGTTTCTGTTGCATATCAACTTTGTTTTACTAAATTACTTGTAAGCTTTTGTGGACTGGGTACTAAAAGGCACATGTCAATAATAAAGATTTCTGCCTTGTCTGCCTTTAAAGAGAATACTAATTCAAGTTAATTCAACTTCAAGAAGCAAATGCAGATGAGCTTCCGCGAGATATATTGCCAAGCTTGGAGACAGAGTGTCCTTCTATATTAATTAATACTATTTTAACTTTCATTAAACAAAGCAAGCAGAAACTACAGCATGATATATGAGCAGACTCTGTGACAAAGTGTCCTTCACTTAGAACAAGAACTGAGCGGAGAAATAATATTGGGATCGACATCGCCCCCTGAAGCACTCCTTCCTAATGCACTAGACAGGATTAAGCAGGTGGATCCCCCAGGATGTGTGCAATGGAGAGAGGAATGGGTTGGTTGGTTGGTTGGTTGGTTGGTTGGTTGGTTGGTTGGTTGGTGTACTGATCGACTGACTGATCGACTGACTGGTTGGTTGGTTGGTTGGTTGGTTGGTTGGTTGGTTGGTTGGTCGGTTGGTCGGTTGGTTAGTGTGCATGCATCAGCAGCAATTAAATACTACTCTCACTAAATTCTGCATGATCCAAGGATTCTTATGGCATTTTTACGGAATTTCTAGGCCTAATAGTAAGAAAGATATTGTCAAAAGTGTGTCGAACTGAGATACAGACCTTTAAAGACACGTTATTTTCTGTGGATGTGCCCAGATGTGTCATACTATATTTGATGAAAACATGCTTGTTTTTCTGTTCTAAATGATCAATACAGACTGCAACAATGCCCTACCTGTTCATGTCACAGAGTCACTGTTATGATTTGTTACTTATCCGAATATTGAGATGCCTACAGATATAACATTTCAAAAGTCTGGCAAAAAGTCAAGCTTACATACTGAGTATAGAGGCAAGATATGCATGTCAGCCCATACTTTGCACCCCTTTCTATTGTTTCCCCGTGGAATCAGTCAGGGGGAGTTGTAAAACTGACTCATATTACAGCATTTTCAATTGGTCATTAGAACGGCAGCGAAACGCAGTGTGAACCTTTGAAGTATCGAAGTTTCCAATCCTTCTCTGGTTCATCCAAGCGCATACCAAGCTCAGTTATGAACAGATTGCTTAGAACAGGCACTTCAGGCAGTTGTACCCTTTTGAAACAACCAATATTATTGAAGAATATAAATTGGTAAGCAAAAACAGACACAGATTTTTAAAAGAAATGTGAAAGAGTTACCAAAGATATAGAAATACGATTACTTGTACAGTAACCGACTCCAGGCGGTAATTGAGATGAGGGAATAAATAACTGTTGTCTGTAAAGCAGGGATATCGTTAATTAATGTCAAAATTGGAAGATTTAGAAATGTTCGATTGGAAGAAAGAGTTAATAATAAACTATGCAATTCTGTCACTGATAATATAGAAGTTGAATTTCATGTACAATGTGTAATTGTGTATGCAATGCCAATGTTGACATTACAACTAGTCTTTACAATAATATTAGTTATGACCAGCTGCCATAGGCAGACATAATGATAAGATGACAAGGCTGGGACAATAAATACAATCCATCGCCCAAGGCAAGACCAATGCACACATGCAATACAAAAGCTTACTGTTTTGCAATGCAACCTACCAATAAACTATGTTTAGCTGTGAGTAAAAATAGAACAATCCTTGATATTGACTCATGTTTCTTGCCAGTCATCTTGTATTATGTTGGGATGTGGATTATATTAATACACGCATATTGATATTATAATTACAACAGATTTGCAGGTATCATGGAGGTTCCGTGGTGTAACGATTAGCACTCTGGACTCTGAATCCAGCGATACGAGTTCAAATCTCGGCGGAACCTGTAATTCTTTTCTTCCGTTCACTTTCTCCCACAAGTGTAAACAGTCTCAACATACATAACACATAGTCATTTTCTGTATCATTTTCTTCCTATCATAATCAAAGGATAAAACATTAGCAATCAATACATATTACCAAAAACTAAAACTAGAGGGTACTCAAAGTGATCATACCTCTACGAAAAACTTGACCGTTTACGATTGGGGAGTCTATTGAATCCTTGATCCTGATTATGATTCATGACACTCTTTCTATGAGCTACATAACATCTCATAGGAATCTAACATTTTAGATACCAAGCTAAGTTATGCACAGATGGACAGATAGCAGTGTAAAGATCACCTTTTAGGTAGAGCAATGTACTGGCAGTGCTTCTTCTGGTTGATCATTAGAATAGGCAGTTCACGAACCAGTAGCCTTTAAAACAGACAATAATTATCATTGCAGAATATACATTGTTGGACATAGTTTTTAGCTTTTGAAGAAATGTGATAGAGATTAGAGATACAGAAATCCTATAACTTGTACAGTAACAGACCATAGTAGGTGTGTGAGATGAGGGAATAAATAACTTACATATTAAAGATATAATCAAATTAAGCATTGTAATGGGCTATCCAGAAGATTATTTACAAATTTAGAAAATCTTCTTCTGCATCTGATGATTACTTGCTAATATTGTAGCCATAAAAAAAAAAAAACAAGCTTGTAAACCTCATGAACATTTTCAAGGTCCACAACATGTGTTCATGTCAGAGATGTATGACATGAAGTGGCCATCTGGGTTCCGTGGTGTAATGGTTAGCACTCTGGACTTTGAATCCAGTGATCCGAGTTCAAATCTCGGCGGAACCTGTAGTTTTTTTTACAATAACATTGACAAAGGCGTGGTTAATATGGCAAGAAGCCAACAATGCACGAATGCCACTGGTATGAAGCTTGATTGGCTTATGTGGTCTGCTTTCAGAGACAGATGTAATAAGTAATAGTTATATCCAAAATAGGAAGAAGTTTACTGCCATTTTTGTGGGTTATGTCCCTTACGATGAAGGCATAATGTTAGTTTACTCCCGACTATGAGCGATATAACTAACTTAGACTGCATTAGATATATTTATACTCATTTGTTTGGTTATATTCCACTCAGACAATAGGAAAAAAGTATAAGTATAATGAGACTTGCGGACTATTCTATGTTACATATTTACACTGTATTGTCAAAGTACAAGACACCAGTGCAGCAGCATCATCCATACACACCCAACATGTTGGTTGGTTGGTTGGTTTGTTGGTTTGTTGGTTTGTTGGTTGGTTTGTTGGTTGGTTGGTTGGTTTGTCGGTTGGTCAGTTGGTTAGTGTGCTGGTTGGTTGGTTGGTTGGTTGGTTGGTTGATTGATTGATTGGTCGGTTGGTCGATTGGTTGATTTATCGGTTTGCTTGCTTGCTTAGAGAAACAATTTATGTCACTTCCTTATACGATCTCTATTGATGAATGAATCTACTGTCTATCTCTCAATGGTACTGGGCCTGGAGCTTAGTCAGCTTATATGACCAGTTGCTAGAGGCAGACATAATGTTGAGATGATAATTAAGGCTTGAACAATAAAATATACAATCCCTCACTCAAGGCAATACAATGTACACAAGGCAACAGAAAGCTTACTTTGCAATTCAACCAACAAACCAATGACTAGCTGAGTAAAAATAGAACAATCATACATCTTGGCTCATGTTTCTTGTCTGTCATCTTGTATTATATTGTGAAGTAGATCATATTAATACGCACATATTAATATTATAATTATGACAGATGTGCAGTGAACAGGGAGGTGCCGTGGTGTAATGGTTAGCACTCTGGACTCTGAATCCAGCGATCCGAGTTCAAATCTCGGCGGGACCTGAAATTATTTTCCTCTGTTCACTGGCAATGACAGTGTGAATCTGCTGAAAACAACATTGCATTTATTGATCTTTTGCAACATTCTTGGCCTGTTTTATTCAAAGACAATGTCAAAGGTAAAGAATTTAATAACCTACCTAACATAGCACTAAATTTTTTTTTTTAATTAATATACATCTTTTGGATAAGTGGTAAAAACTAAAACTAGAGGGTAATCCATGAGATCATACTTGCACCAAGACCTTGAATGTATATGTTTGGGAAGTTTATTGGATCCTGGATCCTGAGTATGATTCGCAAACACTTAGAAAGCTTTCTCCAGTAGCTCCATAACTCCTTATAGGAATCTCACTGTCGCATACCTTGGATGAACTAGAGGATTGAACACTTCGAAATTAATAAAACAATATTCATTATTAGGTGAATTAAGAAGAGTCAAATTCGACCAGAGCTGGCCCAAGGACCCCTGCTGCTTCCTTAAATACATAGTGTATTTGATGTTCACACTGCGCTTCAGTGAGTGAACCCCTCATCAGTGATGCCCTGCATCAGCAGCAATTAAATACTACTCTCACTAAATTCCGCATGATCCAAGGATTCTTAATGTATTTTTACTGAATTTCTAGGCCATATAGTAAGAAAGTTATTGCCAAAAGTGTGTCGAACTGAGATACAGACCTTTAAAGACACGTTATTTTCTGTGGATGTGCCCAGATGTGTCATACTATATTTGATGAAAACATGCTTGTTTTTCTGTTCTAAATGATCAATACAGACTGCAACAATGCCCTACCTGTTCATGTCACAGAGTCACTGTTATGATTTGTTACTTATACGAATATTGAGATGCCTACAGATATAACATTTCAAAAGTCTGGCAAAAAGTCAAGCTTACATACTGAGTATAGAGGCAAGATATGCATGTCAGCCCATACTTTGCACCCCTTTCTATTGTTTCCCCGTGGAATCAGTCAGGGGGAGTTGTAAAACTGACTCATATTACAGCATTTTCAATTGGTCATTAGGACGGCAGCGAAACGCAGGGTGAACCTTTGAAGTATCGAAGTTTCCAATCCTTCTCTGGTTCATCCAAGCGCATACCAAGCTCAGTTATGAACAGATTGCTTAGAACAGGCACTTCAGGCAGTTGTACCCTTTTGAAACATCCAATATCATTGAAGAATATAAATTGGTAAGCAAAAACAGACACAGATTTTTAAAAGAAATGTGAAAGAGTTACCAAAGATATAGAAATACGATTACTTGTACAGTAACCGACTCCAGGAGGTAATTGAGATGAGGGAATAAATAACTGTTGTCTGTAAAGCAGGGATATCGTCAATTAATGTCAAAATTGGAAGATTTAGAAACGTTCGATTGCAAGAAAGAGTTAATAATAAACTATGCAATTCTGTCACTGATAATATAGAAGTTGAATTTCATGTACAATGTAATTGTGTATGCAATGCCAATGTTGACATTACAACTAGTCTTTACAATAATATTAGTTATGACCAGCTGCCATAGGCAGACATAATGATAAGATGACAAGGCTGGTAAAATAAATACAATCCATCCCCCAAGGCAAGACCAATGCACACATGCAATACAAAAGCTTACTGTTTTGCAATGCAACCTACCAATAAACTATATTTAGCGGTGAGTAAAACTAGAACAATCCTTGATATTGACTCATGTTTCTTGTCTGTCATCTTGTATTATGTTGGGATGTAGATTATATTAATACACGCATATTGATATTATAATTACAACAGATTTGCAGGTATCATGGAGGTTCCGTGGTGTAATGGTTAGCACTCTGGACTCTGAATCCAGTGATCCGAGTTCAAATCTCGGCGGAACCTGTAATTCTTTTCTTCCGTTCACTTTCTCCCACAAGTGTAAACAGTCTCAACATACATAACACATAGTCATTTTCTGTATCATGTTCTTCCTATCATAATCAAAGGATAAAACATTAGCAATCAATACATATTACCAAAAACTAAAACTAGAGGGTACTCAAAGTGATCATACCTCTACGAAAACCTTGACCGTTTATGATTGGGGAGTCTATTGAATCCTTGATCCTGATTATGATTCATGACACTCTTTCTAGGAGCTACATAACATCTCATAGGAATCTAACATTTTAGATACCAAGCTAAGTTATGCACAGATGAACAGATAGCAGTGTAAAGATCACCTTTTAGGTAGAGCAATGTACTGGCAGTGCTTGTTCTGGTTGATCATTAGAATAGGCAGTTCACGAACCAGTAGCCTTTAAAACAGACAATAATTATCATTGCAGAATATACATTGATGGACATAGTTTTTAGCTTTTGAAGAAATGTGATAGAGATTAGAGATACAGAAATCCTATAACTTGTACAGTAACAGACCATAGTAGGTGTGTGAGATGAGGGAATAAATAACTTACATATTAAAGATATAATCAAATTAAGCATTGTAATGGGCTATCCAGAAGATTATTTACAAATTTAGAAAATCTTCTTCTGCATCTGATGATTACTTGTTAATATTGTAGCCATAAAAATTAAACAAGCTTGTAAACCTCATGAACATTTTCAAGGTCCACAACATGTGTTCATGTCAGAGATGTATGACATGAAGTGGCCATCTGGGTTCCGTGGTGTAATGGTTAGCACTCTGGACTTTGAATCCAGCGATCCGAGTTCAAATCTCGGCGGAACCTGTAGTTTTTTTTCCAATAACATTGACAAAGGCGTGGTTAATATGGCAAGAAGCCAACAATGCACGAATGCCACTGGTATGAAGCTTGATTGGCTTATGTGGTCTGCTTTCAGAGACAGATGTAATAAGTAATAGTTATATCCAAAATAGGAAGAAGTTTACTGCCATTTTTGTGGGTTATGTCCCTTACGATGAAGGCATAATGTTAGTTTACTCCCGACTATGAGCGATATAACTAACTTAGACTGCATTAGATATATTTATACTCATTTGTTTGGTTATATTCCACTCAGAATAATAGGAAAAAAGTATAAGTATAATGAGACTTGCGGACTATTCTATGTTATATAGTTACACTGCATAGTCACCAAGTGCAAGACACCAGTGCAGCAGCATCGTCAATACACACCCAACACATTGGTTGGTTGGTTTGTTGGTTGGTTTGTTGGTTGGTTGGTTGGTTGGTTGGTTGATTTATTGCTTTGTTTGTTGGTTGGTTGGTTGGTTGGTTGGTTGGTTTGTTGGTTGGTTGGTTGGTTGGTTGGTTGGTCGGTTGGTTTGTTTGTTGGTTGGTTGGTTGGTTGGTTTGTTGGTTGGTTGGTTGGTTGGTTGGTCGGTTGGCCGTTGGTTGGTTGGTTAGTGTGCTGGTTGGTTGGTTGGTTGGTTGGTTGGTTGGTTGGTTGGTTGGTTGGTTGGTTGGTTGGTTGGTTGGTTGAATGATTGGTCGGTCGGTCGATTGGTTGATTGGTCAGTTTGCTTGCTTGCTTAGAGAAACAATTTATATCACTTCCTAATACGATCTCTATTGATGAATGAATCTACTGTCTATCTCTCAATGGTACTGGGCCTGGAGCTTAGTCAGATTATATGACCAGTTGCTAGAGGCAGACATAATGTTGAGATGATAATTAAGGCTTGAACAATAAAATATACAATCCCTCACTCAAGGCAATACAATGTACACAAGGCAACAGAAAGCTTACTTTGCAATTCAACCAACAAACCAATGACTAGCTGAGTAAAAATAGAACAATCATACATCTTGGCTCATGTTTCGTGTCTGTCATCTTGTGTTATATTGTGAAGTAGATCATATTAATACGCACATATTAATATTATAATTATGACAGATGTGCAGTGAACAGGAAGGTGCCGTGGTGTAATGGTTAGCACTCTGGACTCTGAATCCAGCGATCCGAGTTCAAATCTCGGCGGAACCTGAAATTATTTTCCTTTGTTCACTGTCAATGACAGTATGAATCTGCTTAAAAACAACATTGCATTTATTGATCTTTTGCATCATTCTTGGCCTGTTTTATTCAAAGACAATGTCAAAGGTAAAGAATTTAATAACCCACCTAACATAGCATTAAACTATTTTTTAAACTAATATACATCTTTTGGATAAGTGGTAAAAACTAAAACTAGAGGGTAATCCATGAGATCATACTTGCACCAAGACCTTGAATGTATATGTTTGGGAAGTTTATTGGATCCTGGATCCTGAGAATGATTCGCAAACACTTAGAAAGCTTTCTCCAGTAGCTCCATAACTCCTTATAGGAATCTCACTGTCGCATACCTTGGATGAACTAGAGGATTGAACACTTCGAAAGTAATAAAACAATATTCATTATTAGGTGAATTAAGAAGAGTCAAATTCGCCCAGAGCTGGCCCAAGGACCCCTGCTGCTTCCTTAAATACATAGTGTATTTGATGTTCACACTGCGCTTCAGTGAGTGCACCCCTCATCAGTGATGCCCTGCATCAGCAGCAATTAAATACTACTCTCACTACATTTCGCATGATCCAAGGATTCTTAAGGTATTTTTACTGAATTTCTAGGCCTAATAGTAAGAAAGTTATTGTCAAAAGTGTGTCGAACTGAGATACAGACCTTTAAAGACACGTTTTTTTCCGTGGATGTGCCCAGATGTGTCATACTACATTTGATGAAAACATGCTTGTTTTTCTGTTCTAAATGATCAATACAGACTGCAACAATGCCCTACCTGTTCATGTCACAGAGTCACTGTTATGATTTGTTACTTATCCGAATATTGAGATGCCTACAGATATAACATTTCAAACGTCTGGCAAAAAGTCAAGCTTACATACTGAGTATAGAGGCAAGATATGCATGTCAGCCCATACTTTGCACCCCTTTCTATTGTTTCCCCGTGGAATCAGTCAGGGGGAGTTGTAAAACTGACTCATATTACAGCATTTTCAATTGGTCATTAGGACGGCAGCGAAACGCAGTGTGAACCTTTGAAGTATCGAAGTTTCCAATCCTTCTCTGGTTCATCCAAGCGCATACCAAGCTCAGTTATGAACAGATTGCTTAGAACAGGCACTTCAGGCAGTTGTACCCTTTTGAAACAACCAATATCATTGAAGAATATAAATTGGTAAGCAAAAACAGACACAGATTTTTAAAAGAAATGTGAAAGAGTTACCAAAGATATAGAAATACGATTACTTGTACAGTAACCGACTCCAGGAGGTAATTGAGATGAGGGAATAAATAACTGTTGTCTGTAAAGCAGGGATATCGTCAATTAATGTCAAAATTGGAAGATTTAGAAACGTTCGATTGGAAGAAAGAGTTAATAATAAACTGTGCAATTCTGTCACTGATAATATAGAAGTTGAATTTCATGTACAATGTGTAATTGTGTATGCAATGCCAATGTTGACATTACAACTAGTCTTTACAATAATATTAGTCACAATGATATTACTTTTTGCAACTTATATGACCAGCTGCCATAGGCAGACATAATGATAAGATGACAAGGCTGGGACAATAAATACAATCCATCGCCCAAGCCAAGACTAATGCACACATGCAATACAAAAGCTTACTGTTTTGCAATGCAACCTACCAATAAACTATGTTTAGCGGTGAGTAAAAATAGAACAATCCTTGATATTGACTCATGTTTCCTGCCTGTCATCTTGTATTATGACGGGATGTAGATTATATTAATATCCGCATATTGATATTATAATTACAACAGATTTGCAGGTATCATGGAGGTTCCGTGGTGTAACGGTTAGCACTCTGGACTCTGAATCCAGTGATCCGAGTTCAAATCTCGGCGGAACCTGTAATTCTTTTCTTCCGTTCACTTTCTCCCACAAGTGTAAACAGTCTCAACATACATAACACATAGTCATTTTCTGTATCATTTTCTTCCTATCATAATCAAAGGATAAAACATTAGCAATCAATACATATTACCAAAAACTAAAACTAGAGGGTACTCAAAGTGATCATACCTCTACGAAAACCTTGACCGTTTATGATTGGGGAGTCTATTGAATCCTTGATCCTGATTATGATTCATGACACTCTTTCTATGAGCTACATAACATCTCATAGGAATCTAACATTTTAGATACCAAGCTAAGTTATGCACAGATGGACAGATAGCAGTGTAAAGATCACCTTTTAGGTAGAGCAATGTACGGGCAGTGCTTCTTCTGGTTGATCATTAGAATAGGCAGTTCACGAACCAGTAGCCTTTAAAACAGACAATAATTATCATTGCAGAATATACATTGATGAACATAGTTTTTAGCTTTTGAAGAAATGTTATAGAGATTACAGATACAGAAATCCTATAACTTGTACAGTAACAGACCATAGTAGGTGTGTGAGATGAGGGAATAAATAACTTACATATTAAAGATATAATCAAATTAAGCATTGTAATGGGCTATCTAGAAGATTATTTACAAATTTAGAAAATCTTCTTCTGCACCTGATGATTACTTGCTAATAGTGTAGCCATAAAAATAAAACAAGCTTGTAAACCTCATGAACATTTTCAAGGTCCACAACATGTGTTCATGTCAGTGATGTATGACATGAAGTGGCCAATGTGTTTAATAAACATTATTTAATGAAATTACAACAGATGCTCGAACTTCATGCGGGTTCCGTGGTGTAATGGTTAGCACTCTGGACTTTGAATCCAGTGATCCGAGTTCAAATCTCGGCGGAACCTGAATTTTTTTTTCCAATAACATTGACAAAGGCGAGGTTAGTATGGCAAGAAGCCAACAATGCACGAATGCCACTGGTATGAAGCTTGATTGGCTTACGTGGTCTGCTTTCAGAGACAGATGTAATAAGTAATAGTTATATCCAAAATAGGAAGAAGTTTACTGCCATTTTTGTGGGTTATGTCCCTTACGATGAAGGCATAATGTTAGTTTACTCCCGACTATGAGCGATATAACTAACTTAGACTGCATCAGATATATTTATACTCATTTGTTTGGTTATATTCCACTCAGAACGAAAGGAAAAAAGTATAAGTATAATGAGACCTGTGAACTATTCTATGTTATATAGTTACACTGCATAGTCACCAAGTACAAGACACCAGTGCAGCAGCATCGTCAATACACTCCCAACACGTTGGTTGGTTTGTTGGTTTGTTGGTTGGTTTGTTGGTTTGTTTGTTTGTTGGTTGGTTGGTTGGTTGGTTGGTTTGTTGGTTGGTTGGTTGGTTGGTTGGTTGGTTGGTTTGTTGGTTGGTTGGTTGGTTGGTTGGTTGGTTTTTTGGTTGGTTGGTTGGTTGGTTGGTTGGTTGGTTGGTTGGTTGGTTGGTTGGTTGGTTGGTTGGTCGGTCATCCATCGCTTCATTAATTCAGTTTGTTACCTTATTAGTTAAATACTGAAAATTGATTGATATATTCATTGGGTTATTTGCTTGTCACCTTGCTTTCTTGATTGATGGATCGATTTAACTGTACAGTCGGACCCAGAAGTTTACATACACTAGATCAGTGTACAGTTCAATGCGATATCCACATCTTTTCTGAATCAACAACCATTCTTCACATTCCAATATCAATTCTTATAAGGGTGGGGGCCTAGTTCAATGGTAGCGTGCTGGGCTTTCAACTACTGGGTCTTGGGCTCGGTTCCAGATCGAGCCTATAAGTTGGATGGCTGTTTCATCCTTCATCTCATTGCCATGGTCCCTGCCTGTCCTAATTAGCCCATCAGGTGCAGAAATACATGACGTAACAGCCACAACCACCACCATCAATCTTATGTTTTTCTTTCATTTTTATCGAAGGTTTTAGCAACTTATTATTCGATGATTTTATCAACAATTTCGTTTAACACAATGTCATCTCGCTTAAGTGCACGTAAACTTCTGGTCGCCAATGTAATTGCTTTCTTTTCTGATTCATCTCCACATTACACGCCCAAGTGCAATTGGTATGCAGCATTAAATCTTTGTCATCTCTACTACATATAATTGTTTCATTTCCTCACTCGGAGAGTTTGTATTAAACCTCTGCTCTTAGACTATACATCACAGTTTCCATTATAAGCTGACATGTCCAATGCATAGCAAATTATACCACCTAATGTGGCAGCTGCAGGGGTCTTGGAAAATGACATTTGCTTCCAAGATTGCAATGAACAATGATGTCACCTTTTGACCAAGAATGCCTCAGGCTAATGTGGGAAGTTTGTTAGGATACATCTTGACTGCTTGGCTATTCATGAAACATTTAGAGAGTCTTTATCTGTTATCTAACAATCTCTGTTTCTGTACATAGCTCTTCTTTGTACTGCACCCTGATATCTTTAACATTTTCGTTGGTTGTATCCCTCTAAGAACAATATAGTTATTATATCTCCCTCTGAAGTAAAAACTTTACTTTTCGTGCATACAAGAAAACTTAAACAAATTAGTAAATATGCCTAATGGAGTATATAAGTTATTTATATCCCTCATAGTCAGGAATTCTGCATCGAGATTTAACCAATAGAAGTCTTAGTTTAACTCCTTCCTACTCGGAATGTAACTGTTACGTATTTATCCCGCTGTCTAAGGGCGGGGGCCTAGCTCAGAGGTGGCGCTCTGAGCTTCAAACCGCTGGGTCCCGGGTTCGATTCCCGGTCAAGCCTAATTTGGATGGCTGATTCATCCTTCATCTCATTGCCATTGTCTCTGCCTGTCCTTATTAGCCCAACTGGTGCAGAAATACAGGACGTAAAGCCCTAATCACACACACACATCCCGCTGTCTAACTTTTCCACTGGCTATCCCTCTATCTGTCCCTCTGTCCTTCCCTCTGTCTGTCTAGCTGTCTGGCCTACTGTATGGTTCTCTGTCCCTTTTGGTCTTTCATGACCCCAGGGTTCTATTAAGAGTCATTCATCTTGGTAAGAGACCAAATGACCTTTCAAGCACAATATGTGAGGGGCAAGCGAATCGCCCTGCTTCAAGCCCTGCCCTTGTAAGGTGCTGCACTCTATAGTGGGGTGCAGTCGAGTGATGAAAGGGTCATGAGGTCACGTGATGAGAGGGGTACAGACCTTTATGGAAGTGCAGGGGGTATGAAAGGGTGTGAAAAGGCGTTAATGGAATAGTGTGGACTCAAAAACTTCAATTAAGACATTGAATTCTCTGCCGAGCTCACCAGGGAGTGAAAAATGTGTGTTATATTAAATGGTAGCAGTTAAATTGGAGGTGCCTTGTACTCGGTGTCTATGCTGAGGCAAATAAAATACCCCACCCATATAGCAAATGTGTAACATGGTGTGGACTCCAAGCAGCCTTATCATCTCATCATTATGTCTGTCAGCTCTGGTAGCTGGTCATATAAGCTGACTAAGCTTCAAACCCAGTAGCATTGAGACAAATATTTATCTATTAAAAAAACTTCAGCATTATACCCAGTGCAACATTTGCACCAAGGATGATATTCTAAATGGCGAGGTCATGTACATTTATCACACTACAAGAATGACAGCGTCATGAGCACGTGGGAAGAACGTGATGACGTCTCCTACCTAAGATTGTTACGTCACGCAAGCGTCATGACGGCCGTCTTCTTTGAATGTCACCGACATCAAAGGGAAAAGACGCAGCACGATACACAGCTTCGATTTGCCATTGTGGCTGCTGTCTTTGTAAGAAATTCTGACAATTTTTGCAACAGATCTGAAGAATTATTTTGGCATTAAGGACACATAATATGGCTAACTGCTTGAGAATATTTGCAAAGTATTTTACAAAACATTCACATTATTTAAAATATATCTTTGCTTTTATTTGGAATATTATGTTAGGAAGTTCACAGAAAGTCATGAGTAATAATGATTACTAGTGCTATTTAATGACACAACAATTATAAAAATTTAAACTGTTAAATTTAAATTGTTAAACATTGTCAACCTCTTCATTGAATTGGCATAAGGGCGAAAATAATGATGACGAGCATTATTTAAAAAATCTAAAACAATTTTTTTATTGTCTGCGTCATTTTTATTAGTTTGTTCGTCACATTGGTCATTTTGTTATTTTTCATCCATCCAGTCAGCAAGTCTGTCAGTCAGTCAGCCATTCAGTAAGTCAGTCAATAAGCCAGTCAGTCATTCAGTCAGTCAGTCAGTCAATAAGCCAGTCAGTCAGTCAGCCAGTCAGTCATTCAGTCAATCAGCCAGTCAGTCAATAAGCCAGTCAGTCAGTCAGCCAGTCAGTTATTCAGTCATTCAGTCAGTCAATAAGTCAGTCAGTCAGTCAGCCAATCAGTCATTCAGTCAATCAGTCAGTCAGTCAGTCAGCCAGTCAGTTATTCAGTCAGTAAGTCAGCCAGTCAATAAGCCAGTCAGTCAGTCAGTCAGTCAAGCAGCCAGCACGTCAGTTAATCAATCAGTCACTCAGGGATGCAATCAGTCAGTCAGCCAGCCAGCCAGTTAGGTGGTCATGAAGCCACTCAGTCAGTCAGTTGGTCAGTCAGATGGTCAGTTAGTCAGCCAGTCAAACAGTCAGTCAGTCAGTCATTCAGTCAGCCTATTTGCTAGTCTAATCTAAATTTTACATCTGACTCAATTAATATTATACTCACCTCTGACAGTGATTAGATACAGCAGACTCCAGACGATAGCATGAAGCGCCATCTGGTGGAATAACATATCCATCTTGCCAACAATTCCCAAGTCACGAAAGGTCTCACAAAGCCACGGACAAGACTGCAATCTCGCGAGACTTGCAACGTCCCAAGATTCCACAATGAAGTCAGTTACTTCCGGCGATGAAATATTTATCCAACATTCTGATGTGTTGCCATGGAAACTGGCAGCAACATAGTCTAAATACAGGACAGATATATCAGGTAAATACTGCAATATTTAGCACATGATTTCCACAAAAAGTCCCAGTTTCATTTACACTCGAAAAGTATGGCTTTTTTTTTGGCTTTTTACTTTATGGTGGTATGACGTCATTTCCAAATAATGGGTCTGTTATTGTATGACGTCATAACGTAAACAACATATAGCTCCTCATAATAAATGTTATTGATAATTTCAAGTGTATTATGATAATTGATTCATATATCCCATTTTTCTGTAGCTACAGTGTATTAACACAAAATGTTCCTCTCAAACGTTCTAGATTACATTCCGCTCTCTCATGATCCAACAATCACGATGACGTCACAGCATACAGCAGTCTCCATGGTAACCTCTTGTTTACGGGTCACATGACAAGTCGCATTGAAGTGAAATGATGCCTCTCTGGTTCATGTCACATGTCAAATATGGTCACGTGATTCTGACAGTTCGGTAACATCGTCAGTGGGGGTAAAATAGCACAGCCATCTTGAAAGCAATTTTGGCATTTGCTTTGACTTTATCTTCGTGTATTTCTGAAAGTTCAATAAAACATATCAAACAAATATGGTAATGTTCTTATTGTGACGTCACTGTCCAATCCATCATGACGTCACAGACCAATTGACCAATTGACCAATCAATATTCTCCAACATTATTGGTATGTTCTTATTGTTACATCACAATCCAATCCATATGACGTCATACACCAGTTGACCAATCAAATCTCTCCAACATTATTAATGCAACTTTGAATTCATCTTCAGTCGAGTAATATTTAATAATCCAGCATTTATGTCCACTTAACCTGTATCAACTTCACAAGTTTTCTATTTGGTTAAATTTCCATTCGGTATAAATCAGACCTGAGTTGTTTCTATTTTGGTCAATTGAATTTGCGATTTCTGTGAAACTGTATCTCTTTAATCTCAGAGTGTCCATAACAGTTCTTAGGCAATCCAATCCCAGTAATCAGGCAACGAGGGAGACTTTTCTGTCTTTGTTTAGTCTCTAAAGTCTCCTAATGTCTCATAGTGTCTCAATCCTCATCTCCAAAGTCTCCACTGTAGTATCTTAAGTCTCCTTTTGGCTCCGTTGAATCTAGAAGTCCTTATTTGGTCTGAAAAGAAATTGTACAAATTTCAATCACAAACAATTAATTGAAATACTTTCCATGAATTCCTCTGGGTCCCTCAAAGTTCATTGTACTCTAGAACAGAACAGAATACAATACAATACAATACAATAGGATAGAATAGAATAGAACAGAAGAGAATAGAACATAATAGAATAGGATAGAATAGAACAGAATAGAATAGAATAGAATCGAATATAAATAGAATAGAATAGAATAGAATAAAACATACTAGAACAGAATAGAATAGAGTAGACATACACAATACAATAAAATAGATTACAATAATGTTTACATAATCCAACATAGTGCAATACAATACAATACAATGTTATCAGATCAGCTGCTGTCAGCCAATCAGAATGTTTCAGTTTTCTCCAGCATATGGGTGTATTTTGGTCATTGCTAAGTATATTGGACGTTGCTAGGCCTATAGCCTTATGTGAACAGAACAGATTAAGGACGATTGTAGTTTTTCTCTAATAAATTCTGGTCTAAAGAAATTTAAATTTTCACTGACAAATTTATAATAAAAAACAATCGAAGACGTTTCTCAAGACATTCCTCAAGACGTTGCTCTTGTCAAGGAAAGTAAGAATGCGTGCCGCCGCAAAAGGGCCGTCACCGCTACAATTGGACTGTCAAATGTATAACAAACTCATATTCTGATGGAATAGAAATTTTCCTATGTAATAACATTTCAATTTTGAAAATCGGACCAAATTGAGTTATGCATAAAATGAGTCGCGAGTCGAAGACGTTAATGACGCTGATAAATATAGCACTGCATTTAGTCTCGTTCCCATATTAAATAACTTCATCAATTTTCATCCGATTTCCAAAATTTTAAGTTCATTATGACCTAAATTAAATTTTCAACCATAATCTAATTTTACAGACACATTGTTACAGCAACATCACTTTTTCTCCATAGGTTACACAACACAGATGATCTTGTATAATTTAATGTATACATTATATTTTGTGGTAGATTTAAGTTGCTGATCAAAGAACATAAACATATGTGGATGGTGAGGAGTCCAACATAGTGTTTTATGGGATGGAGAAAAATTATATCGGCCGAAGTGAAGCTAAGACTGTCACTTTTGCTATAATGATACAGCCCAACATAACATAACACAACATAGTACAATATATGTACTACAATACAATACAATATACCATACAATATACAATACAATATATGTACTACAATACAATACAATACAATACAATATACAATATATGTACTACAATACAATACAATACAATATACAATATATGTACTACAATACAATACAATATATGTACTACAATACAATACAATACAATATACAATATATGTACTACAATACAATACAATACAATATACAATATATGTACTACAATACAATACAATATACAATAAAATAAATATACAATAAATATACAATACAATATGCACTATCCAATATAATATACAATACAATACAACACAATACAATATGCCCTATACAATACAATACACAATACAATACAACACAACACAATATACAATACAATACAATATACAATACATACAATACAATACAATATACAATACAATATACAATACAATACAACTTTTCAGACTTAATGATAACATGTCTGCCTCACTCAAATCCTTAAAAACCCTCAAGAGATTGAAGATAGTTTCGGGGGCTTATTAAAGTCTAAAGTCTCTTTAAAGTCAGAGAGACTTTGAAAGAGACTTTTAAAGAGAATTTAAGACTCTTGCAAATTACAGCTCTTAGTCTGTCTTGTAATTCAGTCTTACATATATACCTCCTCTAAGCAGGCAGGATGTAGCTGTCATTCAAGTGCATTACATTGCATTTAAGTCCGCTAAAATGCATTAAGGTGCAGCTAAAATGCATTACAGAATGCATTAAAGAAAGGTACAAGCGCAGAGCTAATGCCTTTGTGCATGAAGCCCATTTTCTTCACACAAGGGGGCCCCAGTTTGAAATTAATTATCCCCAATTTTACCCCTGAGATTAAACCTGGGATAAGAACAGAGCTATTCCGGCGTTGGCCATTGAAGCAGGGTGCTGAAAAAGGGTGCTGCTGAAAAAGGGTGCTGCTGAAAAAGGGTGCTGCTGAAAAGGGTGCTGCTGAAAAGGGTGCTGCTGAAAAAGGGTGCTGCTGAAAAAAGGGTGCATTAAAAGGGTATGATGGATTATGCATCCTTGTTTTAAGTGCTTGTAATTATTGATTGATTGATTAATTGATTGATTGACTGATTGATTGACTGATTGACAGATTGATTCACTCTTGATGAGCTACATCTCAGTCGAGTGCTTGTATTGATTGATTGATTGATTGATTGATTGATTGATGGATTTACTGATTTACTGATTGATTGACTGATTGACTGATTGACTGATTGATCCACTCTTCGTGAGCTACATCTCAGTCGAGTGCTTGTATTGATTGATTGATTGATTGATTGATTGATTGACTGACTGATTGATTGATTGATTGATTGATTGATTGATTGACTGATTGATCCCCTCTTCATGACCTACATCTCATTCGATCGCATGAGACATTTTAAAATTGGAGGTGCTTTATACTCGGTGTCTATGTTGCGGCGAGTAAAATACTTTCATCACGTCGCCTCTGGCAGCTGGTCATATAACTGAGCTTCAAAGCTGTAGCATTGATTGATGGATTGATTGATGATTGATTGCTTGATTGCTAGATGGTATACTTGCATATTTGCTTACTCGCGTAACGAATGTGCCATAAATATAATTATAATTTATTGTTGAAATAAATAAGTAATAAAGTACAACACGGACATAACACGTAGTGATAAACAAAACAAATAATTAAGATTAATGACTCTCATAAAAAACGGATGATTTATGACTAAAGGGTCATAAAACTTTACCTATTTCATATTTAGTCATAAAAATACAAACAGGTGTATTTTATTATTATCACAAGGGAAGCATTATGGGAGCAAGGCAAGTTTGGACAAAAAGATACAAAGATATTGACAGGTATATTTACAGTTAGTTTCACAAAATATGGTTGACTGCACCTGGCTGTGGTCTAAACATGCTAAAGCCAGCCGCTTCTGTCCACTTCTATAGCTAATATTCGGCTTACATCTATCACCAGATAGATATAAACCTTGGTAAATGTAAGAAATTAATCTAATATATCATAAATATATACTTTTAGATGCGGTTTTGAGTAGCTAGCTATGACAGCTTTGGCTAGGTTCAATTTGATGGGCCGTTTTAAATGAAACTAACTGTAGTGCAAGATATACAGAAAAACTAATAAAGAAATAATATTACCAGTAGTATGAATGTGAATCTTTAGTAAGAAATAGTATGACAGATAACTAGTCCGACTGACAGACAGACATACAGACAGAAAACACAAAACAGACAGGTTAATACAGCTAGACACAGACAGAATGACAGATAGACAGTACATATAACAGCCTTGAGACCACCTCGCTATTTTAAAGACCCCCTCACTATTAAGACAACCCATTTTTGGACATATTAGTTTACCTCTCTATTAAGACCACCTCGCTCTTAAGACCACTAAAATGATTTTGCACCCAATGTGTTCTTAATGGCGAAGTTCTATCTTAAGGGTTTATTATGAGCTTGCACTGTATTGCAATAGAGAAATGTCATTTCTAAGTACAGGAATGGACTAGAGTATTACTTATAAAAAATTATTACATCTAGAATTCCATGCAACTTATTTAACTGACAATTCAATAATTGAAGGCTATCATACTGTTCTTAAATTCAAATGATCTGCTAAGCAATATATATCAACTTATCTAATTGATAATTCAATATTTTTATCATATAATAATTATAGCTCATATCTAATGATCTGTAAACCACAATATACTAACCTTATTGTTAACACTGTAGAGCTCTAGGTATTGATCAATGTGTTATGGTGTACTCCAAGGTGTCTTAGTATGTCCCTATGTTTTTGGTATGCTCCAACGTGTCTCAAATGAGCAGCAGCGATGTTGCCTATGTGCTGTGCAGAACAGCCTCTGCAGAGATCTGGAACTCATGGCCATTTATATGAGAGGAGTGCAGACCACACTCGCTAGGTGTCTCTGATGGTGTCATGAGGCTGTTGTAGGTGGCGCTGGCTGTGTCATGAGGCTCTTGGGGTATACGATTTGTTTGTGGTGTCAGAATCGAGCTGGTTGCGTGTCTGGGGGTGCTAAGGGATTAGCAGAAGAGGGGTATATATGTATCTTCATGTGCAGTGGGTGTAGCAGCTATATTTCCCCATATACACTGTGTTTGCTGGTATTTGTTTCGGTATATCCTCATATTCTGCACTTAGCTGCTCTGAGCCAATTGGAATGCTTCATTGTCATCCAACATGGGTGTATGTTGGACGGTTGCGGATTATTTTGTCTGCTTAGTATGTTGGATGGTTCCAGTGTATATAGGATGGATGCAATGTGTATTGGTTAGCTGCTAAGTATGTTGGACAATTGCAGTGTATGTTGTACAAAGTGGAAAGTACAAGCTATGGTGGATTGTGTGTCGTCCAACATAGAGGTTTGTTGGATTTGGAAAACATATATACATCCCACCAATCACCATCCAATATTGTTTTTATGTGCCTTGGGTGTAACAGCTATATTTCATATGCAGAGAATTTGTTTTGTTAGGTTAGATATAGCTCGTATAAGGCCAATTGTGCCACGTGCGTTTTCCATGCGTTGGATAAACGCATGGTTTTTGCCTCATTATAATTAGCTAAAAACCATGCGTTTTCCATGCGTTTATCCTTCTCATGGAAAATGCACGTGGCAAATTTGGCCATGTATACACTGTAAAATCACAAGTGGATCAGCAATGTGCTTTTACCAAAGAAAACATCTAGTATCCTAGTAGATCCAGAGCTTCCGAATTGATACCAACTGATGTACCTCGCTGCTAACTTGAAATAAAACCAAACAGAAAATGCATTCATATTTTAACAAAGTGTTCTGCTTGTAAACACAACTGAAAATACTAGTGATGATAAAATAGTTTTTTAGATAAAAATGACATTATAAGATATTTTCAGTAACTCATTGTCATAAACAATAATACTTCATCTTGGCATGTCTATTCATTTGATAGAATGATCTCTGTAATAATGTGAAAGGCCAGTGAAATCAATCTGTACTGAGATCATACAGTATCTCCAGAGATATTTTGGATCCACATTCCTTTATCTCATTGTCTTATCAGTTTGCCCCCAGGTGTCTCACCCATCAAAGCACGTGACATTTCCCAGAATGCCCCATTCAGCTCCAGTCAAGCCCAAGGAGAGGCTCAATTGCACATGCGCAGTTAATCAACCCCAGGTCACAGAGCATGCGCATCACGTTCTTAAATGACCCATAACGGGACCTACCCTCACAAATGCCATTGTTCTCAAAAAGAGGCTCTAACAATTGCACTGTGCATTGTATTCAGTAAGAGGCTCCATAGGGATCTAGGCGAAAGGGTAAAGGATTGTGTAATGTTATATTTCAAAAATCTTTTTTTTTTTTTTTTTATATTTGGTAATACATTTGTAAATGAAAAATTTCAGAACAGAACTGTAAAAAATGTAATATATCAAATTAGATAAAAGTAGGTATCTGTTATTGGAACGATATATCTATCTATCTATCAACTATCTATCTATCAACTATCTATCTATCTATCTATCTATCAACTATCTATCAACTATATATCTATCTACCTATTTATCTATCTTTTTGTATATCTTCCTATCTATATATCTACCTATCTATCTACCTACCTACCTATCTACCTACCTACCTATCTATCTATCTATCTATCTATCTATCTATCTATCTAGTTATATATCGAGTTATCTATCTATCTATCTATCTATCTAGTTATCTATCTAGTTATCTATCTATCCAAAAGCATAAAAAAAACAAAAAATTCTGATTAAATGGAATGGTTGTTACTCTGAACGATTTACTGTGTCTAATAGAGTGAAACAAGGAGGTGTGATTTCTCCCCTTCTATTTGGAGTGTATCTAGATGTACTTATATGCAAGCTGAGAGATAGTGGTTATGGTTTTCACTTAGGGCCACATTTTGTGGGATGCATGGCATATGAAGATGACTTAGTGCTTATGTCCCCTACAAAGCCTGGTTTATAAAAAAATTATTGAAGTGTGTCAAAGATACTCAAAGGAATATCATTTGGCTTTTAATGGATGTAAAAGTCAATTCATATAAATTTGTCTCCAGAAATTCAGTCAGAGCTTTTTCATCAAATATTGCTCATAATTCTATGGTGCATTATTACAGAACTTCAAAAGTATCGAAAAACTCTCTTTTCTGTGGCGAAAAGCATTAAGGCAGATATGGAAATTACCATATAGGACTCACTGTGATACAACTTGCTCACAAGGGGGAGTGCAAGACGGGGTGCACTTCCATCCTTGCCGTCACCCGATCGGCCATGAGCGATTTCACCACATATAGTTCCTGGGTCATTCTGATACGAAACACGTCCTCTAACTGCGTTCTGAGAGACCCGTTCTACTTTTTGGTGTAATGGCATGAAAATAGATACTTTATAGTGACTTATTAAGAGTTATGGCAGAGAAATGGGTGTAAACATTGATACATGAGTAAAGGGGTTAATCTCCATAGTGAAATCTCTTTTCAAATCCCTGTGCCTGGCCAATGAGGTCAGGCCTTCAACTGAAAAAGGGTAAAATACCGACGGTCAGTGTTACAACGGTCATAAACACGTGGGTTTTGTTGACAAAATTATCTGTTTGCAGAGATTTAATTGAGGCAATTAAAAGTTGTCCTGAACATTGCAAACTGTTTTCACACTCCATATGAGTGAAAATTGTAAGCTGTCCATGGAAGACAAGCTCTCCTAATTGCTGTGACTAGTTTGACAGCTCTGACCACGTGGGCCTCATGCAAATTAGCTGAAAATATTTCGGCGTGCCTGCAGGGATGAAATGACGGTAGGAGAGAGGCGCTGCGAGCAGCTTGACTGTGATATTGTAGCATGCCTTACAGACATGCCATGTGCAAGACAAATGTTTATGCAAAGGATTTTAAAATTTGCTAATTCTGCTATGAATCACAAGGTCCCAGTAGTTGCATACATATGTATGTGATGCAAAATGCTATGAGCATTGACTCGTCGTTACTGAAAAACAATGTTGAGTACTATTGTAAGGTACCAGCTATGATGTATCAAATAATAGCAATGCAAAGTCTCACTGCATGAAGACATGTAAAACTCTTAATGCCCAGTGTATGACATACACCCTCAAGGAACTGCTTTTGGTGAGGGACAGAGAGATGCATTGCATGTTGACAATTGATGCAGTGAATGAACTCATATATCAAATTTCTGTAAATTAAACCATATCTTTTAAAAATAATGTGTAAATAAATTTTAGTATTGTTAAAAAATTTCCAATTTTATGTGTGCTACTGGGTACGAAATAAAGATGATATATAGATATATAATACCTGTCCACTTTATTAACAAAAATTACAAATACTTCGCACTGTGAACTTCTCTTATATGGGTTTCTGACCGTACTAATCTGTTGCCGGGACCCTCGAGTCCCGAAGACTGACGCTCGCAAAATAATTAATAATTACTAGTAGACAGCTAATCTATAATAATCCATAATTATAATAATCCATAATTATGATAATCCATGATTATGTAGATACTAGTGATTGTACTATTGTGTCATAGTATATTGCTTGTTCAAAACAACAGAAAAAGCCAGACTGAGAGTACTTTGAAATACACCCTATTCCAGTAAGCAGTCTGTGACCCATATCAGATCTCACAGATAAAATGATTTTCCACATGAAGACGTTTTGTCAGCCTAATTGCTTTTGTGGCTGAGATGTAGAGCAAAATGTCACAAAAGATCATTTGACATAAAGATTACATTGTGAAATGAGGAGGGGGGGGGGGCTTAAAATGATGCAAAAGATTTTAAAAAAATGTTAAAGATAATAATATATCAACAGGCCTATCTATTACAATCGCATTTTTCAAGGTATTTTATTTAAAACATTTGTCAATTCATGTGAAATAAAAGTATTCAATTATTTTTTTGGCAACATCTTGGTAAGGCAATTGTCAGTTGAGGGTTAATTAGTTTTTTCTTAAAGTCACAAAATCATATCATATCTAATGTTAATAAAGAGATGAAAATGAATATAATTTTATCCAGCAGTAGGTAAATGTTTCGTTCTTTTCTGAATATTCAGATAATTTATTATTATTATTAATATTTTCGCCAGTGACAACAATCAAAAACACACCTTTATACATGGCCAATTGTGCTACGTGCGTTTTCCATGCGTTTGCACAAACGCATGGAAAACGCATGGTTTTCACCTCATTTTGATTAGGCAAAAACCATGCGTTTTCTATGCGTTTATCCTTCTTATGGAAAATGCACGTGGCACATTTGGCCATGTACTTTATCTTAATGTTTTTGAATGAGGATAGCACTCAGAAAATATGTTTTCTACATGGCCATCTCCTTGCGGAAAGATAACAATGTTTCAAAATGGTGTCAAAATTGTGTCAACAGTGGGTCTATATCGTGTCAAGTCAACAAGCTGAACGAAGTATTACTCTAGACCTTGGCTCTATTGACTGAAGGTGACATAAAAATTCCCAGCAGCTTAGTGGAAGTCTTTAATTATTGATCAACTGTCAAAGAGGGTTATATCTTGCTACTCCGCAACATACCAGGTGTGATATGAGCTTATACAGTACTATTCAAAATAGACATCCTATTACAAGCTAGATTTAGCTGGACTTAGCTAGATTTAGCTAGACCACTATATATATATTCAGTGCCTCAATGGTACTGGGTCTGAAGCTTACTCAGCTTATGTGACCAGCTGCTGGCAGATGTAGCGATGAGATGATAAGGCTGCTTGGAGCCCATGCCATATGTTACACATTTACCCATGGGTGGGGTATTTTTCTTGCCTCAGCAGCATAGACACCAAACTGGTTAAATTCTTGTAAATTCTTAAGTAACGTTATGAGTGATATCAAATACAAAAAGACTTTTGAAAAGCAGTAAAATATTTGAAGATTGTTAGATATATTTATTTTGTAAACGAACCTTTCTGGTAATAGCATGCACATTTATTTATTTTATTTATATAAAATTGCCATTGCACTTTCTCTCATAGATTCCCATTATAGTATTTCGTGACAGCATATGTTGTAAACACTCTGATATAACTTGCAATAAAACATATATTGTCATTCCGAACATGTTCTGTTTCAGCCATGAACGTCAGGGCCACAGGTTTCCCCAAATAAAGGTGTCTAGTTGGACAATGGGGTGTCACTTTTGACAATGGCAATTGTTTCCACCCCCGATATATTAGCCTCATTTTACAGCCTCATTTTACAGCCTCGTTTTACAGCCACCGATATATATCATGGGATTTTCTCTCTGCAAAGATATAAAGAGCTTAACATGTGTATAAATCCCTGTCTTACTTAGTTTCAATAGAAATGTATAAATATATCTGACTGGATTTATTTAAGATCTGTTTCATTCTATTATATTATATTTAAGATTTATTTATCATACAAGAAAATGGAAAATTGTTGTACATTTTTCAGGTAAATTAAAGCTTTTATTAAGAATATCATTATTCAAGAAAATTCTATTCTATTCTATTCTTTTATATTCTATTCTATTATATTATATTATATTCTTGTAACTTTCTATATAACGCTAAATTCAGTTCTGTTGCGTCACATGGAATCTGTCAGTGCATGGTTTCCTTTGGTAAGAGCAGATACTATGCCATTGTAGCCAGAATGCTGCATTACCAGCGTTCCTAAGCAAAAGTTTTCTTAAATTTTTGATTTATTTAATTTTATCCGATTAGTTAGACTTACGTTTAAGTGCTTTTTCAAAGGTTGATTTTTCTTTACAAGAACTTTAAGCTGGCTTCAGATTTATTCTACAGTAAATTACTACATACTCATTCACCTATTTTTCCTATATCTCTCTTTTTTACTTTTTTTCAATTTCCTTTAATCTGTGTCTGCTTTTAATGTCTATAGTAAACACTAGCCTTTCATTGAACTCTTTAGACTTTCCTGAAACTTTTTTATGATTTAACGGAGAACGCAGGACATAAAGGCAGATATTTTTAGCCAAAAAGATTCTAGCTATAGTGACTGCTTTCATGAAGTCTTTCGCATTCTGCTTTAAGCCAGGTCTCTCATTTTGCCTCGACGTTCCATAGAACATTGTGACGCTGCAAAGGACGTCGTAAGGAACGTTGCACACAGCGTCAATATGGACGTTATGAACCTCTAGACTCAGTCAGGGTGAGCTCTATGGCCAAACACGTGCACTGGGCTCTCTCAGGGGAGGGTACTTTGTTTTAATACTACTGGGTCGGATATTGAGTCAGCTTAAAAGGCCAGCTTTAGAAAGACATAATGATGAGATGATAAGGCTGGTTGGAATCACCATGTCACATAATTACCCCCATGGGTGGGGTCTTTCACTTGACTCAGCATAGACACCGAGTACAAGGCACCTCAAATTTAACGTCTCATGTGATCGACATCCAGCAGCTGGGATGTAGCTCATGAAGAGTGCCCCAGCAAGGATTCAAACCTGAGACCGCAGTGAAGCTGGCCTGTGTATTAATAAACCAATGCCTTAACCATGATGCCACCCAGCTGTCTAAATTGTCAAAAACTGTTTAAAAAATGGGCTTTATCATTTGAGTAAAATGACTTTTAAATGATAGTTATAAAACATTAGTGTTATAAATACCATGCAATTGAATTATTTTAACACATTTTAACACAATTCAAATTGCATATACATAGGTATGATTTAAGCTTAATTACATTACATTATATCAAGTACATATTTATTTATAGGCCTATGCCTTGATTTTCAAGAAAATGTATGTGTGGTTTAAATCAATGCTGAAGTTTTCAGGCAATCTTTTAACATTGTGCAGCAAGAAACTGCAATTACCTGCAGTAATTAAATGAATAATGCAGTAATATTCAATTGAGCCCTTCAGTCCCGGTTTAAAGTTTGAATTTTTCACTTTCAGCGTAACTAATAACTATGAAATGTTGGTCTATAATATTTCATATGAGGAAAATAATATCCTAAAATCTGCTATAGATCAACAACTGGTAAATTACTACAAAATCAATATGGACAGAGTCACTATTATTACACTAGACAAACAATATAGACTGCCTTTGAATATTTTACGATTTGACAGGGCACTATATATATAGTGCAAGTAACCCCCCCCCCCCCTCCCCTTTTGGCAGCTGTAGCTCCCTTGCAGTTCGCAGTGAAGCACTAATCTCGCCTGAAGGCCTTTTCAATAAGTTCATCAGCCCAACAGGAAGTGTGTATGTTGCTTACTTCCTCTCCAGTGCACCCGTGAGGACCCAAGTGCTCCTTAAAACCTTCATTAGCGCTGGAGAATTTCCATCAAGAATTTCTACTCTTCTCTGAAAAGTATTTTGTAGTTCCGTATACCGGAATGCATCGGAATGAATTCGGAGGAAACTGTTAACAATTTTTAATCGCATTGGCTGATCCGTCATGCAATTTCATATTGTTTCATTCCATTTCATCCTCATATTACTTCCTTGACCTAATGTTATCTCATTTCATGTCATCTCATATTATCTTATCTCATATCATGTCTCATTTAACCTCATTTCATCTTATCTCATTTCAAACTTATATCATTTCTTATCATATTATACAATTATTACATATTGTCCTATGTCATCTCATTTCATTTTATCTCATCTTATGGCATCTTATTTCATTTTATCTCATCTTATGGCATCTTATTTCATTTTATCTCATCTGATGGCATCTTATTTCATTTTATCTCATCTTATAGCATCTTATTTCTTCTTATCTCATTTCAAATAGCCCCATATAATTTCCTATCCTGTCATACAATTTAATTTTATCCTTAAATTATCTTATTCCATTTAATCTCATGTTAACTCATTTCATCTTGTGTTTCATAATATAACCATTACTATTTCAGTTTATCTCACCTTTTCTATTTCATTTTATCTTACACCTTTTATTCTTTTAACATCAGCTTTAAGGCTAATATAGATAAACGACATTAAAAAGCCCATTAAATTCCTCTTGAGAGACATTAAAGTTATTTTTGCAATAAGACCTGTTAGCTTTTAAGCCATTACTAAACGTAGGTTTCTCATATTAAGTTATTTTTGTAATGCTGACATGAAGCATATTTTTCTTTCACTCAAATAGAACAATTTGTCATTATCTGAAAAAAAAATTCTACTGGGAAACACGAAATCATTTCAACATATTGTATAACCGCAAAAAATTATAATTTTTTGCTTATTGCTTAAAATGTTTCTACAAAAGAGAGTTCTATTTTTGCCTTGGAAATTTGGCAAAGACATTCCTAGAAAATGCTGTCTCCAATTATTTTTAGATTACACATTTAATCTGAAGACAATTTGTTGTACAATTATGTTGCAATCTGTTGTCAAAATATTTTGACAATCGCTTTTGGGAATATCAATTCGTGCTCATGCTGCAATAATAAACACAATTTCAATATGGCATGATTTTCACCATCTGTTTGAGTTTAGAAAGATAGATATGTAGGTAGACAGCTAGGTAGGTAGTGATGAGGTGTCACACATTTACCCCATGGGTGGGGTCTATTACTTGCCTCAGCATAGACACCGAGTGAAATCCCACTCATTGTATATTATTGATTATGAACTATCACAGCTAAGCATATATTTGTGGCAACCAAAACTGCAGTGAGATAATAAAGATTAAAGACTTCCCAGGGAATATTTTTCTTTTATCATACAAAAAGGAAAAACAGAAAGAAACTGACAAGATATAAATTCAGACCGCCTCATTTCCAAAAAACACAAAGGGCTTGTTACGAGATGAGTATTCCACTGGTCCTATGATGAGATCTCTTGCAGAGCATTAGACCTTCTATCACGGTGCCAGTCTACAACTCAGGAAGTCCTACACATGGATTTGGTGGTTACCATGGTTACAGTTCTGATGTCATAGATATCTGTCGGGGGTGTGAAAATTACATTACCTGTAAACTTATTATGGTCAAAACTACTTATAAATATAACCAATAAAGGGTTTAATGACATCTTTATGAATATTAAACAAAAGGTTCTGCAAATGTATAATCTTCAAAACATTCCATCGCAGTTTAATAACTGTCATCAGTTTTAAAAATTAAATATCAAGAAATGATGGATTGTTTTGTTAATTAGTTGATTAATGAATAATTTTTTTAGATATTTGCCAATTTTCAAAATTAATCATATTATTCATTTTTATTTATTATAGTTTCAATGTTCTTATGACTTAGAATTTATGTTGCTAAAATGAGTAAATTCTTGAACGAATGCTTACATTCAAGCCTTGAAGTTATCTGTAAATTTTCTTACATTTTAGACATTCCCCCCAGGCCGTTAAGTAGTTTTAAATACAGTTCTGTCCATAACCTTAATCTACCTTGACTTGAGTGATATCCCTCGAGAAGTGTGTTTTTCCCCTTTTTATTTCTCTTTGCTCTATAAAGCTGATCTTATATCAAGTCAGAAACTAAGACGTGGTCATAAAGAGGCAATGAACTGGTAGCCACCACCGGGAGTAAACCCTTAGATCATGTTATTATGTTCATGCCATGTCATTCATGATGCTATAAATACGACCTCCCAAAGTTAGACATCAGAAGTAGGAGAGGTTTAATAACATTGGCACACAGTGCATAAGAGAGACTGTTTTTAGGGTTCAATGGAGATCCCAGATAGCATGACATTATTGTGACATCGGATTGACACTGGCCCTATGCGGGTGATATATATCGGACCAACATTGGGCCCAATTTAGCTTGTTATCATGCAGCAGGGATGTGAGTTAACACATTTGCTCATGATATCAAAAGTTGCTTTGTGCAAAAATAGCTGACTAGTTATTCTTGTACTTTGTAAGACATTTAGATATATATATATATATATAATTTTTATATATATATTGACGGAAGATGTCAGAAAAGACATTTATATGTCACAAGTACAAAAGATAAAAAGAAATAAAAGCAATCAGAAAATAATCAAAAATAGGGAAAACAACAAAGACTATAGTTACAGATGGTTCCAGCCACCAAATTAAAGTATTTACATAGAAGGTAACATTAGTTTAACTGTTTATCCACTTCTTATAAAATCCAATCAGAATCTTTCATACATACAGCTTGTATCATAAACAAAGTTATTTTTTACATATATAATACATATTAACATGTTCAACAAAATACATTCCATATATAATGTGTACGATATAACTATTTACAGAATGATTTTACTTCAAAATAGAGCTAAATATATATTAATTAATATAATTTAGAATGGTAGATAGGCTCAACATTGGACAACATCAATCCAACATTGTAATGTAAATATAAATATATCGCTTTATAGTTCTTGTTATAACCGTGCACTTTAAACCGACTTTACAATTGCATTCTTGTTATACAGGCCTGTTCAAGCATGAGCCTTACTCAACTCCCTCGGGAGCATACAGCCCATTACATAGTGTTAACTGCAGAGGCTGATCAGATTCAGATTCAGATATATTTATTTAATTTAAAGCTGGTATCAAAAATACAACATTTAGAATTAGCTTTAAGTGATCATGAGCACTTTAATTACAATTTCTTAGGTCCTCCATGCCTTGGTTGGGGCTCGAACTTACAATCATTCGGTTTGAAGGTGAGCAACTTAACCACTAGGCCACGGCACAATGTTGTGCCAATGTTGGAATGATATTGTCCTGAATTGGAAAACTATCTGGGTACCATTGTTTGGTGTGAAAGCCAATGAACAATGAATCCATATAAACTCATGGTTACGTTTACTACTATATATATAGACATTACAAAAATTATGTTTCCAAAGTTACATATCCATACTGCCCTGTAGGCTGTAGCCACGTGGAAGAATACTTTCTGGATTTAGAGGTGGACGTGGATGGATTATGGCTTTACAGCCTGTATTTCTGCACCTATTTAGGACAGGCAGGGACCATGGCAATGATATGAAGGATCAAACAGCCATCCAACTTAGGCTCGACTAGGAATTGAACCCGGGACCCAGTGGTTGGAAGCCCAGCATGCTACCACTGAACTAGGCCTCCCCTTCTAGATTAAGAGTCACTAATTCTTATTTACTGAAAGCTAGCAGCCACAATATGACATTGGCAAACCAAGTACTGAGTTTATTGGTCACTTAAGAAGCATCAGGAATGTACTTCGCATGCGTCATGACCCTGAACTCATAAACCAAGCATGGGTATTCAACTGGTCCGTGAACCGGAAAGGTTTATGAGAAACAAATCAACTCAAGGCTCCAGAGTTGGATATAGGGAAACTAAGTTGAAAAAAGTTACAAAAAAAGTTATTGCCGCAGTACTTTATTACCAAGCATTGTCAGTGAAAACATTCAAAACACAATGTATTTAATGTATCAATTAGAGACTGGCTGACACAGGAAAAGCTGTGTGTATGCCAAGAAAAGGAACTAGAATTTACAAAGAGTTTAATAAAATTGCATAGAGCAACAACCACTTGACTGAATGTTGCGAAACTAATATCAAAACAAACTGTAGCCAGTCAGCTGCAAAATGGATTAATATTCTGGAACTAGAACTTAAAACGACCACTCAGAAGGACAAAATTATATAAAAAGGGTAGCAGACTTGCTCTGACCCAAATTCTATCATAAAAACATTCCCAACAATGGTGCATGCTGTTTTGAACTACCAAAATTACCCCTACGCAGTTGCTAGCAGATGTCAAGGACACCTTCAGGACCAAAAATCCAACCCAGATCATGATCTTAGGTGAAGTGGCCACAGACGACAAGAAGATGCAGCCCTTCTTGAAGCCTGCTACAAGGTTCTGAGGTACTAAGACTTGTCATGGCTGAAGGCCATCTACCCTGGGGGCAACTATGTGTGGACTGAGGACATGGCTCCCTACCACATGGTCAAGTAGGTGCAGCAGTTCTGCTAAGCCAACTTTGCTGACTTCTGGCCTGCAGATTTCTGGCCCTCCTCCAGCCCGGACCTGGACCCGCTGGACTATGCGGTGTGGGACATTTTAGAGCAGGCCACTAACAAGACCCCCACCAAATCCACAGAATATGACGTAATAAAAAATAAGGATAGACGCTGATTAAACAGGCATATCAATGAAACAGACAAGAAGGAGTACAACAAGATCTCCAGGTGGTAGGGCACAGAGATAAAACTCCATTATATCCTCTGATAGCAATATGCCTCAAAGCATTTATTTATTACGATATTATACTAAGTAAACCAACATGGATCAGATATAAGAAAATATTGCACTAATAGAATTAACAAATAGAAACCAAACTAACAAAAACAAGTAACCTTACACAGGCAAGCCATAAAATGTTCATCACAACCAACCAACACAACAACCAACCATGCCGGTCAGCAAGCATGTTAACCCCATGGAGTGAGTGGCCATGCTGCTGTAAACAGGCTAATAAAACCGAGAAGTGTGAAATGAAAGATGTGCTTGGTTGCCTTGTCACTTCCTGCAAACATTTGCTTCCTTATTACGAGCTGAGTAATCCCTGTTGGAGACCGTGTTGGAGACCGCCCTAATCTTTCATTTTATGCCAGGGTTGGGGATGAATGATAGGCTGTCAGAAACAATAGGGTGCATTCAACATTATCGATGGCTTGATGTGGAAAAGAGGAGATTTAAAAAGACACCTTAGGAGAGATGAAACCTAGAGATGAGGAATTCAAGGTTATGATGAGAACTCGCTTTTAGGATCGATGCAGCAAATATTAAGATAAGAACATGAGATGAGTTTAATAACTGTAATGTCTGTCAACTGGCAATTGTCAGGGGCAATTGTAATATTTCTGGATGTTCTTCAAAGATAAGCATATAGTGTTAATGAGCCAGTCAGAGAATTATGATAAGTTAAATACATCAATTTATATTTTTTAATTCTGTTGGTCCACTGAGGCAATCAATATTAAGTACCTGTATCAGAAATAAGCCAAATTAAACTAAAAATAAGGCAGACAGAGGCTCATGGTAAATGGAATTTTAAGCTATATAAATCACCGAGATCATGATCATGATAATCAGAGATGGTGATTAAAGTATTAGTTAGTATTTTATATTTTAACACAAATAGGGCAATAGCAATGAAATATAATATAACAGAATGACTCATCTCAACAAAATATTGTGCAAAGAGAGTCATACATTTTTTCATTTACTCCTGATATCAAATAATTATTCATTGAGCTGTAGAGGTCATCCTGGCTCATCCATTTGTCTATTCTATTAGTAGAATAGTTATTCTTATATGATATATTACTTGGTCAGCACTGATAATAAATCAGCATAAAACCAAACATAAACACTTTGAGGAATATTGATCTCTGAGGATATAATGGAGTTTTTTTTTTGACAAAAAGATGTCAGACAAGACATATATGTCATAAGTACATAATCAGAAAATAATCAACAATATGAAATACAACGAAAGCTATAGTTACAGACGGTTCCAGCCACCAAGTTTAGGTGTATACATAGAGGTTAACATTATTAGTTTAGATCATCCACTCTTTACAAAATTAAATCAAAATATTTTATACATGCATCTTGTATCACAAGCATAAAGTTATAGTTTACATATATAATATATATCAACATGTTCATCAAAATACAGTTCATGAAAGATATAACTAATTACAGAATGATGTGTAGCCATTTGCCCTACCTCTATATACAGATCAAATATAGGATATCAATTTACCCCCATCTAAGGGCTCTAGTAAATCAGCATGATGCGAGGGCATCTAATTTTAACCCTCCTTTGGGTATGTGATCCAAAACGGCAACAGAGTGAAGCTCTCCGTCATTACAGAGGATAAACACCACCAGCATTCATCACATGAGAAGCTGAGTTTATCTGAAGAGTACAGAGACAAACTGACAACATAGGTTATTGTACTTATCTACAAATGAACAAAGCAGTTTCATAAATATATCTATATTTAATCTATATATCCTGAAATATGAAACTCAAGTCAAGTAATTCTGTAAATATTTATTACTTCTTATTTATCTATATTGAGCTTTATTTTGAAGACACATCATTTTGTAAATAGTTATATCTTTCATGAACTGTATTTTGATGAACATGTTGATATATATTATATATGTAAAATATAACTTCATGCTTGTGATATAAGATGTATGTATAAAAGATTTTGATTTGATTTTGTAAAGAGTGGATGATCTAAACTAATAATGTTAACCTCTATGTATACACTTAAATTTGGTGGCTGGAACCGTCTGTTGCTATAACTTTTGTTGTATTTCATATTGTTGATTCTTTTCTGATTATGTACTTATGACATAATTTTATATATCTTGTCTGACTTTTTTTTGTCAATAAAATTATATATATATATATTTATATATATAAATGCAGATTGACAAATACATATCTCCATAACCAGCTCTTTTCCAGATAGCAAGCCCACTTAAGACATAAATGTTGCCTCTGTCAGGGGCAACACTTTATTAGTAAACCTTACATGAATGTTGTTTGTTGCATATGACTACAAAAAGCGTACGATAAAATGCCGTTTATCTCTCTCACCATGTTCTGTTTCAGCCATAAAAGTCAGAGCCACGGGTTTTCCCAAATGGAGATGTCAAGCTGCATAATGAGGTGTCACTCTGGACAATGGCAATTGGTTTCATCATGCATGTACTAGCGGAATTTTTTAATATGCGTTTTCTTCCACAGAAGCTAATAAACTGTTGCTTCACATATAATATAACAAAAATTAATCGAGTCTGCTTTCAAATCCGATTCTGTATTATTATTTTTTTTATAAGGCAAAGCCTCTTTTTAGTCAGCTTTTGGTCTGGTGTCAAAACAACAGCAGCGATTATCTAAGACCGACTTCTTTTATTTATTGGACTGTAAGTAGCTGAAATTGTCCGATGACTGTATAGTATGTAGACATTTATAATATAGAACTAAGGTTTAGTTTTAGACTCAGCTTATAATCAAGAAAATGTTGTTTGAACTACGTCATAAGCTCGAAAAGATTTTTTCCAAACACCTGTGCTTGACAAGACAGCTTTAGTTCAGCTTTAGCGATGTCATTATTACTAGCCTCCAGACAGTTTCAAACATTTTTCTACCCTTGTTACTTCTTCAATAAAAACTTGTGTCATAATACATTCTTTTCACACAGCAGCCATGTTGTCATTTTTGCCTCATTGACCTCTCTTTGTACTCAGATATAGTATTATGACGTCATCGGTAGACAAAGCCATGGTGAGGTCACAGAGTGCAAGAACAATGGAAAATTAATGATGTCATAATATATGACTTAATCAAAATGAGGTCATTGAGGTAGAAAGGGTGCATGATCAAAGATCAATCAGTCAATCAATCTTTATTTGCCTGAAATATTTCAGATATAAAAACAATTATACATTTCATAATAACACGTCAAATAAAATAAAAAATATATATTTAAAAGCATTCTACAGCAAAGACCAAAAAGTCATCCATCTCTATTATACTTGCTGACTAACAAAATTACTCCAGAGCAAACATGCATAAATTAGTTGCCCTCCTTTTCTAACCAATAATTATACAGGACATCAGCATCTGTTATATCCACCAGATGGAGCTGACAAATGCTCATTTGACAGCAGATGACACTGAAGCAAAGTGATTGGGCTCTTAAGAGATGGACAAAACAGGATCTTCTAAGATCAAATATGATTGATTGCAATCCTCTGCCGATCTTCGAAAAGTCAAATTTAATATATGAGTGGGAAGGAAATTGTTGATGCATGGTTCAAAGTAAATATAGTAATGATATTAGAGGGTTGTAGAGTAGGTACAAATACAAAATTTTAGTTTAATTCCAATATTCAATGTCTAAATGCTACAGGGTCTGAAGCTTAGTCAGCTTATTTGGTCAGTTCTTAGAGGCAGATGTAATGACGAGATGGTAAGGCTGTTTGGCCCATGTTATACACTTACCCCATGGGTGGGGTATTTTACTTGCCTCAGCATAGACAGACAGACAGACAGAAGTATTTATTTGACCATAAACTTACAATTTACAAAAATAAAAATAATCAAGGAAAACTGGTTATATTATGGTCATAGAAGACATTCACTAAGGCCAAAAGCCGCTGACGTGCTACGAAGTAGACACGAAGTACTAGACACCTCCAATTTAACATCTCATGCAATCGACATCCAGCTGGAATGTAGCTCATGAAGAGTGCCCATGCCAGAAATGGAGCCTGGGAGCTTCAACAGAGCCGGCCAAATGTGGATTGGTGGATGCCTTAACAATTAGACTATCCAACTAGTTAAAATAGAAGCTTTCCATGATCAGACGTCTTTGGTACTGACTGTGTTTCACCAAATTGATTGAATATGGGTTTCTTCCTCCTCATTTTATGCAAACAAACTAAAGTGCAATTGTTATATGAGACTGTCTGTTTATTTATACATGTGCTCAGCTACTCTAACACTGCACAAAAAAAAATCTTCCATACCTGGATGGTGATTGATCTCAACCAATCGATGTGACAGTCCAGACGGAGACAGGTTTGAAATCTTTGATGACATCTGATGACGGTGCTTTGTCATCATGGATTCTGTTTGTGCCATCGCTACCGTAAGCTATGAGGGATTGCGGGTGCAGTACTAATATGGATTCCGCTGACTAATTGGTCTGGCAGTTTAGGTGTTTGCCTGCTAATCATAGGATATCAGGTTCAAACCCTTGCCATGCCATTGAAGAGTTGGGCACAGCCTCCTGCAACCACTTGGCAATAGGAAACCACAGTGAAGATGCTGATATTAACCCAACTGAATACGCTTTTCACGCTGCAGCCATATTGGCAATTTTGCCTCATTGACCTCAATTTAATTACATCATATATTATATATATATATATATCTTTTATTCGACAGCTTCATGTCATTCATGACATATGTGTTATAATGTAAACAGAAAATACAAAGTAAATGAGATACAATAACAATTAAAGAATAATAGAAAAGTAGTAAATAAAGCTAGGTTCCAGTTACGATAAAGATTTGTTACAATACAATAGCAACATAATAATGTACAGTTTTCAATGTGAAGTTCAATCTTGTTATATCTATATATATAAATCATACAGCATTATCCATAGCAAATGATCCAACACATAGGTAATTAAAAGGAACGTATATACATGTATGTAAAAATATACAAGATCAAAGATATGGTATACAAATGTTCATAATGCTGAGACTCAGAATGGTCAACATGTTTAATGTCAGACGATGGATGATGACTCAAACATTTATTAGGCATCAACATTCACCAGAAATTTTCCAAGGGATTTTAACAACTCAGGCTCTTTTGATTTCATGATGGTCTTAAATCTATCTTCATTGTTTATTTGCTCAAAATTATCTATGTAATCATTAGCTACTTTAAGGAGTTCCTCACGACTAAGTTTATTATGCGGACATACTATGAGACAATGCTTTTCATCTTCAATTTCATGCATACTGCATTTTAGGCATAGCCTCTCAGCTGCTGGCAATATAGGATTTTCATGTCTACCTGTTTCAATACGCAAATTATGTGAGCTTACTCTAAATCTGGCGATTTTATTATACATTTTTCTGCTTAGGTTTAATAAGAGATAAGGTTCTAGTCTATAATCAGTCTTGAAGAGTTTATGGGTTCTAAGTTTTTGCTGTAACGTGGAATCATTTATTTCGGCTAATATAGTATCCTGACATTTATCATAAATTTTAGATTTGAATGTTTTAATAATGGATTCTAGCTCATTATTAGCAAGTCTTAAATGGTCTCTTTGCGGATAATGTTCATTGAGTATATGAATAATTTTTGCAACCCAAGCGTTATTACCAGAAGTGTTAATCTCTTTTTGCTCATTTAAACATTTTTTAAGAATATTATTAGCTGGCAGTTTTTCCAGTTTAATCCAGTACTTGATTATTCTGAACTGTTGCCGCACATGTAATGGGAATCTGCCTGTCTCACTATACACTGCTTGTGATGAGGTCTGTTTCCTAACTCCCAGCATATTTTTCAGATATCCTAATTGTACCTTTTCTAGGTTATTAACAGGTTTGTGACTGGACCATATTTCACAATTATATTCAAGGACTGGTAAAATATATGTGTCAAACATTTTTAGAGCAAGTTTAGGAGTGATGTATCCTAATGCCTGCTTAGTGTCACTTTGCAAAGCAAAAAGTGCTTTTTGGGCTTGTGTAACAAGATAATCAGTCATTTTTACATGCATGTTACATTTGTTAGTTAACACATGTCCTAGATATTTAAAGGTGTCAACGTTTTCAATTAGTTGTGTATCATAGTAAAATTGCTTTTGCCGACTATTGCCATATTTCATTATTTTAGTCTTTCCTACATTAACAATGAGATGCCACTTTTTGCAGAATTCATGAAGGGAATTTATGCTGTTTTGAAGAGATGTTTCGGAATGTGCTATTAGAATTATATCATCAGCATATGAGATATGTTTGAGCACCAGACTATTAAGTGCTACACCATCTAATTCATTCATATAGTTAGGCAGGTCAGATAGAAATTCATTAAACAATTTGGGGCTGAGAATTCCACCTTGCAAGACACCATAGTTGCTATCAATTGGATCTCCAATTTTGCCTAAATTATTAACTCTAGCTTTAGCTTTGTCATACATGCTCATTATTATGTTAAGCATTTTATTGCCTATCTTTTGATTCATAAGTTTATAGTACAGAGCATTTCTATTGATGTAGTCAAATGCTTTTGTGAAATCTATGAAACAAAGATAGAGAGGCTTACGTTTTTGCTTTTGGTATCTAATAACAGTATCAAGGATAAAGACGCAGTCAGTTGTACTCACACCTGGAGTAAACCCAAACTGACAAGAATCATCAAGATTAAGAACCTCATTTTTATAGTAAAGCCGTCCGTTTAAGATAGAGTCAAAGATTTTACCCATGACAACATTTATTGTGATTTTTCTGTAATTATCTGGATTAGACTTGTCTCCCTTTTTGTGCAAAGCTTTAATTAGTCCTTCTGACCACTGAGCAGGATATTCACCTTGATCAAGTATGTAGTTAAACACAGCACAATGGTGTTACTAATTTCTCACTTGCACACTTATAAATTCAGCAGGTATCCCATCAATTCCAGCGGCTTTATTGCATTTTAATTTCTTAAGGTGTATCAAAACTTCCTCCTCTGTTATCACACTGTCACAGATATGAGTAGCTAAAGAGTTGTCACAGGAATAGGATGATGTTTGCAGAGTATTAACAATCAATCTCATATGTTCATTGTCAAAGTATTCAGTAGGAGGGGGTTGGGACTGTTGTAGAAAGTGCTCATGAAATGTATTTAGGTCAGGTTCATTCGTTTGATTATGGCTAGATTTTTTCAGTTTATTCCATCATTTCCAATATTCTGTTTGATTACTGCAAAGAAGATTCTCCAGATTTTCTCTATTAACTAGTTGGAAATGTCTCTTTTTCCTTTGTATTGTCTGTTTATAAGCCTTGCAAAGATCACTATATTCACTTTTATGGGCTTCTACTGATAAGTCTTTATTTTGTGCAAAATTATTAACTAGCTTTCTTAACTTTTTACATGTATAACGTCATTATTTTTCCATTGTGCTTGCACTCTGTGACCTGACCATGTCTATTGATGACGTCACAATACTATATCTGAGTACAAAGAGAGGTCAATGAGGCCAAAATGACAACATGGCTGCTCTGTGAATAGACTGTAATTGTTTACCTTCCTTTAAACTACAACTTTTTTTATGCTCTATCAATGGTTTTTATTAACTTTAGGCTATTTATTTTATTTGTCATCTCACTCCTCATCGTACATTTCATTTTCTCATTTCATGTCCGCATAAGTTTTACTTATTTTTACTGTTTTATTTCTGTCCTACTGTAAACAAACTTTATCTTATCTTATCTTAAATCTAGCCATTTACAAGTAGCTACAGATTCTACTTGAAGCCATAGCTATCTTTAGCTATCCAGACCTATGCACAGCCATCCAGAACTTAGCCTTTAAATCTTATAAACAAGCTGAGAGCGGAGGTAGAGGTATATTCTACAGGTATGGACAGCAAACCTTCGATGCTTATCTGCTATGGGATAATTATTTGCTATGGGATAATTATTTGCTTTTAGTAGAATTTATAGTTTTGGAGATAGATATGGATGGCCGTGTTAATATAGCAGTACACATCATGAGATGTCAACAGTGGTCTGGCTAAATGTAGCGCCTAACCGATGAGCCATTTTCAATAGGTTGCACTGTACATATTGTATATCTGTGATTTGATGAGATGTTGATGGAAATTGAGGAACACGGTGTGGACTCCAGACGTCAATTAGGAGGTGCCTTGTACTCGGTGTCTATGCTGAGGCAAGTAAAAGAACCCACCCATGGGGTAAATGTGTAACATGGTGTGGACTCCAAGCAGCTTTGTCATCTCATCATTACATCTGCTTCTGGCAGCTGGTCATATAAGCTGACTAAGCTTCAGACCCAGCAGCATTGAGACATTAAACATTGACATTGATGCCATGAATCCAGAAATATAGCTGCACAGAATATGATGTAAGAAAAAATAAGGATAGACGCTGATTAAACAGGCGTCTCACTGAAACAGACAGGAAGCTGCATTTAACCCTTTCTGGAAATGGAAACTTTTCCACTTCAGTCCTCGTTTGCTTTATTAACCCCATTAGGCATGCTATTCAGAAATAAGAGCTCTACTAATTGATAAATGGGGTGCTTGAGTTAATTAGCCAATTGGACCATTCATTTTTAGTGTCCCCGTCCAATTTCCAGAGAGACTAACTTCCCATTGCATCACTTGCCAAGGGTCCAATGCATGTGACAGATGGGGATGCACTGAAACCGTGCAATGAAATCGCGTTTGTCACTCTGACCACGTTCTGTCTAGCCCATAAAAGTCAGAGCCACAGGTTTCCCCAAATGAAGATGTCAAGCTGGACAATGGGGTGTCACTCTTGGCAATGGTAACTGTCGTCATCCTAGATATATTAGCAGACACAGATTTTTAAAACTTGTTTTTATCCATAGAAATGTACAAGTTGTTGCAACTAGGCCTATATTGCATTGAAGCAAAGAAATATGATAGAATATAATCAGTTTTTAAACTGTAGCAAGTCGATCGCCAGCGCCATCTATAATGACTTGAAATGACCAGGCGAGCACCACGAGCTTCTACAGATTCTCATTTAGAGCAACTCACGAAAAGTTCAGCTCAACTAACCCAGCCAATTTTGACCTATATGTATCATTTATTCGTACATAAATTTGTACACTTGTGAAACTTAAAAAAGAAAAAGTTTAAATAAAGAAAACAGAGTTCAGTAGACACAAAGGTCATTAATAATGGTGATTGCATCTCTCGTCAGTACAGTATCAGAAAGCTTATCCCTGACATCTGTTAGTTCACATACAATCATAGATTCAAGCATATATCCAGTTTTACAGTTTTCATTGCATATATGTCTAATAGAATTCTTCATTCCTTTATTGTTGACGTCAGTTCTGCTTAATCCAAGCTCATCACAGCAAAATTCGAGGTTGGCCTTAAACGGGGCCTTGAACAATTCAGTGATGCCCTCATCAAATAAGAACAACCTGAGTTGGATGGTTCATAATTGCAGCAGCATATGTCATGAAACGAGAGATAAACATATGCCTTCCACAGAGTCTTGCACATAGCAGCCACAATACCACAATGAGTTCGGTATGGGAGCCTCCATACTATCCTCAAGGACTTTCTCCAGACCACGCAAAGTTTTTCAATTTTTGAGAATGGTTGCAGCAAGCACCCATAAAAGGTTGAACAGTATGTAAGAAATAATCCAGCTTGTACCGAAGAAGCTAGTTTACCAAATTTGCCTCTAAACATGTTAAACTGCCTGTAGAAGAAAGCTGTGACCCCTTCTATATCATCGTGTCGAGAGTCCAAGAAAAGTTTATGCACGAGGTGAATTACATGTACCAAACACATCGATAGTCACATTTTGGCCAAACTTTTGGCCAAAGATAATCAATTGACTTTTCTACCCATTGAACTGTAAATGAAAGGTTTTTGAATAATCCTGACACACATCCAACATTTTTAATAAACCAAGTTTAGTTGGAGACAAAAGGACAATGTCATCTGCATATGTAATACATGCAACAAAATGTGGGCCTTAATCAGTACATCTATATAAATTCCAAAATGTAAAGGAGAAATCACTCCTCCTTGCTTCACACCATTCTTAACAATGAATGGTTCAAATACATAACCGTTCCATTGTATTCGTATTCTTTGATTCAGGTACGAATTTAGTAAGCAAAACTTCACTGTTGGCACTTGTATGCAATGGTTTCTCCTCGATTCAAACTTGCTAAAAAAAAGCCCAAAGATACTTTCATTTGCACTTTTCATGGGCCACCTGAAGCATTGTTTCTGATCAGAAACAGCAAATATTAATTGATTTAGTCAAACAAACGTTAACTGCTAAACTGTTTTGATTAAGTTTTAATTATTTCTCAACGCTTTTACAATCCTATCTCGTTTGGCTTGAGTATTGTCTTGTTTCTTTAGAAAATGAAACATGTAATAGTGCAAACACAGGAGAAAACTATGACATTGTGTTCTCAGAATCCAGTGAAAATGAGAGAGTTATTCTATGTAATTATTACAACGATATTAATTGGATCCATGCCATTAATCTCATGTCATTTCATATTATATTATTGTTTTGCACTCCATTATTTTCATCTCATTATACTCCATCTACTTCATTTTCTGTCTCTTCTCACCATTTTTTTTTCTGTTCTTCTTTAATGAATTCCTTTTCAAAGATTTATGCCAAGTTGCATTCAGAGCTCATTAAAAATCATCTGAAGATAATTAGCCTAATCCGCAAAAAGGGCTTTTAGCTCTTAAGCTAACAAGCTTTTCTTCTGTGGGTTTTAAAGTCATAATTCTGCTCTGCATGAGTTTTCTTTTCACTCAGCTCACGACACCGTTTCTTCCAACGTCTTGGAAACTGAATATAATGAAAATTAAGAAAGTGCCTTAGGCGGGTTAACAGTGAAATACTTGTGCATTTCAATGAAATTTTGAAAAGTAAAGTTAAATGAGAGACTGACAAACAGATGTGACCTTAGATATATCTATCAGTACGGATAGAGTGCTTTACTTATAGTTTCCACGTCCAGTTGACAGTGTTAGTAAGATTCTGTCATTTAGTGGGTAGTAACTCAGTGTTTAATAAGCGATCTAGCTCAGTCTAGCTCTCTCTAGCTCAGTCTGGCACAGTCCAGCTCAGTCTAGCTCAGTCTGGCTCAGTCCAGCTCAGTCTAGCTCAGTCTGGTTCAGTCTAACTCAGTATAGCTCAGTCTGGCTCAGTCTAGCTCAGTCTGGTTCAGTCTAGCTCAGTCTGGCTCAGTCTAACTCAGTATAGCTCAGTCTGGCTCAGTCTGGCTTTGTTCAGCTTGTAAAATACTGAGCACAATATATGGATTCTACTGCATTTAAGATAGCCAGATTTTATTTATGTTTCTTGATAACCGTCAGAAATTTCTAGTGGCAAGTTTTACAATCTGCATTGAATAGAAAAAGTAGAGAAAAAGTAAAAAGGCACATAAAAGCTAAAACAGAAAATGACAGAGAGATAAATTCAGACAGCCTCATTTCCACAAAACACAAAGGGCTTGTTACTAGATGAGTATTCCACCGGTGCTATGATAAGATCTCTTGCAGAGCACTAGACCTTCTATCACGGTGCCAGTCTGCAACTCAGGAAGTTATATACGTAGATTGGGAGGTTGCCATGGTTACAGTTGTGATGTCACTGATGTGTAGCCATGATTGTGTGTCACTTGAAATCTTTTGCATAAATGTATGAAGATAAGGTGTATGGTATGTATACATGTACGCGCTGTAAAGTAAACATAGAATTTCAAAGCAGACGATGATTAAAGAAGTTCTATAGATAGGGACATTAATTTATACACACATGCATTAATATATATAAACACACACAACAGAATTCACTATTAAGTTCTCCGAGTACAAGAGTATGACAAAATTGTCTAAGTTGTAAACAGTGATAAAAGATAGGTTGTGTTTTTGTCAATTTATTTAATGCTACTGGGTCAGCTTGTATGACCAGTTGCCAGAGGCAGACGTAATGATAAGATGATAATGCACCTTGGAGTCTTAACTTTAGAGCGGTTTAACATCGAGGTGGTCTAAGGACAAGGTTGAAGTACCGCAGTTGATTAAATTAACCCGATTTTCTGGAACTCTTAAGTCTGAGCATCACAGTAACTAAACGCAACGATCTGTGCTGACACCTTAATCTGCCTTAAGCTTGCATTATAGCCTTACGGAAGCGTGTGTTTGCCATTTTTATGGCTCCCAGCCCAATAAACCTGATCTTATATCAAATCACAGACCAAAATGTTGCCATGGTGTGGTGATAAAAGTGGTAGCTCCCATCAAGAGCAAAGCTTTATATCACAATATTATGTTCGTGGCATGATATTCATGTTATGACCTCCAAATATCAGGCATAAAAGGTGGGATGGATTACATGATATTGGTACACACAGGATATCAGGCTCAATCAGAGTGTTTAATGGATGTAATTTACAGCAATTGGGGTTAATAATGTCATATGATAATATATGAGGTCTGCCTACTAATGAATCCAATACATACTTTTATTTAATGAAGAAACAAAAGCTATATTGGACAAGGCATTAGCTGAGTGTATGTTAGCTTCTCTAAATCCAACAAGTACATTTTAATATCAAATAACTTTCTGGTATACCTTTTGTCAGTACCCTTTCCTGTCGAATATTATGCAAATGGAGGACCGTCACGTGGTATGGATGAAGAGATCTGATTGGATACTGTCATTACAAAATCCATCGCATTAAAATGAATCAACTCAAAATAATTTCAACCTCATCTCTGAGAACAGAGAATATATATTCATGCAATATAATTACACCATTAATGGCCCCAATCCTGCGTCTGGGGATACATTTACACCAGAGCATCTTGGAGAATCCTGCAGTTAAGTACTGTCCTGTAATCACAAGCCAGGATGAAAGACCCAGTGCATTATGAGACACAAGATCTTATTTATCGACAGCTTATAGTCACAAAATCTCATTTGTGTTCCGTCCGAGGCCTTTATGGGTCACTCATGAACGTGGTTCGCATGCGCCATGACCCTGAACTCATAAACTGAGCATGCGTATTCAACTGGTCCGAGAGCACAAAAGGTTTATTGGATTCAAAGTGGACTCAAGGGCTCCAAAGTGGGACATAAGGAAAGAAAGTAAGTTAGGAAGTGACTAGAATGGATAGATAGATAAATAGATAGATAGATGGATAGATGGATAGATAGATAGATAGATAGATAGATAGATAGATAGATAGATAGATAGATAGATAAATAGATGGATAGATAGATTGATGGATGGACAGATATATAGATATATAGATAGATAGATAGATAGATAGATGGATAGATGGAAAGATGGATAGATAGATAGATAGATAGATAGATAGATAGATAGATAGATAGATAGATAGATAGATAGATAGATAGATAGATATATGGATATATAGATAGATAAAAGATAGAAGATAGATAGATAGATAGATAGATAGATAGATGGATAGATGGATAGATAGATAGATAGAATTGAATTGAATTGAAACCAGCACCTGTCATTGAGCCAAGCAGTTAAAAATTGGTTAGATTATAACCAACACAAATGTTAGCTATCTCCCCCATGAGTCCAAAAAATGCTTTTCTTGCATACTAAGAGCAGTTAAAAAAAATTAACAATCAAACAGCTTATGTTAGTTATACAATGTATCCTTAATAATCAGGACTTACTGAGATTTTTTTTGCAATATAAACAACAAAAATGTTAGTTACTCCTGACTATGAGGGATATAACTCTTACCTAGTCTATCATATAAATTTACACAATCGAGTTACTTATGGGCACCAGGCATCCTGCCAATATAGCAGATGGGACCCTGGGGGACCCTGGGGGGTAGCATGACACAATATTGAACTTTCTCTTCATACACCCTCCAGGGCTGGTTTATTGATGGGTGACACTGGACAAAAATAGACCAGTGTCTGCAAAGAGTGGTATGTTGTTGACAAACAGCCAAAAAGGCTTATGACAATATTTATTCATATGATCACTGGCAAATATAACTTCCAGGGTAGGGATTAAACCTGCTTAAATACTGTTCAACCAATGGACAGAGGTTTATTCCTTTCTAGGAACACCTTATACGAACAGACATAATGGTGAGATGATCTGGCACTTGGAGTCCACACCCTGTAACACATTGACCCCATGGGTGGGGTCCTTTATTTGCCCCTGCATAGACACTTAGTACAAAAAAGATGGAATGTAGATTATAAAGAATGTCTGGTGTAGTGTAGTATAGTGTAGTATAGTGTAGTGTAGTGTAGTATAGTATAGTGTAGTGCAGTATAGTGTAGTGTAGTGTAGTGTAGTGTAGTGCAGTATAGTATAGTATAGTGTAGTGTAGTGTAGTGTAGTATAGTATAGTATAGTATAGTATAGTATAGTATAGTATAGTATAGTATAGTGTAGTGTAGTGTAGTATAGTATAGTGTTACAGTAGTGTAGTGTAGTATAATGTAGTATAATGTAGTATAGTGTAGTGTAGTGTAGTGCAGTGTATTGTATTGTAGTGTAGTGTAGTATAGTGTAGTATAGTGTAGTATAGTGTAGTATAGTGTAGTGTATTGCAGTGTATTGCAGTGTATTGCAGTGTATTGCAGTGTATTGCAGTGTATTGCAGTGTATTGCAGTGTATTGCAGTGTATTGTATCGTATTGTATTGTATTGTATTGTATTGTAGTGGTCCTGGTGTGGACATAATGTTGCCGGAGAGTGTTTCTCTGGTACAATGGTTAACGTTCGGACTTTTAGTACTGTAATTATGTTACATTACTTTGATAATCATTTCCATAATATGTACCCAGTTAATAAATCAAAATATAATACCTTGTTGGACATACTGTTTTTCTCAAGTGATTGAGTATCTTTGTACCCCACTGTGTGACATCACTTCAGACTTCAGCATAATATATTATCATCTACTTGTCAAACCCATCATTGTCTGTCGTGACCAAAATACCGTAAAATTAGATGGATGCAGCAACAGTCTCCATGGCAATGACACTGACAGAATGACATCGATGATGACAAGTGGCCATTATTTATTGTCATCGAAAGTCACTGAGATTCATCTGTCATTGGCAGTGGCGGAGAATCATCAGTCGCGGATAGTCATCAGTCGCGGAAAGTCGTCAGTCCAGACTGTCACATCGATCAGTGACAGATGACTGTTTGAGGCTTATGGGAAATTGCCAATTCAATGCTAGAATGGTTCAGCTCACTCCTAGTTTTTCACACTGGTGGTTCTTCAGTAGAAAATTGTGTTTGATATAATTTAAGATCTTTTGGTGAAAGATACAAAGTTATTGAAGTGATAGTATTATAATGTTATTTCTCATAATAAAAAAAACACCTACATGAGCACAAAATACTGGACAGTTAACATGCCTTATCGAAATTTATTCAACAACATAAATATAAATATCTGGCAATTTTATTTTTAAACAAATAAGTGACTTTACCCCATCTTAATTTTTCAGACTAATCAAGCAATGTAGGTGCCTTTTACCTTTATTTTGCCTTGTGCTTGGGGTCTATGCTGAAGCAAGTAAATACCCCACCCATGGGGTATATGTGTAACATGGCGTGGACTCCAAGTCTATCACCCATCATTACGTCTGCTTCTGGCAGCTGGTCATACAAGCTGACTGAGCTTCAGACCCAATAGCATTGAGACATTAGACAATTATTCAATAAAGTCAGTGAAAATCCTCAGGCCTCAAATAACTAATATTGTTGACCTGTCACAAGTATAGCTAGCCACAGCAATAGCCCAATATCATTATTTGTCCACTTGTAGCATTAAACAGTCATTTAATTGAAAATGCCATAATATTAGATACCTGCCTTTTGCTCAATGTTAGAGCACCATGTAATAAATCACATTTTGATCTTGGAAGATCCAAACCGACCCATCTCCAGGATCCAATTACTCTGGTTCAGAAAGGTCATTCATTACTGCCCTCTGGTGTCAAATGAGTATTTGTCAGCGCCATCTGATGGATGTGACAGATGCCACTTTCGCAGGTATCCTACACAAATATTGATCTAAGAAATAACATGGGTGAAAGATGATTGAAACTGTCTGGAGGCTACTAATAAATGAATAATATTTCTGCGTGTTTTTGGAAACATCATTCCACGCCGGTGCGTTTAAATAATATCCCTAAGCTAACTAGTAACTTATACTTAAATGTAAGTTACTTCAAATAAGTATATTTTCTGTCTTTGTAATGAACTGAATAAAGACCTTTTTCCATCAACATGGCAATTGTACTTGGAATTTAAATAATGAGCTAAAACGTCTATCTTCAGCCGGATATCCAATGTATGCTCAACGATAACTTCAAACAGCTTCAGTTATCACAGACCCTATTCTTAGCTCCAATTCTCTTGGTACATTTCATGGCAATCCGACTCACCCTTAGTCCCTCATGCGATCAATGCTGAGGGTGTTTACCTCTGTAATGACGGAGGACCTCATTCTGTTGCCCTTTTGGATCACATACCCTAAGGAGGGGTAAAGCGGAATGCCCTCAGATCATGTTGACTTTGGAGGGCTCCTTGCTCTCCAATTATCACATCCACTTTGCACTTTACAGGGCTTAGATATGTGTTGTAGCTTTGACCCCCAACCCCTCACTCCAGAAGTACTGCTAAGACGTAGTGGGGCAACCCCATAAAACCCAAAAACATGAGCTAGGTGCTTATGGTATTGGCTAATAAAGTGAATTCTGCGTTTTCTTGATCCTAAATTGGGTATTTAATGGCGATAATACAAACTAGTCTTGAATATGTGCCAGGGTGTGGGTTCTGTCTAATAAGTTAAAAACTATTCCTGAACTCTATTATGATAAATACCAGTTATCTGACACTTTTAGCTACTTACGTTTCATTAAATTGCGGATGTCTACATGGCCAAATGTGCCTTGTGCATTTTCCATAAGAAGGATAAACGCATGGAAAACGCATGGTTTTTGCCTAATTATAATGAGGTGAAAACCATGCATTTTCTATGCGTTTATCCAATGCATGGAAAACGCACGTAGCACATTTGGCCATGTAGTTAGTCTGAAATAAATGCCAGTCTTGATTTGATGCCAGACTAAAAGCTTACTCTAAAAAAAAAGAGTGCCCCGCCTTCTATTCTGAGCAGGAAAATACGGCATGTGCATATTTAAGTAAGGTATCAAAACAGAACGATCATGCTTACATTTCCTTGCACTGTGGAACTGCAGTGCAATATATGTGTGTAGCATTTACTTACACGATTCTGTGGAATAAAACTCATTTTAGAAATGTGCAGCTACTGACTGTGCTATATTTTTGGATGAAGACAATTACCATTGCCAAGAGTGACACCTCATTGGCCAGCCTGACACCTTCATTTGGGGAAACCTGTGGCTCTGACACCTATGGCCATGACAGAACTAGGTGAGACATGCAAACGCCATTTTATGTGTAAGTTTTCGGGGCATCCTCATTTATCCCATCCCCTGGACTATCATCAACAATGCATTAGTATTAGACATTTTGTTCAGTTGTTTATCAGTTTTGGTGTGGCCTTTATAGCTGTAGATTTTATGCGTTAGATTGCCGCTGCCAAATGTACATGCTTAAATGCGTAATATTAACATTTCTATAGCCTATGCTGTGGCAAGTAAAGGATCCCACCCCTGGGGTAAATGTGTAACATGGGTGGACTCCTCTCTCTCACCTCATCAATTCTCGACAGCAGCCAGAACTTGCCTAAGAGGGCTGCACTTTCCATATCTATCCATCCATCCATCCACCCATCCACCTATCTATCAATCTATCTTAGGTCTATGTTCTGAGGACCCTCAACAAGCAATGCAGTGGGACATTAGTCTCGTTTAAAAAATGGATGGAATGGGATACACAGAGAGAGGTCCAATTTGGCTAATTGACTTAAGCACCCCATTCATCAATTAGGGGCCTTATTCTAAATTGGGTACCTAATTCGGTCAATAAAAGAAGTATTTCAGTGTGTCAGTGTGGGAGTAATAAAATTTATTTTTACATGTTGAAAATACTTATTTACCTTCCATATGTTTCTTAGAATATATTCAGTTGGATCTAATGTCATGTAGAGATATTCATATCTTTCGTCATTTCATCAGTTAGTTTCTTAAGATATGGTCAAGGCTAGACAGCTGTAGTGATCTATTCCTGGCTGAAGCTATAACTGGATAAAGCCAGCTGCTTCTGACCACTGCTAGCTTATATTCGGCTTACACCTACCACCACTGAAAAATATAAACCTTGGTAAATGTAATAAATGTATCTAATATATCATAAATATGTGGGTGCAATGTACATGAATCTTTTCAACAAGACTTTAAGATCTGGCTTTGAGTAGTATAAGGATGTTGACTCAGTGCTAGAATGACTCAACCCACAATCCGATATAGTGGTTTGTGATGTTTAAAGCTAGGCGAAAGATAAATTGAAGAAGTATGGTATACTCTAAGTGCTATATTAGGCAATGATACTACTGATACCCACTATTCAAATCAATCCAGGACCCAACACTTCATGAGCATCATTGCAGCTGGATGTCGCTCGGATGAGATGTTAAATTGGCGGTCCCTTGTACTCAGTGTCTATGCTGAGGCGAGTGAAAGATCCTACCCATGGGGTAAATGTGTAACAAGGGTGAAATCCTCCTCTCTCTCATCAATCAACCCTTGATAGCAGCAATAATTTGCCTTAGAGGACTGCACTTTCAACATCTATCAATCTATAATCCAGGTCCCATTGTAATAGCATTCCAAATGGTATCAACATCGGCGCCATGCACATCGGCGATGTTGAAACGATGTTATGCCGATGGCGGCAGATATAGAAACATCACTGACCCAATTTGAAATGCTATCTAGGTATACATAAATAGACATGTATTATAGATAGATACTTTATTTTGATGGAATGGTACAAAAATTATTATACAGTAGGACAATTACATGATGTTAACTAGGGATTTTAATCTGTTATAAATATAGGTCCATCAGGAAACCATGGTGGCATCTTCAATAAAAAGAAAAATAAATAAATTAAGTTAAACAAAAATAATTATGCTATTATTATAAGTTATATAACATGGATAGAATATATTTTTTTTTACAAAAATGTAATTATTATAGGAATATTGCATGTGATGAGCATAGCCCGTCATGGTTTTAGATATCGCTCTGCAAGATTTCGATCAGTCATATTTAATCTTAAAGGATCAAACAGGGCCCATCAAATTCATACTTTGGCTCAGAAAGGTCATTCATCACTGCCCTCTGGTGTCAAATAGACATTTATCAGCGCCACCTGATGGATGTGACCGATGCTTCTTTAACAGGTATCTTCTGTGAATAATTATTAACAAATATTGCGACAGAGTGATCACAAAAAGAAAAAAGAAAAAAAAAAAGCTACCAGATTGTTGGCCAGGCAGTCAAGTAGCGTATAGTCTAGATTCTAGATTTTATTGCGGCAAATGAAATGAAAAAAGGCATGCAAAGCGATAGTATTGTACAAGTAAGTTTTAGCTTTATCATCATCCTAATTCTGTAAACTGTCATTGAACCACACAAATGTAGTAGACAGGTACCATAATTCATATTATCTTCTCGTCACTTTCTGTACTTTGCGCAGCAATCTAACTTAACCTAAGTCCATCATGTGATCAATGCTCAGGGTGTTTACCCTCTGTAATGACGGAGAGCTCCTCTATGTTGCCCTTTTGGATCACATACCCTCAGGAGGGTCAAAATTAGATGCCCTCGCATCATGTTGACTTACTAGGGCCCTTAGATGGGGGTAAATTGATCTCCTATATTTGATGTGTATATAGTGGTAGGGCAAGAGCTACATGGAAAACCCCATTATATCCTCAGAGATCAATATGCCTCGAAACGTTTATTATTGGTATTATAAAAATATGTTATCAGCACTGAACTAAGTAATATATCAAATATGAACAAATGATTGTATTGATATAATAAACAAATGTAAAAATTCTGCAGTGCTGATTAAAAAATTATTTTGTGATTTAATTTGCATGAATGAGGTCATACTAGGACATGATGAAAAAGTTATGAAAATGTTTAGATGACAAATTCTACTCTATTCTATTCTATTCTATTCTATGCATAAAGTGTTAGCCCCCCAAAAAGGACAATCCAAGAAATCTGAGAAAATGTAAGACATTTATAGTCCCAAGGTGCAAAACTAAATGTTTTAAAAACAGTTTTATTCCTTTTTGTTTTTTCAATTTTTTATGAGTCAAATTTTAAAACTTTTGTATTTTAATTTTAGTCAGTTTTACGTCCATTTGTTTTTATTATTTTTATTTTATTTACTTTTTCGGCCTTATGTCTATTGTACAATCCAGTCTGTGACAGCAGAAAAGTATATTATTAGTATATTATATTTCATCCGATTTTTAACTCAATCTCTCATTTCGAATAAACATGATCCTGGTGATTTAGATGTCGTAAAATTTAACTTATTATAAGTTTCTGACTGGCTCATTAACACTATATTTTATTCTCATTTTCATGTGAGTGCTTATCTTTGAAGAACATCCAGAAATATTACAAAAGTGCACAATTGCCCTTGACAAATGCCAGTTGACAGAAATTACAGTTATTAAACTCATCTCATGTTCTTATCTTAATATTTGCTGCATCGATCCTAAAAGCGAGTTCTCATCATAACCTTGAATTCCTCATCTCTAGGTTCCATCTCTCCTAAGGTGTCTTTTTAAATCACCTCTTTTCCACATCAAGCCATCGATAATGTTGAATGCACCCTATTGTTTCTGACAGCCTATCATTCATCCCCAACCCCGGCATAAAATGAAAGATTAGGGCGGTCTCCAACACGGTCTCCAACAGGGATTACTCAGCTCGTAATAAGGAAGCAAATGTTTGCAGGAAGTGACAAGGCGACCAAGCACATCTTTCATTTCACACTTCTCGGTTTTATTAGCCTGTTTACGGCAGCATGGCGACTCACACCATAGGGTTAACATGCTTGCTGGGTTGGCTGTTTGTTTGTGTGCTGCTGATTTCAAGCCAATTATAAAACACCACTGCTCTCAGCATTTGGTGACATTACATGAACAGACGAGTGGACAGTCACTGGACACTGTTTAAATGTATGTAAGTTGAGAAACACACTTATAGAACTTAATGATATCAGACAGGACATTTTTTGTTTTTTAAATAACAATTATAACATAGCCAAAATATCAAATCTAAGCTGTTCATAGTGTCCAGACCAAGCAGTAGTAGTATAAGTAGTAGTAGTAGTAGTAGTAGTAGTAGTAGTAATTTTATTACCAAAAGTGGATGGCGACCAGAAAAAGCCAAGGCTTATCAGGCTGGTTGCCTGTACAGAATTGGGTTTGAATAAAATAAAAATAATATCATCATTGTTCGACCGACGGGTTTTTGCCTAATTATGATGTGGTGAAAACCATGGAAAACGCATTATCCAAACGCATGGAAAACGCATGTGCCACATTTGGCCATTTAGTACCCAGATAATGTTCCGATTACAGCATCTTTCCAACATTGGGATGACGTTGGCCAATCTCAGTTAATGATGTAATTATGTTGTCCAATGTCGAGTTTATCTAGTCTGTTATCTGATGTTTTTTTTTTTATATCTAACACCATACATTATTTTTGTACTGGAAAACCTAATACCTGTGTCCCTAATCCTCAACAAATGTATCAGCTCTCGCATCCATCAGAGCCTGAAAATAGCCAGTGTTATTGAGCCAATCTAGCATTCTAAAATATCTTGCGAATGCAAGATGAACTAGTCGGCTATTTTTGCACAAAGCAATTTTTGATATCATGAGCAAATGTGTCCCGGCTGCATGATAACATGCTAAGTCGGCCCGATGTAGACCCTAAGTGGGTGATATATGTCGATATATGTTGGACCAACAATCCAATGTCAAATGCGATCTGGGATCTCTGTTAAACCCTAGAAACAGTGTATCTTATGTACTTATGTACTCCGTGCCAATGTTATTAAACCTCTCCTACTTCTGATGTCTAACTTTGGGAGGTCCTCTTTATAGCATCATGAATGACATGGCATGAACATAATAACATGATCTAAGGGTTTATTCCCGGTGGTGGCTACCAGTTTATTGCCACTTTATGACCACGTCTTAGTTTCTGACTTGATCTAAGATCAGCTTTATAGAGCAAAGAGAAATAAAAAGGCGAAAAACACACTCTCCGAAGGTTACAACTCAAGTCAAGGTTAGATTAAGATTGTGAACAAAACTTCTTTTAAGATCACTGAAACCCATCAGTGAGTGCAGAAAACTAAAAGATTATAAAGGACTTTAGAAAACAATTATTTTTGCTCATCTAAGTAATAAAATTCCCTGAAATATTATCAGCGATTTCTCGTAATGTCACAACAAAGAGACAAAGGCTGTTATTGGAGTAATGTCTGTAGCAGGCTGTCAAAAACATTGCAATATTTCCCAATTTGTGGAACAATCCATCACTTGTCTGACATTTCCACCAAGGAAAAAAATGGCAGGAATGTAATTGAGATGACACGCCAAGAGTGGTAGTATTTTGAGAGCGTAATTTTCAATATTATCTGTTGCTGTCTTTTCTTCTTCCTGTTTTAGAATAGATTATCTATCTGTTTACCATTTAATGTATTCTTTCATTTTTACTTATTCATCATACATTTTGTGGATGGCCTAAGAATTCTACACTGGCCAGCTCTGCTGAAGGTCCTGAGTTCGATCCCTGGCCTGGTCACTCTCCATGAGCTACATCATCAAATTGGAGGTACCTTGTCATCAGTGTTAATGCTGAGGCTAGTAAGAGACCCCACCCATGGGGTAAATATGTAACATCTTTTTTATTTTTTTTTATTTCAAATATATTTTAAAAGGGTAGCCAGATCAGCCGAAGCTGTTTTACACCCGGGCCCTTTACATCAGTAAAAAACAATAAAATAATAAAATCCATAGATATCGATAACAATTAAAACCATTAATAATAAATATACTAACAATAAAATACACAATAACCAAGTTATAGCACCAACAATATCATTCACTCATGGGCTGCATTCTTGATATATTTTTTTAGCTGTACTTTAAAGCTATTTAACGTATAACTCTTTTAAGTTACTTGGCAAATTATTCCACCAACATGGTGAGGACTCCAAGCCTTATCATCTTATCATTATGTCTGCATGGTTGTATAAGCTGGCTATGCTTCAAACCAGTAGAATTGAGATATAGACATAGACATTGTTTTTTCCATGCTCGTATTTGCATTTAAATCGCCACTTAAAAGATCACACCTTATCGAAATTGTGTAAACGATTTTTAAAGTGACACACCATCATGGCCATAAATCTGATTCAGTGACATCACAACTGTAACCATGGTAACCACCAAATCCATGTGTAGAACTTCCTGAGTTGTAGACTGGTATCGTGATAGAAGGTCTAGTGCTCTGCAAGAGATCTCATCATAGCACCAGTGGAATACTCATCTCGTACAAGCCCTTTATGTTTTGTGGAAACGAGGCTGTCTGAATTTAAATCTTTGAATAATTTTTTGTCATCTTATTGGCATCTCTCTGTTATCAATGTTCTTTAGAGTAGATCTACTTTATGTATCAGATTTTCTTTCCGAACTTCTAAATTTTCAACTTCAGTATTCTGAAAACGGAAATCCACTGTCTTCGTCTAATTTCCTTTGAGCTGAAAGAAGTATTTTTCGTGATGAGGAAAAAGGAAAGTGAAAGGAAAATTTTGTCTTTTCAGAATTATGATTTTGAGAAGATAATGCTGAGAAAACTTGTTATTTTAAGAGTTAAAGAGCTCTGTGTGTGGATTAGGCTAATATCTCCCTTGAGTTTTAATGGGTTTTTTATGCAGACCTTTTTTTTTTTAAATAGTGAGAAAAGAGGAACGGGAGATAAAGTTGGAAAAAAAAAACAAGATTTGAAAGAGGAAAGACAGCAAAAATAGAGAGAAGGATTACGGATAATCTTCCCTCATAAAATAATAACATGACGTTAAAATTACAATAAAAAGGTTGAAAAGATATACATAATTAACAAAAAGTGGAGAAGAAATTAAGCCTAAAACCTGGAAAAACGTCTAAATACTATTCATCAGAAATCTATTAATCTTATATGACCAAGAGCCAGAGGCAGATGTAATGACGAAATGATAAGGCTTTTAGTGTACACCATGTTACACATTTACCTCATTCGTGGGGTATTTTCATTGCCTCAGCATAGACGCAGTGTACAAGGCACCTCTAATTAAATATCTCATGCGATCGACATCCAGTTGCTGGGATGTAGCTCATGAAGAGTGCCTGGGCTTGGGATCGAACCCAGAACCTTCATCAGAGCTAGTCAGTGGGGAACTACTGATCATCACATGAAAAGTATTGAGAAATTGAGAGTTGCAGAGAAAAAAGCATTAACCATAGGAGAAAAAAAAATTCAAATATTAAAATTCAAAACTTTAATATGTTTATGAGAGAAATAAATGCAGGAATAAATTTGTGAGACCTTGATGACCTTCCTGCCAAATGCAGTGAAACAATATTATAGCCAAATCGAAACATTGTCTTGTGAAATCATAAGTATATCTCGCTTGAGAGTGATATTCTAAAGTCACTTCAAGGTCAAGGAACCAAACTATTAATGAATGAACGCTGACCTTTGGAGGTCACGAAAGGCCTTTGAAATAAAAATAATGGATTAAGGATAAAGATGAAATCATATAATCACACTATTGTGATTTTATTTTTCAAACTACATTGTGAACAAACAGTCCTATAATTAGCTTTATGAAGGTTTAAGGCAGCACTTGTGTTCTTAAGTGTGCACTGGAGAGGAAGTAAGCAACATACACACTTTCTGTTGGGCTGATGAACTTATTGAAAAGGCCTTAAGGCTCCACTGCAAACTGCAAGGGTGCTACAGCTGCAAAAAGGGGGCCCGGGGGGGGGGGGGGGGGGGGGTTTAGTATATTGACCGAGAGAAACTTGGAGTCCACACCATGTTGCACATTCACTGCATGGGTGGGGTCTTTTACCTGCCTCAGCATAGATACCAAGTACAAGGGACCACTAATTTCATAATGTCTCATATGCGATCGACATCCAACTGGGATGTAGCTCATGAAGAATGCCTGGGATCGAACCTGGGACCTTCAGCAGAGCTGGCCAATGTGGAATTGGTGGATGCCTAAACTTAATGCAGAATTAATTGTACACAATTTGAGATGTAAAAAAAAAAAAAAAATTCACAAAAAGATAAAGAAACAATGAAAAGAGGGGCTGATTCACAATTTTCGTCGATTTAAATTAATTGTCTGCTTTTGAAAAAAACAAGCAACATTAAAGGACAAATTTAAGGCGCTTAACTGTGCTACTCCCTTTCCAGCATCAATAATGCAAGCCGAGATAAAATGTTTACTTAATGTGGAATGCATGTTTATTCATTGTCATGCAGGTATACATGCATCAATTTTAGTGCTAAAAACTAGTGAACTTTCACAGAAATCAGCTTATTTCTTATATTATTTGTTATTTTTTGATCGACATTTTAAATATTAGGCCTATTATCTTTTCAAAATCCACCATTTATTTGCGACTCTTTCATGCACCATACAGCTATAGCTAGCTATCTACTACCACTAATTTGTGGTCAGCAACGTCCTAATTGGGTAGAACACAAACAGTGAACATCTTTGTCTGAGCTGTAAGTCACTTTTTAACGCTAATACATTTTATTGACAATTTGGCAGTTCAAGTTAATATATATCTAGAAGGTGAAAGACTGACCATAAAAAATTCGCAGTTCTGTCTTCCTTAAAATAGTCAGTGTATTGTCCTATGCATTATAGTATGTTATGATTCTACAACTATTCGGTAGGGGTCGCATGAGCATCATCTAGACTGTGGCGCCTCCACACGGCCTGACCTATATTTAGGATCATAACAAACATGGCGGAGGATGAGGATCATGCTGCATAATGTGTGCTGAGGTTGTTTCATTTTTCTGTGCCAGTGATATACCAATGAATTAATCACCTACGTTATACTGAACTAGGTCGTTTATGTGAATATGTTAGTGAACAAGCAGCTTAAAACTTGTATTTTGTTTTTGACCCTGATTCATGTTGATTCTGCAGTCACAGAGACTGGGAGCAACCCAGAACCACCTGAAACACTCATAGAAATCACTGACTCACTGCCACATGATTTCACATCACCGGATTTTCCTAGATGTTGCAAACCAATGACATACTTATTAAGAAAACGTGTCGATCAGAAATATTTGAAGTTATTATTTACCGATGTTGACCTCCCTCCGATCAGCCGGTTGCTAATTTATGGTTTAAAAGCGAATGGAACTGAGAAAGTGCCCTTAAGTGCTGCAAGCTATATAAATGGTGCTTGGGTGCGTCCAGTTGTTTTATATGAAGGCCGAGAGATGCTCATAGAATTTCTTCCTGCAGGAAAACTCGAGCATAGGGACAATAGTGTCACTGAAGGAAAAGGTAAAAAGACATTCGTTGGATTTAATGCAACATTTTGGGCTGACAACGATAACTGGGAACTGGACAAACCGTTTACCCATTGTCCACCGATTGCAGATGCTGTTCAAGGGGGTAAAGTCACTGTAAAAACTTTAGAGCTCCCCCTAGATCCTCAACATTATCGATTTTATTGTGTTTGGCTTTTGAAACCCGTACCTGACAGCGATTTGCAGAGTTACGTCAATTTAGAGAGCCTTTCAGGCATGGATTCAACCATTAAAATCCACAGCGGGTTAACTTCTGCATCTCCTGTGCTATATTCCTCTTCTCAAATTGCCACTCCGCGCAACTTTACTTCAAACGATGGATTTTATATCGAGCTAGCTAAGCCAGCGACAGAAGGGAACTTCACAATGACTTATGGAGTTTTCAAGACTTTGCTAGACAATGAAGTGTGCACCTTTAAAGTCGATGGCATGTCAATACATGGTTTCAAATGTGAAGAAGGGAATAATGATTTGTGTATTCCAGAAATATACAAATGTGACAAAATTAAGGACTGCCCAAGCGGTCTCGACGAGAGCAATGAAACTTGTTATGAACCGACACCAAAAGTTATGACCACGGAAAGCCCAACAACGAATCCCTCTGACTGTCCACGTGGTAGATGCAAAGATGGCCGTTGCCCTAGAACACAGTGGGAGAGGTGTCCTGAGATAGATTGTGGGTGGGATTATAGACGCTGTGGAAGTACTTTGCTGTGTGTGAAGGAGCGCTACCAAAACTGTCCAGGTGATTCAAAATGTGCTCTCTATCAAATTACTTGTCCAAATGGAACTTGCGTCTCAATGTTTAGTAACTGTCCCGGTATGTGTGGTTACGGGGAGAAACGGTGCCGTAATGGGAAATGTGTTGCAAAATCCGGACGATGTCCTGAAGATCCTTGTCCATATTATAAGCCGCTAAAATGTGATGAGGGATGTCGTTATAAAAGCATAAAATGTGACGGTGTCAATGACTGCGTTGATGGGGCTGATGAGAACAATTGTCGTATGTTTGAAGGATCAAAAGGAGCAAAGAATAAGTTGTTTTACCTTTTTGTGCTGGGTACTGTGCCATTTATTTGCTGTGTAGTTTCTATTTGCATGTGTCCAGAAAAGTTCAAGAGAGACACAGGAAATGCAGCTGAGCGGCAACGAATGAATCCAACCAATCTGCCCGTGATTTCAGGACCTTCACCCGGTGCCACCACTACAAGAAATACCCAGGCGAACACAAACATTTCATCCACAACAGTCATCTCCAATGACTCGAACAGATTTGATACAAACTCTTCTCAAAGACCTTCACCCTTTCAATCTTCTAATCCGTCATCAATCCCTTCCGCTCTTCAACCGCAATCCGACCAACCTCAATCTGACCAATCCAGCCCATCCGCTCCACCCTCTTATGGAGATGTAATGAATAATCGCGATATCTATGTACCCCTTCTGGAACCCCCTCCTTCTTATTCATCAATCTCAAGTTCTCAGGTTTAATATTTGTGTTATCTTCATCTTTGTGTGTCTATTTATTGGTTGTTAGGGCTCTACTTATCTCCTTTTGGTAAACTACACAATGTCAATTGTACCAACAAAAGCTATATGTATCACTTGTTTGAATGTCCGAGTTCTCCGTCACATTTTATCTCCTAGCTTGGGATCTGTGAGTGATATTGACACATTCAAATGTATATTCAATTGAAGATAATAAAAATGCCTCATGAATCTCGTCAAAATACTCGGGGAAGGGGCACCCGCTAGCGACAACTTAATAATAATGCAATCGCATGTGCTAATCAATATAAATACCTAGATATAATTCCAGATGAACACTTAATTTTCAATGTGACAGCAACAGTACTAGCCGATGCAGGTGGTAGAGCCTTAGTGCAATATATACAAAATTTAACAAACTTGGGGTTATCAACATTTTCAAAATGGTTTCACACAAGAGTAGCGCAAATACTTGACTACTGTCCTGGTGTCTTGGGCTTTCAGAAATGTGGATACTTAGACAGTTCAAAACAAAGCAATTCGGTTTTGTCTGGGTATCCATAGGTTTCCTCCAAATCTAGCTTTCAATGGAGATGTGGGGTGGACTAGGGCAACTGTCAGAAGAAGAATAAAGATGCTGTGTTTTTGGAATGGACTTATTGTTATGGATGCTGACAGATTGACCAAAAGGATATTTCTATGGGATTATAGTAAAAGGGTAAGCAAAGGTAATTGAAACAGTGATAAATATTGACCAAAATCGGATGAGTACAATCATATATAAATTCAGCTTAAGTTGATATCCATGCAGCTAAAAGTGTTTTAATGGAAGAAGAGGAATCTGAGTTGTGTAATAATATACTATCAGTTTCAAAACTCAGCGATTATTAAATATTCTCCAGAACCCAATATATTTAAGATACACAACCGTGCACATCGTCTGTTTTTGCTTAGTAACGTTGTGGTATTTTACCCCTGAAAATGGAAATCGGTTGGTATATATCCCTACATTTTAGACTTTGCATCTTTTGTAATGAAAACTCAATTGAAGATGAAATTCACATCCTTTTCAATTGTCCTTTCTATGATAACATACCGTCAAATAGTTGGATTAAATTTAGTAATATATGTCGCACTTTTCTACAATGTGATGTCAAACAATTTAGTTAAAGTAGCTAGTGAATATATAATATATACCCTGATAATATGACAAATATTTGGCATGCTATTTAAATTTTTCATTAAATATCTGTAAATCTATTAATTAACTCATTCGGAATGTTTACTGTGGCAAGTAGATGGCCAATATGTAATTTAATCAGTATTAATACAATGTACTTTGACACATAAGCCCATATAGGGCTGGGTGTACTTGATTATCTTGTATACATGTGATGTCTTTGTACACAATGTCACATAACTAGAAATTTTCTTTTTCTCTGTATTCACATAAATCTAGTCAATCTTGTAGTTATGACATGTGATGATCATGAAATTAACTCATTTCTGGCAAATTCATCAAATGTTGTGTTACCTGAATGTTAATCTCAAATGTTCAAAAGGCCTTGTATATATATATATATATAGAGAGAGCATCAACTTCTTGGAAACCTACTGCCAGGGAATTATAAACCACTGTGAAAATATTGGTAGCTTCAAAACTGGAGCAAAGGTTTACTTTTCATGAATGTTATGTTATTGTTTATATTATTTATTTTAATCGTTGATTTTAATGGGCTCCTTGAAAACCGATTTTTATACTAAAGAGTTTTGCTCATGTAAAATTGAAAAAATAAAGTTAGCTTCACCCATGATTAAATAGCATACTATATTATAATTCCCTAAAAAAGAATTCACAGGCCCTTTAATTCACTTCTTAAGTTTTCAATTGTCCTGCATTTAAGGGTAGAGATAGGTTCACATTACTGATAAGCTGTTAGCAATTAAGGGTTTCAATTAATAGGTGCATAGTTGAAGTGGTCAATCTTTGGGCATGATCATGAAAGTGAAGTTCATTTATTGCACGGTTTACTCATCAAATTTACAGTTGAGAATAAATAAATTAAGTAAAGTAAAATGAAGGAATAGTTTGTAAATGCAAAACCAGATAGGCTTTAAATAGTAGTAGGAATTAGTTTTAAACAATTTTATGTATGGTGGCAGCCTGGTGGCCTACCCATGCTGTAGCCGGTTTCCTACAAATGCCAGGCTTTGGAAATTAGTCATTAATCATCGCAGAAGTAAGCTTGTCATTGTGAATAATGACATGACTTTTGATTTATTTTCGTGTATAATGAGTGACTGTCAGGCTGGCCATTGTATATTGATTTTTTTTTTTTTAATACTGACAATGTATATGCAAGAAGTCATTGTAAAAATAATTCTTTGAATCTTGTATAAAATGGTGCTATTTAAGATTCCACTAGTATTGATGATGTTAGTTTACGTGTCATTAATGTTTTTATTTTTATTTTACTGTTGGTTTTATAATAGAGAAACCATAATAGTATATCAATTTTTTGTTGTGTTTATAGTTTTCCTTAATAACAGGGCCATATTGTAAAACAGTGTATTTTCCAGCTTTAATGATTACCCTGTTTTAAATGTATATTATAAATATATAAATAACATTGAGGCTGTTAGTCTGATTGCTCTTAGTCAAAATGTCCAAACGCAGTCTACGTAGAGTGAGAATTACTTAATTAAATGTTAAAACGCTTTGAATTGACAAACATTGTATGTACAGATAATAAGAGATACGGAGGGGTTTTATGAAGTCTAAAATGAATATTAGAAAATTTCTAAAAAAACGATTTTCCAACTTTTCTGTGATATATGATGTAGTTGAGTGTGTACAGTGTGTTTCTTCGTATGGCTCAGATAGCTGTATTGACAAAAATCTAGTCACAGATATTTTCTTTTTATGTTGAGTTTATTAGTATCAAAGAAATATTCCGCTTTGTAGGCCTGTTTATATTAAGTATCTCCTGCCTAGATGACTATGGGAAGGTCCAAAATGTAGCTGCAATGTTGCATTTTATGATATGTTAAAAATCCCTGTTATGGTTTAATTAGTTTTTATTGTTATTGTTTTACCTGCACAGTTTTGTTTTTGCACATATACAGTCTCGTACAATTATTATACATTATAAAAATCATTGGTGTCTTATTAGAAACTGATGTTTTCTTGTGATATTTTACATTATAACATGGTATAAATACTGTTTAAACAAATAAAGAAATGTTCACTATTTGCTCGACTTCTGTTGACATTCTATTTACATTCTGACAAATATTTAAGTCATTTAAATCGCTTCGTGGTGCCATAACAAAATTATTTTCCAAGCTTGATAACCCAAATAAATTGCATATACATATGTGAATGCAGATGAATGTGACATTTAATCATCACTAATATCATGGGGTCATGTCAAGGACAACATGACCTTTAACAATATGAACACATGAAACTTTGTAAGGTTTATACTAAGATATATACATATGATGTCTACGGATGCTATGGTTAATTGCTTCTTTTTTGTTTTTATAATGCAAGAGATAGTTTTACAGAATCTGTTGCACTTCATTTCATGGGACAGTAACAAAAACCTAATATAATCTTAGATATAAGTAAATTTCACAAGGATTCATATTCAATATTTGTAAATAACAGCTCCCATTGGAAACGGATAATAAACTTGCTATATCAACAGGGGCCATTTTCATGTACAGGGGTCATGCTCTGATGATCATTGACACAGTTGACAGACCTCGGGACGGCCGTAAATTAGCATAGCGCGCACTTAAACGTCAACAAAACCTCACATGGGGTGGGGTATATATGTATGTGACACTGGATCTTGTTACCAAATACATATTTCACTTTTATTATCTATATTAACACGGCTGGATAAGTAGGTGACAATTGACTCAAAGATGTAGCGGAGAGTATGTAGGTGTATGTAATGGTTATTATTATTAACCAACCAAATGCATATTAATGATTAATTGATGGATAAAAATCACCAACCATGGATTCACTGCAGTTATTCAAGTTCGGTTTGTTGTTTTTGATGATCTATGGTAAGTGCCTAAATTCTGTATTTATATATATCATGTTATGCAGTTGCCTGAGATGATAAGGCTGGGAGTCCACATCATGTGACACATTTACCTCATAGGTGGGGTCTTTTACTTGCCTTAGCATGGACACAGAGTACGAGGCACCTCAAATTCAACGTCTCATGTGTAGCTCTTGAAGAGTGCCTGGGCCAGGGGTTGAACCCGGGACCCTCAGCTGAACTGGCCAATGTAGAATTGGTCAAAGCCTCAACCATTTTTAATACCTTTTAGAGTTTATTTTTATAACATTTGGGATATATTTATAACATTAGGATATATTTATTCCAAAAGTTTTTGTTTATTTTCTTATGAGGTGAAAAAAAATTACAGAAAAAAAAAATGGCCACATTTATCTTAATCTTACCATAAATCAAATTACATTCGCTTAACAATATATTCTAAGTAATATTAACAATAGTACAATTACCCATACTTGAATTACAATGCAAACTTACAAATTATAATTATAAGGCTCTCACACTTTCCCCATATACAATCATACCACGCTTAATACACAAAAAGTATAATGCACAATGTTTACGCATAACTAATTAATACACATTCCTAATGGCCACATGTTTCATAATTATGCATAATGTGATCACATGCAGCATGAATAGACCTCTGACAGCTTTCCTGTGGATTTCTACATAAATGACATTTGCGAAATATTTTCCCAAACACCTGTTACATAATGTTACAACATTTGAGTACATCAAAACCTCCTAAAACGACTACCATACCTATAAATAACTCTAACTAAAGAATAAAATAATATCTAAACTCAAAATCAGTGCTATGGCCCCTTTCTCTTTAACAAATAACATTTTTAATGAAGTAGTGTTAATAATGAAGTTGCCTTAATAGTGAGGTGGTCTTAATAGTGAGGTGGTCTTAATACTGAGGTGGTCATAATAGTAAGGTGGTCTTAATAGATTCAGATTCATGTATTTTGCTCACTATCCTTGCAAAAATATGTTAAAAATAAAGAACTTTTCATTTAATAAAATATTGAGCAGGGTGACTCCTCTAAGATGATCATGTCAAGTGAGGTGGTCTTAATTATCAGGTGGTCTTAATAATCAGGTGGTCTTAATAGTGAGGTGGTCCTAATAAAGAGGTTAGCAGCAATCATAACAGTATGACTGTTAATAACTCAAATCAGACAATGGGCATACAACAGAAACTACTATATTAGGTCATATAATATTTCGCATACTTTATTCACTTCCTTATGGGAAACAATATTTCCAAAAAGATATGATGAATTGCATGTTGTTTTATGGTCTGTGATTTTTCAAGCTGGCCAAAAAAGTTACCAAGATATATGGTACCTTTTGGCAAGCAAGTTTTCTTTGTGTATATTTAACCCTAATATCAGATAGTCTACCTATCCTGCCTATCCTTTTGACACAACAAAGGTTTTGACACAAGCACCCAACTCCCTATCACCAATTGAAACACCAATTGTCAACTTTACCCCAGACTATTTCATGCCCAAGGCAATTTTCCAATTTTAACACATGACAAAAAGCTGGCAAAAGCATTTAACCCCCCCCCCCTCAAAACACCCTATGCGTTGACCTCAATGGTGATTTCAATGTCAAAGTGCGAGAACTATCTATCTATCTATCTATCTATCTGTATGTCTGTCTGTCTGTCTGTCTAGCTGTCTATCTATCTATATCTATCTATCTATCTATCTATCTATCTATCTGTCTGTCTTACTATCTATCTATCTGTCTATCTATCTGTCTATCTATCTGTCTATCTAACTATATATCTGTCTATCTATCTATCTATCTATTTATTTATCTATCTATCTTTCTTTCTGTATGCTTGCTTTCTTTCATTCTTTCTTTCTCCGTTATATTTTAATCGACTTAAATGTAGCTGTTTTTAATGCGTTTTTAAATGCACGTTTATGCCTGTATGTATTGCACATAACTCGAGTCGGTTCAAAACAGTTTTCTGCTTGTGTTTTTGTAGTTATGTGGCCTGACTTTAAATATCAAACTTAATCTTTTTTGGACTTGTTATTCATATTCTTGCACTTATTCGTTAATTAATCATGTGTATTTTCATACAATTTTATGCTCATCCGTATAATATTAATTAATTCTCTATTCATCCATTCATATATGGATATGTTTGTTCATTCTTTTTATTTATTTACTTATTTATTTATTTTCAGTTTGTTTATGCACAAAACCTACCACTATCAGTGTATGCTCCAGGGGAACTTGCTTGACGTTTATAAACAGAACTCTAAACTTCGATGACGCCACTAAATTATGCAAATCGAGGAGGGAGGAAGTTCTATTTATAGACGATGACATCACTCAGAACAATAGTCTTCATTTGTTGGGGAGGGTGGAGGGAGAAATGCCAGTTTGGCTGAATATGAAAAATGTGCAATTTTCGCATTGGAAATATGTCAACACTGAAGGAGAATATCTGGATGATATTGAAGGTAGGTCCTAAGGATTTACCAATATAAAATGCTAGATTGGCTATACATCGGCGCAACATCGTTGCAACATCGTTTGTTGCAACATCGGTTGATTGTTGCCAATGTTGGAACGATAAGGTTCCGATTTGAAATGTTTTCAGCATATATTTCTTTTAAGATATTACAAGTAGTTTTAAATTTATATTTCAGTCACTGATAAAAATACCGTGAGGTTGTCATTTTCTTCCGAAAGGCGGCGCTACGATCCGGCGCAAAACCCCAGCCTTTCTTATAACCGATTTGCCGCTCCCCCAGAATCGGGGAGGGAAATGTCTATGCGCATCGTCTGCACACAAAATGGTGCTATTCCTACGCACATTTTCTTTATTGCAAGAAGCCACTCACTGGAAAACTGGTGCAGATGTTTTCTCTTCCCCCAAACTATATCAACGTGACAAAATTTCACAATTTGAGACAAGAAGCTGCATGACGTACTACTTTCGTGAATGTCACTGAACAAGCGTGTTTACGGCGTTGCGACGCTTATTAAACGATACTTTTTTTTACCATATCCCTTGAGCTTTGCGTGAGTTCTCAGAAAGACCGGTGCTACGCACCGGACATGCACCGTCTTTCCAATACTGCCGAAAGACGGCGCTTGTCCGGTGCGTAGCACCGGTCTTTCTGATAACTCGCGCTAAGCATCAAGGGATAAAGTAAAAAATTGATCGTTGAATAAGCGTCGCAACGCCGTTACAATGCTTGTTCAGTCCCATTTATTTTGTTAGAACGCTTGTTCAGTGCTTTTCACGAAAATAGTACCTTCTGCAGTAGGTTGAATTCCATGGTAAAGTTGTTCAATTTCACGACGTTAGTAGAGTTAAAGTCAAAAGAAATCGTCTGAATTAATTTTACAGTGAGTGGCTTCTTGGAAGAAAAGAATAAGGCGTAGTAATCGCACTATTTTGTATGCAGACGACGCACGGAAGCATTTCCCTCCCCGATTCTGGGGGAGCGGCAAATCGGTTATGAGAAAGGCCGGTGCTTCACACCGGATCGTAGCGCCGCCTTACGGAAGAAAACGCCGTCTTTCAGCAGAAATTGGTGAGGTTGTATTACTGTGATGTATTACCACTAGATGGCGTATGGTGACTGACACATGCTGCCACCTATTGGAAGTTTTGCATTTAACTCGTTTGTCATAAAAACCTCGCTATAGGCAATTTTCAATCATGTGTCAATACACCTGCACGTGATTACAAGGTGATAACAGAAATACAACACAACATCATGGTGTTACAACGGAGCACTCTACGTCCGAGATAGGGTCCACCTCTGAGCAATGTTGGCTGATTTCAGCCAATGCTGCATCGCCAAACAGCCAACGTGGTATATTACCTGGTTTCAGACAAAGGTCTATCTATCTTTTTGCAGATAGTGTCGGGGATTGCGTTTATCTTGAAATCGGTGAGGAGGGTATGCAAACAAAAGCTTTTGCAGCAAATTGCCAGATGAAGAAACATTTCATCTGCAGGGACAAGTCAGTCAAGGAAGGTAGAATCATTCAAATCACATTCTAAAATTGATTCTGATACACCACACAAAGAATTCTTTTTGATGTTATCGTTCAAATAATTTTTGCAATACTTTGGGTTAATCTTTGGGATAGATTTTCAATATTGAAAACTTTATTTTGGGTTCGTGCATTGGGTAAATTTCCAAGGTCCGCAGAGTATCAAGGCTGAGATATAGTTGTGTTTTTTGGTTTTTTTTTAAATCTCGAGAATTTAGCTACCAGAGATGTGCCATCGGTAAAAAGAAAAAGTTTCTTTTCAGAATGCAAAGATTGTTTTATTTACAACACAACACTCGAGGTCACGTGGTTCACTGCGAGGAAACTTTGCCAAGATAGCAGCCTTGACCTGGCGTTCTGGTCCAAGATGGACTTTGCCAAAAGTCCAGGTCTGAGCAAACTCAACTATGGAGGTCATTTCTGGATTGGGCTAAGGAAGTCTGACTGGTTGTGGCAAAACAGTAAGGATATTATATTCAGTTACCTAGAAGATTATATTCGGTTACCTAGGATATTATATTCAGTTACCTAGGAGATTATATTCGGTTACTTAGGAGATTATATTTGGTTACCTAGGAGATTATACTCGGTAACCTAGGAGATTATATTCAGTTACCTAGGAGATTATATTCGGTTACCTAGGATATTATATTCAGTTACCAAGGAGATTATATTCGGTTACTTAGGAGATTATATTTGGTTACCTAGGAGATTATATTCGGTTACTTAATAGATTATATTTGGTTACCTAGGAGATTATACTCGGTAACCTAGGAGATTATATTCAGTTACCTAGGAGATTATATTCATTTACCTAGAAGATTATATTCGGTTACCTAGGAGATAATATTCGGTTACCTAGGAGATTATTTTCGGTTACCCAGGAGATTATATTCAGTTACCTAGGAGATTATATTCAGTTACCTAGGATATTATATTCAGTTACCTAGGAGATTATATTCGGTTACTTAGGAGATTATATTTGGTTACCTAGGAGATTATACTCGGTAACCTAGGAGATTATACTCGGTAACCTAGGAGATTATATTCAGTTACCTAGGATATTATATTCAGTTACCTAGGAGATTATATTCAGTTACTTAGGAGATTATATTTGGTTACCTAGGAGATTATACTCGGTAACCTAGGAGATTATATTCAGTTACCTAGGAGATTATATTCATTTACCTAGAAGATTATATTCGGTTACCTAGGAGATAATATTCGGTTACCTAGGAGATAATTTTCAGTTACCCAGGAGATTATATTCAGTTACCTGGTAGATTATATTCGGTTGCCTTGGAGATTATATTCAGTTACCTAGGAGATTATATTCTGTTACCTAGGAGATTATATTCGGTTACCTACACACAAGAATATACATTAAGTAATATTGTCCCGAGTAGGAGATAGTCAACTAAAATAGTAATTCTGTTAATTAAATCCCGACACATGCTGAGGGTTTTAAAAGTATAGCAAATTCCCCAGATAGCATTCCAAATAGGCCAGCATCATTTCCATATTGGCTGCCATTGATACAACATCTAATAAACATTGCTGATATGGCACCGATGTTGCCAAATTTGGAATGCTACCTGGTTCACAACAACTGATACTCCATTAGGCCTGTTTACTAAAACTGTTTGATTGTTTGCTGTTTAAATGCTCTTATTATGGAAGAAAATTCCAGTTCATACTTACTAAAAAAAATGTATCCCTCGCAGCACTAAGAAAACAGGAGTTCCATAAAAAGGTGGTTGCAATGCTTGCACGCCGCTCAGCAGGGGCATATTGTTTTTTGATACTGTCCTTCGATCACTTTCATAGTTGTGTGCAAGTCATTATATAAAGAAAATATTTGGATGCAGTTTCAGGTCAAGTTTTCTTAGTGCTCAGAATAGTAAACACTTGGTGGCACATACGATTTGTTAACTACTCTTATTATGCAAGAAAATGAAAGTTATCATATTGTAGCATAATAGACATGTGATATAAGTAAAATGTGTCATTGTCTGGATATTTGCTAAAGTTTGTAAATTTGGAAGGTAATGATTCATCATATTTTTGCAGATTCTGAAGAACCAGTGAAGTACAATAATTTCTCGGGCAGGTATCCCATCCCGGGGACCGATTGCGGCTTGTTGCTTTCCGATGGCACTTGGGCCACTTCGCATTGTGGCGACCGCTTTGGTGTCGTTTGTAGGACTCCGAAAAGAGATGGTGAGATCCTCTTTGCATTTAAAGAAAATTATCATTTATCATATTTTAAATTATCATTTCTTCTTTAGGTTATTCCCTGCTCCCCACCAATTTGTATTACTTTTGAAACACCAAAGTTGTGTTATTGAATGGATGTTACCCAGGATGCTATCGACAGCAAAGTTGCAAGAATTAGTATCAACGTCCAGTGGCAGATTAAAAACATTGGGTTTGAACTGAAAGATAGATCTGGTATATATTATAAAGTATCTATCGTCTTTTTTATCCACATTGTTTTGATCCACCCCAGGACCTCATTACTTGCAGCCCGCAACTTTCCTGGCAGCTGCAATTTTGCTGCAACTTTTTTAATATATTTTTTATATAATATTATATTTCCTTTTAACTCGCTAATAAATGATTAACTAGTTTCTTCTTTCCATAAGATTTTGGAAGACTACCACCATTCCAAGGAATGCAGACAACATCATCACCAGCATCATCTACTGTGACGTCACAAGAAACGATGACATCACAAATAATGCCTCAGTTTCATGAAAGAAAGAACACAACTGCCACTGGTGAGCTTTTCACACATAACATTTCTGCAAAATTTTAATGTTAATCAAAATATGTCCCTCGCTCATGTTAGCTGTATATTAATTGCTTATTATGCTTCTTTTTTATTTTAATATCAAGAAATAACGCTTGAAAAATGTTTATGATTTTTATTAGTTTGCAATTTATCCAAAAACTGCCGGTTATACTTGTATTAATATTTTAATCTCTCAGAATAAATCTACTGAGTATATTTCATATAATTTCATCAACAGAAAAATAAAGGCAATAAGCAAAAGGCAAACAGTCTTGTAGTCCTGTATTACTAAATTGAACTAATCACCATTATATAACTACTGGGTCATAATTATGGTCAATGCAAAAATATAATCAAAATATAGATTCTATAAGCTTTCAGTTACTATATATTTGGTTGTATATTAGCTGTATAAATGCATCACTTTTCTTGCAGTAATCCTGGCAGGAATATTGGCCGCCTGTTTTCTCGTCATTTTCATTTTCACGTTCATCGCCTTCTGGTGCCTGCGAAATAGGTATGGTCATCAAGAAATCTCTATCATGGCTGTGACAATGGCTAATAAATAAATAAATAACTAAGTTCGTATCAGACGAATATGAACTTTAGAAATGGCTTAAGAAGAAAAAAAAGATGTAATCATCTAGATGAGAATTAATTGGCAACTTTTTATTGGACCAAATTTATATAAATATGAAACATATTTGATCTTTACAGCACTGGTCAGCAAAGTTTCAACCATTTACAAAGTTGCTGGTGATTTTAACAACATCCAGGCATGGATCCAAAACATTCTGACTGATAAAGATTGTAGGTGAAGGTCATATCTGTTGTTTTTGTCAGTCAGAATGTTTTGAATCTGTCCATGGACGTCATTGTTATCGACCGCAACATCGTGATGGCTACAACTTCACTGCCGGACAGTGTGGGACTAAAAAACCAAATAACTATCTCATTCCAGATCTTCCAAGTGTATGAAGAAGGGCAAAGCCACTCTAGAACAGCCCCAGCCAGAAATTCCATTGGAATTCTCTAATCCTTCTTTCAGAGAAGGTTCTAATATCAGACAGAACCAAAAACCCATAGCTGAGAGCAACTACATCTACTTTGGAGGGCCAACTTGCCAATATGACGTCATTTATACTGATGTCACAAAGGATGACGTCATCAACAAAGGAGCTTCAACCAGCAAAGAAAAATAAGAATGCAGAATTTTGTGCAGAACGTTTTTGTATGGAATATTTATGGATGTAATAAAGGTTAATTCCCACTGGAAGATCCCTGTAAATGTAATTGGTCAGATTCTGTCAATATAAATCAGAAATTTTACTTCTACATGCAATCTACCTGACTTATAAGTAACACCAATATTACATGATCCAGTTAAGGCATTGGCTGCTGATCATGAGGTGGCAGGTTCATAGCGGCTGGGTGGTCTAGTGGTAAGACGCGCGCCTGCTCCTCTGAAGGACTCGGGTTCAATATCAGGCCCGGACACCCTTCATGCTTCATGTGGATGTCGTTCGGATGAGACATTAAATTGGCGGTCCCTTGCACTTGGTGGCTATGCTGAGGCAAGTAAAAGATCCCATCCATGGGGTAAATGTGTAACATGGGCGGACTCCTCCTCTCTCTCACCTCATCAATCAACCCTCGCTAGCAGCAATAACTTGCCTTAGAGGGCTGCACTTCCCATATCTATCTCTATCTATCTATCTCAAACCCCCAATCATGGCATGGATGAGTTGGACAGATCCTCCTGCAACCACTGCCTTACCCTACCCAAGTGCAATGGGTTCTTGGCAACAGTCAACTACAGTAATGGCACTAGTGTAAGCTCTTAAGTCCAGCGGTTAACCCTGAGTTCCAGGCTAAATACTAAAGGAGTTGAGAAAGACTCTAGATTGGCCTGTCAAGATTTTTGTATAGTCAGTAGAAGGAGTACTAGTACTGGCAGTGTGTATAAGCCCCATTTGTGTACGATTTAAGAAAAGCTGAAGTAACTAATTCCAGTTCATTGCTTTTTTTTATTATAATTATATAGGAAGGCAGAAGAAAGGAAGCAACAGAGTAGAATGACATGTTAATATTTATTTCAGAATGATATAGATACAGGATAGTGCAAGAAGAAGGAAAGGCATTCTCAAAGCAAGATGAATAACGTCTACAGAATTACTGCAAGCAAACTTAAGCGATAGAAATTTATGAAAATATAGAAATTTGACACAGAGAATCTCTAGAGGCAGTAATGAGTTTAGCCTTATACATAATTATCTATAAAGCATATACACAATCATGCCAAAACTAATCACACATTTCAAATCTCTAAATAACTTGTAAAACTACAATGATAAATGTAGTGAAGCATAGCGGTAGACAGCCAACGATCTACTAAAATAATTGAAATGGGCATCAAAATATCAAAGCTTCTGAATAATCTGGCATAATTGCATATCGATTGTTACAATGCTGTATCTGCATGCTGTATCTGTATAACGGTATTCTTAATATTATATTTAATCAGTGCTAACGACGTTATTCCAACTACCTCCGACTGATAATTTGTCAACCTCGTTCTTGACTTGGGTGTCGGAATAATGAACTTCGACGAGATACCACAGTTTCTTGGGTTTAGTCCAGCTGTAGCTGTTGTCAAAGCAAATTTCATCTGGAAGAAAAAATATCAAGAGGGATGACCTTTGAGAACTGGGAGATGTTTTCTTGAATATATTCAAAACTTTATTGACCTACTATTTGATATGTTCTTGAATGGTGAAAACTAACCAAAATACAAACAATTCAACTATTCGCCATTTACCACTGGATACACCTTAACCATCAGATATAATTTAAACATACGGTGACATAAAATTTTGACATTGTTATTTTATTTTATTATGACATCGCACTTGTAGCTGATTCTCCTAATTGCATGCAAAATAGTATAAATTCACTTCATAATTACTGTAAAAAATGGCACCTTATTGTAAATGTTAGTAAAACCAAAGTGATGCAGATTGGTAACAAAGCAATAAGCACCTTCTTCTGGAATGGGGAAAAACTAGTAAATGTTGACAGCTTCAGATATCTTGGCCATATGCTTACTAATAAGCGTAGAATACATAGCAAGATGACGGAATACCTCTCAACACAAGCTCATAAAGCGCTCTTTGCACTGCAAGGTGATTCAAAACAAGCATTAGGAAAAATCGATCCCATGCTATCTCTTCGAATGTTTGATACCTATATTTTACCTATCCTGGAGTACAATAGTGAAATATGGACAAGTGAAAAATCTATGCCTGAATTAGAAAATTTGCAACTTGCATATCTTAAAAACATATTAGGAGTTAGAAAACAAACACCATCTTTAGCAGTCTATGGTGAAACAGGTAGATTCCCATTGCATGTCAGACAGAAAATTAGAATGGTGAATTACTGGATAAGATTGGAAAGAGCACCTGATGACAGTTTACTTAAGAAATGTTTAAATTTTCAGAAGGAAATTTATGTGAATGCAGTAAATGGAAATAACTGGTTCAGTAAAGTGTGTCATGTATTAAATAACTGCAACATTGAATATGATATTAGTAACCTCAGAAACTTTGACATTGATAATATCTCTAACACAGTGAAACTAAGACTCTATGAAGCCGAACATGAGCGACTTATAAATGCAATAAATGACAGTTCACAACAACCAAAACTTAGGACATATAAACTATTTAAAACTGATTGTAGAATAGAACCTTATCTTGAATTGCAACAAATTCGCAAAGTGTTAACTAAAATAGCTAGATTTAGGACAAGTTCACATAGCCTGAAGATTGAAACAGGTCGACACCATAAACCAATAATTCCTGCTCCAAATAGAATATGTGAAAAGTGTACGTTAAACTTTGTAGAAGACGAAATTCACTGTTTGATTGTCTGTCCTGGTAATGAGCAACACCGTGTTAACCTTTTTTTGAATGCAACTAAATTTATTAACAACTTCTTGTCTCTAGATGATATAACTAAGTTTACAGCAATAATGACAAACAAGGAACCTGAGTTATTAAATAGTTTAGGAAAGTTTCTCCTTCAAGCCGATGTGTAGAGAAAACCATCTCCTGTATCCACACAGTTATTAATTTAGTTTATTAGTTTATTAGTTATGATGTGCTTGTCATGTTTTGGACTTTAAGAGTGAAATGTTTTTATTAGCGGCTTGTATTTTTTTTCTATTGTGTATGTGGATTTTAAACACGTATTATAAGTTAACTTGGTGGCTGGAACCTTGATTATTGAAATTTTATTGCTTTCTGTATTTACATTAATGTCTCTTTCATGTTATCTTTTAACTGAATGACATATGTATCATTTATGATATTTTACATGTCAATAAAATCTATATATATTAAATTAATTTTGCCTACTTTTAAGATCTACAATAAAGATAATGCATAAAAATGATAATATAATCTACAAAATGCACTTAATGACCCCTAAATAATTAATTTTTGCCAAGTCCTTTGTGACTGCTAGAAAAAATGGGTTATTCAGTGTAGTATTTTTAGTGATAACTATAGTTTTCATAAAAACCTGCAATCCCTCTTATTTGGGTTGCAATGCGCATCAAGCTTGGACACGTACTAATTTGATCAGTCAGAAAAAACATGGCGTCACCTGACTTTTAAAATAAATCTCAAGGGAGTCATTCATACTCACAAGTTCCCACTTTAGAACATTTGAGACTTCCGTCCTCCACAATGGCGTGGCTCTGCACTCTTTTATGCGGAATTATTTCGTCTCTTTTGTCTTCCTCCAAATACGAGACGCCGAAACCAATGTCGTTGTCCTCGGTGCGGAAAGCCCAGCTGTGAAACAGAAAAACATTGCTGTTATGGCATAATCCAAGATAAATATCCACTTGTTTACTTTTTGTGTTATTTTTACACATGTGTCATGGAGAAGCACAAAATTTATATAGATGTTACCGAAAGATCGAATCCCAACTTTTTAACCCATAAAACACCCCTCTGAACAAATTAACTTCACCTCCCCATCTTTTCAATGATAACTTTTTACCACTTTTTCACCATTATAGCCAATTGTTATGGTCACAGAGAAGTGGCAAAAATTACAATGGAGAATATAGCAAAATTCTGGTTATTTCGTTCCAAGAACTGTTTTTATAAGCTAGAAAGTTTGGCTTTGACTTGTTGCTAAAATGTCTGTTCATTTTGCCTTGCTCAATGCCATTTATGGTAAAATATGCCCAAAAAAAAACAAGTGGACATTTGTTAAGAATCCTAGTATAACTCACTCCTAAACGTAAACTAAATTAACTCTGAAAGAACTTTAATCAATCATACTCATCAGGTCGATATTGTTTTATTATAACATGACCGTTACTCATCCATACTCATATTGTCAAATCATTACTTGAATAAGTTTTGAATATCTACAGCCTGACTTTGTATCTCAGTCTGTCTTTTCCAAATTAATCAATATCACACTCTGCAATAATTTCATGAAATATAGAGGTATATATCCCCTTTATGTACCAATGAAATGTTTATGAAAGAAAAACTCGAATTGGTAGATCTGAATAAGTATGACATATCCTACCTTAGAATAGCCCCTGCGATCTCCACATCATAATTGACAGAGAACTTCTGACCAGCTGGAATTTCCTTCGTGTGCATCCCGGGGAATTCATCGAGGGACTTGATGTACTCAGTCTCGGGCACTTTTCCTCCCTGGCAAATCTGAAATTAGTGAAATGGCTGTTTATAGTGGCAAACGTGAACCTAATTCTGAATATTTATGGGACGCTTGCTATCTGCAAGTTAGCAGAGGTGGCTAAATTTACATGGAGCTGACTCAGCTGGGAATATAGATACTTGAAGTTAACGATGTTTGAAGCCATCGGTCATCAACGTCTGGCTATCGTACTAAATATTTAGTTTATACTACCATTACTGCATTTTTAATTTTCTTTTTTTTAATCTGTGGATGAAAATGATGAATTTTAAACAGTTCGCACCATTTCTTCGCAGAGGTAACTGTCATCGGAATCTTTCCTTGTTCCGCCAAGGAAAGCGGGTAGTTCTCCAGCGTCGATGTAATTTAATAGCTCCTTTTTGTAATTACCTGAAATTAACGAGAGTGCACACCCATGTCAAATATTTGTTAACTCATAAATCAATAGCATAGTATTGAGTGACCAATCGCAAAGTTGTGGAAAACAAAAACTGTCACAATACCTCCAAGGACGTGGATCTTGTTCTTTGTTGATTCGTACATGAATGTTCTTGCGATTCTCCACAACAGCGGGAATATTGGGGGAGCTGTAAGTGATAGAAAAATATAAGAATACGTCTGTTATTATATTTGAACAGCTGGTTGGTCTAGTGGTAAGACGCTCGCCTGCTCCTCTGAAGGACCCGGGTTCAATCCCAGGCTTGGACAATTTTTCATGAGCATCATCCCAGCTGGATGTCGTTCAGATGAGACATTAAATTGGCGGTCCCTTGTACTCAGTGTCTATGCTGAAGCAAGTAAAGGATCCCACCCATGGGGTAAATGTGTAACATGGGTGGACTCCTCCTCCTCTCTCTCTCACGTCATCAATCAACCCTCGATAGGGGCAAGAACTTGCCTTAGAGGGCTGCACTTCCCATATCTATCTATCTATCTATTAATATTATATTTTTTATTTATTTATCTTTATTGACATGTGGTTTTACATTACAATAATACAAACATCAGACGTGGAAACATAAACCACCCAGCCCCATAAGGGCTTATATGTCACTCCATCTTAGTGCTTAAATGCTAAAAGTCTATAAGTGTAATTTAACACAATATGCAAATATCAACGAAACAATCAATCGCCAGCAATACCAAAAATGTTCATTAAGCATCCTCCAATTAATGTTTTAAAATTATGAAAATGTATGTTACATGTCTTGAAATTATGTTTTGAATACAGCACCATAGCCAGCTAAGTCACCAAAGCTCAAAACAAATTAACTCCATCCCAAGGACTAACCCATTAGACATCAGCAAACAAAATAAAGGCTGGCTTTCGCACTACAAAATGATAAATTTAAATAACTTGCCATTAACAACGAAAAGCCTCTTGAAGACACCCGGAAAGTTCTCCTCTAAAATGTTGACAAAATGGATGTACATGTTGATGGTGGGGCTGGATAGCCACTCCGCTCCGACGCCGGACATGTCGACGATTGTTGTCAAGCCAAAGTGTCGCGGGCCCTGACATGACAGAGGAAACAATTACTGATCACTAATACTTTATTGCAGTTGGGGAAATATGATTTTTTTTAATATCAAATGAAAATTAAAAGTGTGAAAGTTGCTGAAAGTACAACCACTCAGAGAACTCTAGCACAGAATTTTAGAAAATACCAAAAACAAAAAAAACACCAGAACAGGAATATAAATTGTAAGGACCTGGCATTCTTAGAGTGTCAGACACAGGCATCAAAAATATAAAGAAAGGCAGAAAAGTCAAAATAGCTAAGATCTCAGAAAGGTTTTGTAATCAGAGATAGATAAAAGTACTCACCCCTTTGCTCTTAGTAATCAAATCCATCTCTCTCTTCATGTATTCACTCATCTTGTACTTTTCCATGTCGGTTTTCTTGCAGCATCTCATCAGACCTTTCAAATCGAGTTTTCCGAGAAGTTCGTAACGGACTGCGGATCCCTCTTTGTCGTAACCGCATATTCCTCCTGCATAGTACCTGGATAGCACCTGAATAGATATTTAGTGAATGGATTAGTATTATATAGATGCAATGCTGTATTGATACTGTCAAATGTACCAGATAAATAAAGGGGCCTTCACACTGTCAAGGATAAGACCTACGTATGACTACGGATGAAAGAATATTTTTACTCTTGCTCATCCTTGTCCATACGTGATTCACTCACAGAGCATTTAACATATACTCGCACTAATCCGTAGGATGCTCCTGGTAGTGCTAGACCACTCAAGAGCATCCACGGAGAGGGGGAAAAATATTAAATATTTTGGTGGATGTTCTACGAGTGAATAGATGTCCGTCGTCATATATAAGTCTGATCCGTAACAGTGTGAACACCTCTTAAGTTTCAGCACTTCTGACCTAAACGTGATTCATGGAATAAATGCTTAAATTCAGGCACCCATAAAAGGAAATTATGAAACGCTCCTCGTACAAAAGCTTGCACTGGTGTAAGTGAGAGATAATACTATATTAATGACATGTTAAATGGAAAGGTCTGTGTGTGGCACGGGAGAGTCGCAGGAAAAAGTGCAGTATAGCGGACCCAGATTTATGACCATATTTAACAAGCCTCATTGCCAGGCCTATGACGTAAAATGATTGAAATGTAATTATGACGTCACAAAAATTAATGTAGTTATGATGGCGGTTTCATCTTACGGTAAAGTCAATGTTTATTTTTGCTTTTTCTTGGGGGCTACCGCCCACAAACCCCTGCTTATCTACACCAAATGTTATTTTAATTGTGCTAGAACTTAAAACTTGTGAAATATTTGATAAAATTTAATTTTTAATGGCCGCCAAATATGGGCATAAATTCGGGTCCGCTATACTGCACTAAACCCGAGTCGCATACATAACTAGAGGGTGCATTGTAGAGAGCCCTGTGTCGGCCACTGGGGTTCGAGGTCTTCACCCACAGCGTTACTACCCTTGCCACGAGGAGTCCCACAACTTTCAAGGGTATGCATCAGTGCCAGCATATTAGTTTCTATAACATATATTTGCTGGTATAGAAAGGTATGTTACCTGTGGTGGTTTGTATGGTCCAAGGTTAAGAGATTTAACCCACTGAGCACTCTGGAAAATTACAATCACATACCATTATTTAACATTTCTGAGACGTACTGTTATGTATAATACATATAATATTTATGAAATGTTATTGGGGACAATGGGCATCCTTGAGGCACATCATGTCAGACCTTAAGTTGTATTTTATTAATGTGGCCTTATATATCAGTTTTGTTTGGATACAATAAAAAAAACTTGAATATGAATAAAGATGAGTTTCATATATTATGTCAATGCCAGTTTTACCAGGAACAAAAAAGTATATTAGATCTAGAAGCATCTCAAATGTTTCAAAATTTCACTAATTTGGATGATTTTGATTAATTTATCTTTCTTAATAGTAACGTCCAACTTGAAACAGCCAAATTTGTAAGTAAAGTTATGAACTGATTCACTTGTGGCTGCTGACTGTGTATATATATACAGTAAGTTGTTCACTAGTGACATAAGTCCACTTAGGGCTAGGTGAAAATTTATTTTGTATCCATATAGAGATATTGTACACTGTCAGAATTAACATGTGACGTAAATAAAGATTCCGTATCCTTATTCTTATGAAAATACGATGGATTGTTAATAGATTCGCATTATTATAACATGTATAAAATAGTCATTGGAGATAATATGTATCCTTGAGGTACATAATAATATCAGTCATTAGGTTTATTCAAATATAAATAGGAAAGTAATGTACCTTTTTGAAAGCTTCTTCAGTCTTTGCTACACTTCCATTGTGTGCTGAAATAGAGACAGAATTGCCAGTTATAAAAAATATGGTATTCGGATTAATTTATTGACATGTTGCACAGTACACCAAGTATTACCTACTTGGCCAAATGTGCCACGTGTGTTTTACATGCATTTTGATAAACGCATGGAAAACGCATGGTTTTTGCCTCATTATGATTAGATAAAAACCATGCGTTTTTCCAGTGTTTATCTTTCTCATGGAAAAGGCAGGTGGCACATTTGGCCATGTAGGGTGTCAAAATCATTTAGTATTGCTACTTTTGTTTTGCATATATCAATATTTATAATTTTGGAGTTGATTGTGTATCTGATGGTGGCCAATAGACACCCACAAGCATTTATTGATATTCAAGGTGACAGATTGCCACCAAAACTTTTTTTCCAATATTCCCGCTTCCAGTTGATACTATAGGAAAACCACACGAGTCACTGATCTGTAAAGCAGATCAGGGAAGAATTGTGGTTTTTCCTTTAATTCTCTCAGGTAATTCCAGCCATGTGGAATTTCAATTTTTTTAATTAAATGAAAAAGACAAAGCTATTGAGGAAAACGTTCACGAAACCATTACTATATTTTAAATTGGAGCGAGCTCAATGCAGCATCACCAGCTTCATGGACGCACTCGATCTTTGTACATTTTTGGCCATAATGCAGTCAGTTTTTGGTTTTTGTCAGATTTCAAAATTTCTGCTTTGTTATGTACATAAATAAATTGACTATTATGATATAAGATTTCTATTAATTTGTCAAATCAACTGTAGTTGCGCATGCATTTTTTCGGCCATACGCGTTTTGTCCTTATTTGGAAATAGTAAAGTCATGAGTTTGGGCAATGCATGAACATAATTATGTGTGATATGAAAAGCAGATCACCCAGCACCGTATCACCCGCTATTTCACGTAATATGGCTGCAATTGGAGAATAAATTATATATATTTTTCAAGTGGTGTCAATATGATTTTGTCATAAAACATCACAGCCCTCCAAGCTAATCTATTGCCAGGGTTGTACAAAGATCGAGTACGTCCATATGCATTGTTACACATTTAAAGTGTGGCGGGATGTTACATTTGCAACAACAGAGCTGATATTGGAAAAAGTGCAGTATAGCGGACCAAAATTTATGACCATATTTATAAGCCACGATGCCTGGCCTATGACGTCAAATGCTTGAATTCAATATGTGACGTCACAAATAAACTGCAGCAGGGATCATTTTGAAGGCAAGAACGCAGTTCATTATTATTGGTTTTTTTTTGTTTCTTGGGGGCTACTGCCCCCAAACCCCCCCCCCCCCCCCTAATCAACATGTGTTATTCATATTGTGTGCCACAATGAAATTTCGTAAAAAATACTGATTATTTACATATTTTATGGATGTCAAATATGGGCATAAATTTAGGTCCGCTATACTGCACTAAACCCCTGATATTTCTAGTGAAGAGTTCTTTCCAGATTACACATCACATCAGCTAAACATCAGTCTGGAATCGCACTCATTGCATCAACATCAGGCCGAAGATGGGCTGACTTGCACAGATACTAGCTATATCAGTTGAACATCAGTCTGGCCAACAACGGCCAACAACAGCCAACAACGGCCAAAGTTGGAATGATGTTGACCCAATTGGGTTAGGTGGTAATTCGAACCAATGATCTTTATTGTTACTCAATGTCTTAACGTTCGACTCTCGGTCCAGCCTAAGTTGGATGGCTGTTTCATCCATAATCTCATTGCCGTGGTCCTTGCCTGTCCTAATTAGCCCAACAGGTGCAGAAATACAGGACGTAAAAGGTAAAGGTGGGGTTTATAGTCTTCTATCAGCTGACTTCACAAGGTACCTTCGGTTAACAGGCTCTGTACTCTCTGGAACTTTCTCAACTCCCTGGGGAGGATACAGCTGTTGCATCATGCTGGGCCATCACTGAGCAATCCAATGCCATCTCAGCCTAGAGCCAACCTCCCCATTTACACCTGGGTGGAGTGAAGCAGTGGTTGAAGGGGGATCTGCCTGGGTTTGAACCCACAACCATGCACGTAAGAGTCCAATGCTCTATCAACTAGGCCACCACACCCACTAAAGCTCTAGCGAGAAGTATTCAGGGGTTCAGTGTTACTTTTATATTGTACTTATGGTACGAATTACGGGACGTAAAGCTCCAGCTCTCACTCTGGTCCATACAACTTTCTAATGAATAATGTTTATGTACGGATCAAGACAATGTAATACATGTTTTTAATTGTATTATCTGAACATGAACAAATCATCAAATTATCAAGCTCTAATCCACTCAAAGCCCACCTCAATAACTGAACTACTAGCCCCCCCCCCCCCCCCCAACTGACAAACAGACAATCAATAGACATACATTAATAGCGTGCCAAGCACCAACTGACAGACAGACAGACAGTTTAAAGCCACATACCTCTCAGCCACTGACACAAAGCCCAGTCATCATGGTATTGTTCCAAGTTGCCTGAGAGTTTGGACCTCAGCTGAAATAAATATAGAATATTTAAAAGTTATTAATCAATTCTTCTTCAGCAGACAATGTTAATCAATGGGGATTATGACGTACTTGTTCAGCCACCTGGTGGCAGTGATGCGCTAACAATTGGTTTTGCATTACAGTATTCCAATCTAGGTCCCCCTGGCAACACATTTAACAGTTTTAGAAATTCACTAGAAGATTAAGAAACTTGGAAAAGACTTCTACAGCAGATTTCATAGACCAGGAAATTAGACTCCAAAGGACGTATGGGAATTCAAGTCCCCCATTGGTTGAGGGCCTGTTTTATATAGCCAATGGGAGTCCTGGATTCACATGACGTCATCTGGAGTTTAATTTCCAAATCCATGAATCTGCTGTAATTAGTTATAAAAACAATTCATTACATAAATTTAGTTTGTTCATTAAGAAGGCATGTGGTAGACTGGCGCTAGTTAGCTAACAATGCAAATTTATAATATTTAATTAACATTTTTGAAAATTTTACATTTTTCTTAATGCATTCATAGATTTCTTTCACCTATTCCAAGAACTGAAAATATGTGTAGAGAAATTTTAGAAGTAAAGTGCAAAAGTTCAATATTGATATTATAATCTTTATTAATATTTAGCATTATTTTGATATTAAAATGAAGTCCATACCTGCCCTAAGGAGGCCTGCTCCTCTCCTGTGATTGGTCCGTAGTCAGACATGTTAGCCTCGATCTGGTTAACAATCAACAATGCACCTCGATTGACAGGACAATGGCTCTGGCCAGAATGAGGCAGACTGCTCCCCAGCTCTGTTTATAGGTGGGATTAATCGTATTAATGGTCATGTGACCCAAGCATATTGTCATGTGATCGTCATATAACGTTTTGTAGTTCTCTGATGGCAAAATGGCAAATTGACAGGCAAACTTTTTAAAAGAATATAAATCGATAAATAGATAGATAGATAGATAGATAGATAGATAGATAGAATGATAAAATGATAGATAGATAGATAGGCCTATGTTGTATTTTTTCCCAAAACAAATGAAAGAGATATTATTTATGAAATGGGGCAATCAGCCATAGAAAATAAAAAAATAAGCCATAGAAAATAAAAAAATTATTTAATAAAAAATGTTTCATTTATTAAGCACAAAATTATGCCCTATTCACTAAATCATAGAAAAAATTATCTGAAAGTCACTATGAGACTTTATCAAAGAATTGAAAAGTTATAAGAAAATAGATGTCTTTAACATTAAGGAATATATCTTGCAATAATAATAAAATAGAAAAAATTAATAGGTGATTGGATAATTTTGTACTCTATTGTACATTTTGAAATGATAGAAATTATTGATTCAGATTGCTACAAAATTACAAGATAATTGGAAGACAGACACATCAAAATATTAATACATAAAATATGTTTACACCAAATATTGATGATATTTATGCAAGAAAACGAGCTTATTGTTTGTATAAATCAAGCAAAAATTAATGCTTGTCAAAATTGACGCATCATGTGAAAATGCTTTTTTAATTCCCATCCGAATATTGGCACTAAAATGTAATCAGGTATTAAATATCATTTTACATGCAAATCATTGGAAATCACGAGATGTGTGATATAGTGCCAGGCTGTTAGATGTACAATGCAGCATACATGACATGTTCACTGAAAAATGGTGGCAAAATATAGATATGAATATGTGCAAATGAGGGAAGTTATAGGGCTAATATGAGCAATATTGCGGCATAAAAATACATCAAAATGCATCAGACACTTCTAAGGAAACAAAGATTACAACTATATGTGTGGACATGATATCATTACATCCATTTATGAAGTTTCAGTCAGTCAGTCAGTCAGTGATTCAGTCATCCATTCAATCATCCAGGGAATTGGTCAGTCAGTCAGTCCGTTAGTCATTCAATCAATCAATCATTCAATCAATCATTCAATCAATCAATCATTCAATCAATCATTCAAGCAATCAATCATTCAATCAATCAATCATTCAAGCATTCAATCAATCAATCAATCAATCATTCAATCAATCGTTCAATCAATCAATCATTCAATCAATCAATCAATCTGCAAGTAGTGGCATAATAGTTAAAACGTCCCCGGTTTGATCCCAGGCCTGAGCATTCTTCATGAGCTACATCCCAGCATCTGGATGTCGATCAAACGAGAGGTTAAAATGGTGGTGCCTTGTACTCGGTGTCTATGCTACGACATTATGTCTCAAGAGTCTCATTGTTACTAGGTCTGAAGCTTAGTCAACATATATGACTAGTTGCAGGCAGGTGTAATGATGAGATGAAAAAACTTGGATTCCACACCATTTTACTTATTATCCCATGGGTGGGGCGGTTTACTTGCCTCAGCATATAGGCTCCAAGTTCAATTAAGGCATCTCCAATTTAACGTCTCATGCGATCGACATCCATGCAGCTGGGGTGTAGCTCATGAAGACTGCCTGGATCAAACCAAGGACCTTCAGTCACTGTAATATGCAATATATAATGCAATATATAATGCAATATATAATGCAATATATAATGCAATATATAATGCAATATATAATGCAATATATAATGCAATATATAATGCAATTATAATACAATATATTGGTGCTTTAGAATTTCTTAGACAGACTATGTAGTGTTGATTAGTATTAGTCATAATATAGCTCCACTTATTTAATTATTTTAACTGTTGATCCATGTATTTCTTTCATCTTTTTATTTTTGCCATTTATTATTTTTGTGCTGACACATGTATCAATTTGATATTTTGCTGTCAACAAAAATCTATATATATTATTTGTGATAACATGTCTTTTCATAACTTGACATGTATTTGAACTAACAGAACTCCCCAAAACGAGTGGCACAGACTGTTAGATAATCTGCCATATGATCTGCAAGTAATACAGTAATGATCCTGGTGACACAGCACCACCCTGGATTATCCCTCTATCCAGCTTATTCATCCTCCCTCTGGATCATGCCCTGGATGACCTCATTATTGAATCAACGTCATGAGCAACAAGAACTTGCTTTAGAGGGCTGCACTTTCCATTTATCTAGCTATCTATATAGCTATCTATCCAGCTGTCTATCTAGCTGTCTATCTAGCTATCTATCTAGCTATCTATCTAGCTGTCTATCTAGCTGTCTATCTAGCTATCTATCTATCTCTCTATCTACCTATCTATCTATCTATCTATTTATTTAACTACCTAACTACCCAACTACCTAACTGTCTGTCTAATCTATCTATCTATCTATCTTTATTTCTATTTACCTGCATGCTCTATCATTTTTTGGTAATTTCAACTTTGTTTTCTGAAAATGAAAAAATATCATTTAAATTGATAAAAACAAAATATTCCTGGCCGTTTAAGTCATTTACATGCAATATTCATTCAACAGGTGAGAATCACATGTCAGTCGATCATGTTGGAGGTTAAACGCTTGGGAAATTGTGCAAACATTCCACTAAAGTATTATTTAACCTCATTCACAGAATCACATGAAATAAGCCATTCAGTGTTGTTGATTTTGTTTTGGATATTTTTGTTTTGTTTTTGTTTTGCTATTAAAGTTTATTTTTAAAACCATCATGAACTTATTGAGCTCTGGCTGGATGAAGAGATATATTGCAAATAAAATATTACAAAATATGCAATCTGATTTCTGAATTTCTGACATCATCTGTTTGTACACTTTCTCTTGTAGGTTAATGCTGTTTGTAGGCCCCAGGAGACCCGTGGGAAGTTGTCATAATTGACCCCCTTATAACATTAAATATGTGTATCATATATTAAAAACGCTTATTTTATCTTTTAGCAGTTACTGAAGATTACATTTTTTGAAAATAGGGTTAATTAGTATAAAAGGGTCGAAATCAGCTCAGACAGATGCCAAAAATGTTCCCGCCACTGCAAAAATTCTCAAAATTATGGGGTTACACGAGCAAATTTAAAAAAGTGCCTCTGGAACACTTAATTTGACACATTTTGCAAAACATATCCACTAGCATAGATCTATAGGTCTAGGATTTTTTTAAGGTAAACATTTCTAATTTTACACATTTTACCCCAAAATGGCTTGAGGCCTTCTTTAAAAAATTTTTTTTTTTTTTCTTCAGTGAATGTGCTAAAAGATAAACCAAGCGTTATAATATATAAGACACATATTTAATGTTTTCAGGAGGTCAATTATGATAACCTCCCATGGGTTTCCTGTGCCCTCCAAACAGCATTAACCAACTTGAGTTTTCTGACTGTATATGTAACATAAATACACTTACCTATAAAAAATAGCAGAATAATATTTTTATTTTTAATCCATGTATTCAAACAGTGTTTAACATTAAAACAATCTTATATACACCATAATAACCTATAGATAATAATAAAATTAATTGATCGCGATGTTTTTCATCATTCATTTTATTCAGGTTCAATATCAGCACAGTAAACAACAAAATATTAAAATCTACAATACCTATTGTCGAAACTTTTAATAATTATACAATCATATACCATCTCTATCATGTAATCTCTGAAAATGTAATAATTAAATGATTTTCCAGAGAGTTCTACATGGTAAGAGAATTGGTCAGGGTAGTTCACTTCACTTACATAATTAAAATCATACGTTATTATATTCAAGACGACTTCAAAGTTGGTTAAATGCGAGAGCTTGGGTACATGAATATACAGATAAGTTCAAACAGTGTATAATTTAATTTTCAATAAATATATAAAATGTACAGTCAAGGTCAAAATTTCACACTTAAGTATGATGTCAAAAAAGAAATTGCCGATAAAATCACTCAAATGAAGAAATAGTGCTAAAAGTATCAGATATAAATATAATAGGAAAATTGTAGGACATTTTATTGAAATTTTAAGAACGGTGATTATTAATTTGACCGAAAAGGTGTGGAATTGGAATTGAACTGTATTCTACACAAGTCTAGGTATACTTTTGGGCCCGACTGTATAGGCACATACAATGATGATTGGCTAAAATAGCGCGTGGGATTGCTAACATAAATATGACAAAAAGGCCTGCTATTTTAAACAGTAGGATATATCTTAGTAAGGTATTATTTCACAGTATTTGATTAAAGAAAAAAAATAAGCACAACACAATTTAATGTTTGAAAATGTATAGATCCATATTGACACAAATAACAGTTAATAATTGATATTTAATAATAATAACAATATTTTATTTTAAGAGGGTGAAATTAGTGCAATTTTTACTTTTCCCAGATGACTCGGAATTTGCGTTATTGTCTGATGTGAAGAAGTGTTCTGGGGCAATGTGGCTTTGTGCATTAGGCTGGTAGCACTTTTTCATTACACCACATATTGTCTTCCACGACTGACCATGCAGCCAGCTTTTCCAATTAGACAGTAAATATACACTAATTAGGAGATGCTGATTATGTCTGAGGGCAGTTTCCAACATAATTGGACCTCATTTAATCAACAGAGCGTGACAATTTGTGACTAGATTATGCACTGAGCTAATACCAGTGGGACAGCACTGGAACACTTCATTGCCTCAGACAATAACGCTACGTCCAAATATAATAGTTTATCACAACATAACATAAATATGACTGGTAAGAACTCTCCATTTTTTCACAAATCAAAAATAAAATACAATCTTACTCCCTCTTCACAACAGAAATCATTATCTCTTCCTGTGGTTTTGTAACTAAGCCATGGTCTGCCTTGACCTTCAAATCCAGGTCAAGGTCAAATTTGAAGTTCTTCAGTAATGTAGACAAAATGATGGTGAATTCGACGTAAGCAAATTGGTGACCCAAGCATTGGCGTTTTCCAGCGAATCCAAATGGTTCGTAAGCAAATTTTGGTAGAGACGCCATTTTGTCATCGGTAAATCGGTCAGGGTCAAACCTAAAAAAAATTTAATAAGAAAGCCTTAAAAATTGACGCAAATCTCTACCTAGAAGAACTGACTAAATAGGAGACACTGCAAAGCATACAAAGCCCAATAGCATGACATCATTCACAAAAAGAAAATAACATCATCAAATAGGATACAATGTATAAAGTTGTAAGAAAATATTGTGATAAACATTATTTATACCTCTCATGGTCTGGGTAGTACTTTTCATCATGAAGAACCACTCCGAGGGCTTGGATAACCGGTGTCTATGACAAAGAGTAAACCACAACTTTATTACCAAAAACACCTTCAAATGATGACATCCCGTTAATCGTTAAAGTATTATAGTCTCCGACTTTGATACTATGAAATTTTGAAAGTTGCGCAGAAGCAAATTAGCATGGGTGCCAAGCTATAATCAGTGCACTTAACAGGTTGCTGCTGATTTTAATAAAAACTTGAAATATCATACGTACATTCATACATCCTTACATACATTTACTATATAGACCTAACGGAGGCGACTATCATTGATGCCTAATACATGTTCATGTACTCAGGGAAACATCCTTCGAATGACAGACAGACTGACAGAATTATTTATTTTTCATTGCATACACCACCATACATACTACACATATAACATTAACATACACACACATAGGTAAATCTAACTTTAAATAGAAACAAAAATGATAATAACAACTAGACTTGCAATTGTCCCTGACAATTACGATAAACTTTCCTTTCCTTTAACTTTCATAACCTTTTTCTTTCTCATATAAATACTACAAATAACCTAACAAAGAAGCCGGTAGTATTTGTGCTCTGATCATTCCTGAAGCGTTATGATTTTTCACAATGACAACAATTTATTAAGGCACTAAATCCTAAGAAATCACTGTCTTATCCTCTGAGACTATTCATAAATGAACAGACAACTGTAATGGTGATGACCTTTCAAAAAATGTCTTTCAGAAAGCTGTACTCTTTATAGGACCAAAGTGCAAAACGCCTGAAAATTGCATATATAGGACACTCTGTGACATTGACCCTGTGACCCAAAATTCTGAAATAATTGAAATTTGTGAAGCACATGTATATACATTCCTGTGCATTTTTTTGGTTCAATCTATCAACATTTTGGTCTGAGTAAGCAATTTAGGCTTTATGAGTGATAAAAAAATTCCAGGGCATAAGCTTTTTGATGAAGGTAATTGCCCTTTTACAGTCATGTAGTACTACCCAGAGGACATATATGTGCAAAATATGAATGAAATTGAGTACTTTCTTCCTGCTTTTTTGGGGCGAGAAACATAAATTTGCTAACATTCATTGTAAAAATTGCTGACTCAGCGGTTTCAGGGAGGTAGGTAGGTCTCCCCATTGGATAACATGGGAAAGAGAATTTGGGCTCCAGGTTCGAAACTGGTTCAGGTTGGTGAATAGACATTGTATCCTATGTAAAGGCCTAATTTTTCTCTACATAATGACGCCAGTTGCATGAAAATTGAATGAATAGAACTGGAGTTAAAAATTATTGAAATTTGGAACAAAAAAAAATTCTAGGGCCTAACCTTTTCGATCAAGGACCTTTCCCTTTTACATGCCTGTAGTACTACTTAGAGGACATATCTGTAAAAAAAATTGTGGGAATCCAAGCAATGCTTCTAGTGTTTTTTAGACTTTTTCATTTTGAGAAAATCAAAAAGTGACAAAAAATTTTCAATGTCTGACGCTTTTCCAAACGGAACTACCTAGAGCATATAACTATACATTCCTGAAAAGAGAACATTTCAAGGATTCTAAATATGTCTTTGAGATTCCTGTATCTCAATTTGGAGCCGAGATATAAGCAGTCAAAAAATGCAACTTTGGACCCCTGTACCACCTAGACCACTTTACCAAATGGGCTCATTTTTTGCATGGTAGTTGTCCTAGGGTAGGACTATAAAAGTGTGAAATTGCAAGTCAATATCATTATTCCTTCTATGGTTTTCAAAAAAAATTTCATGAAAATTTCGAACTACTTTTTTTAAAGAATTCATAGTTCAGTCAGCAGGCTCACAATTTGGCTCAAACTCCTTTCTGCACTGCGTATTTGTCTAAGGTATCTTGAGAAAAATTCCCATGGAATTATCTCTGCCTAGTTTCCTGAAACCGTGCTCTTAAATTTGTTTTTTCTTTTGTGAATTACACAGAAGTGTCATGAAATTTGGTCATGAAATTTGTGCTGTTCAAAGCGCGCTCTGGCTGTCTGTGCGCTCTTGAAGTGCCAAAGCCCTCTCTTTATTAGTTTCTGAGTAATAAGCCTTTACTTCTTCAGAAGAATAATAATAACTAGACTTGCAATTGTCCCTGACAATTACGATAAACTTTCCTTTCCTTTTATCTTTTTTGTCCAGTACCATGAATTTCTGCAATTAATAAAGTACCTAAAAACCTCAAAAATAGTTGCCCTAACCTCTCAAGCTATACAGGAATAGAAAGATAATGAAAAAAGGTTTAAGAAAATATTTTTTTGGTTGCTGTACCTTGTATAGGACCCAGGTTCAAAACGCCTGAAAATTGCATATATAGGACACTCTGTGACCTTGACCCTGTGACATAGAATTCTGAAATAATTCACATTTGTGAAGCACATGTATATACACTCCTGTGAATTTTTTTTGTTCAATCTATCAACAACAGTTTTGGTCTTAGTAAGCAATTCAGGCTTTAAGAGTGATAAAAAAATTTTAGGACCTAAGCTGTTTGATGAAGGTAATTGCCCTATTACAGTAATGTAGTACTACCCAGAGGACATATATGTGCAAAATGTGAATGAAATTGAAGACTTTCTTCCTGCTTTTTTGGGGCGAGAAACATAAATTTACTAACATTCATTGTAAAAATTGCTGACTCAGCCATCCAGGGAGGTAGGTAGGTAGGTCTCCCCATTGGATAACATGGGAAAGAGAATTTTGCCTCAAGGTTCAAAACTAATTAAGGTTGGTGAATAGACAAGGTATCCTATGTAATCTCCTAATTTTTCTCTGCATAATGACACCAGTTGGATGAAATTTGGTTGAATAGAACTGGAGTTAAAAATTATTGAAATTTGGATTGAAAACAAATTCCAGGGCCTAAGGTGTTTAATCAAGGCCCTTGCCCTTCTACATTTACATAGTACTCCCTAGAGGACATATGCGTGAAAAGTATGAAGAAAATTGAAAAAGTCTTTCCTATTGTTTTTGGGGCAAAACACGTAAACCTGCTTACATTCATTGTAAAAATTGCTGACTCAGCGGTCCAGGGTTCTGGGAGGTAGGTAGGTCAGCAATTCAGTGATAAAAAAATTCTAGGGCCTAAGCTGTTTGATGAAAGTAATTGCCCTTTTACAATAATGTAGTACTACCCAGAGGACATATATGTGCAAAATATAAATGAAATTGAAGACTTTCTTCCTGCTTTTTTGGGGCGATGCACATAAACTTCCTAACATTCATTGTAAAAATTGCTGACTCAGCGCTTCAGGGTTGTTAGGTCTCCCCATTGGATAACATGGGAAAGAGAATTTTGGCTCCAAGTTCGAAACTGGTAAAGGTTGGTGAATAGACATTGTATCCTATGTAAATGCCTAATTTTTCTCTACATAATGACACCAGTTGCATGAAATTTGGTTGAATAGAAATGGAGTTAAAAATTATTGAAATTTGGAATGAAAAAAATTCCAGGGCCAAGGGTTTTTAAGCAAAGCCCTTGCCCTTTAAAATTTACATAGTACTCCTTAGAGGACATATCTGTAAAAAAAATGGTGAGAATCCAAGCAGTTCTTCTAGTGTTTTTTAGACTTTTTCATTTTGAGAAAATCAAAAAGTGACAAAAAATTTTCAATGTCTGACGCTTTTCCAAACGGAACTACCTAGAGCATATTACTATACATTCCTGAAAAGAGAACATTTCAAGGATTCTAAATATGTCTTTGAGATTCCTGTATCTCAATTTGGTGCTGAGATATAAGCAGTCAAAAAATGCAAATTTGGACCCCTGTACCACCTAGACCACTTTACCAAATGGGCTCATTTTTTGCATGAAAGTTGTGCTAGGGTAGGACTATAAAAGTGTGAAATTGCAAGTCAATATCATTATTCCTTCTATGGTTTTCAAAAAAAATTTCATGAAAATTTAGAATAACTTTTTTTCAAAAATTCATGGCTCAGTGAGCAGGCTCACAATTTGGCTCAAACTCCTTTCTGCACTGCGTATTTGTCTAAGGTATCTTGAAAAAAAATCTCATGCCATTATCTCTGCCCAGTTTCTTGAAACCGTGCCCTTAAATTTATTTTTTATTTTGTGAATTACGCAGAAGTGTCACGAAATTTGGTCATGAAATTTATGCCTTTCAAAGCGCGCTCTGGCTGTCTATGTGACCTTGAAGTGCCAAAGCCCTGCCTTTATTAGTTTCTGAGTAATAAGCCTTTACTTCTTCAGAAGAATAATAATAATAACTAGACTTGCAATTGTCCCTGACAATTACGATAAACTTTCCTTTCTTTTTATCTTTTTTGTCCAGTACCATGAATTTCTGCAATTAATAAAGTACCTGAAAACCTCGAAAATAGTTGCCCTAACCTCTTAAGCTATGCAGGAATAGAAAGATAATGAAAAAAGGTTTAAGAAAATATTTTTTTGGTTGCTGTACCTTGTATAGGACCCAGGTTCAAAACGCCTGAAAATTGCATATATAGGACACTCTGTGACCTTGACCCTGTAACCCAAAATTCTGAAATAACTCACATTTGTGAAGCACATGTATATACACTCCTGTGAATTTTTTTTGGTTCAATCTATCAACAACAATTTGGTCTGAGTAAGCAATTCAGGCTTTAAGAGTGATAAAAAAAATTTAGGACCTAAGCTGTTTGATGAAGGTAATTGCCCTTTTACAGTCATGTAGTACTACCCAGAGGACATATATGTGCAAAATATGAATGAAATTGAAGACTTTCTTCCTGCTTTTTTGGGGCGAGAAACATAAATTTACTAACATTCATTGTAAAAATTGCTGACTCAGCGGTCCAGGGTACTGGGAGGTAGGTAGGTCAGCAATTCAGGCTTTATGAGTGATAAAAAAAATTCTAGGACCTAAGCTGTTTGATGAAGGTAATTGCCCTTTTACAGTAATGTAGCACTACCCAGAGTACATATATGTGCAAAATATGAATGCAATTGAAGACTTTCTTCCTGCTTTTTTGGGGTGATGCACGTAAACTTCCTAACATTCATTGTAAAAATTGCTGACTCAGCGGTTCAGGGTTGGTAGGTCTTCCCATTGGATAACATGGGAAAGAGAATTTTGGCTCCAAGTTCGAAACTGGTAAAGGTTGGTGAATAGACATGGTATTCTTTGTAAAGTCCTGATTTTTCTCTACATAATGACACCAGTTGCATGAAATTTGGTTGAAAAGAACTCAAGTTAAAAATTATTGAAATTTGTACTGAAAAAAAATTCTAGGGCCTAAGCCTTTTGATCAAAGCCCTTGCCCTTTTACATTTACATAGTACTCCTTAGAGGACATATCTGTAAAAAAAATGGTGAGAATCCAAGCAGTTCTTCTAGTGTTTTTGGTATTTTTTCATTTTTTGAATTTCAAAAAGTGACAAAATATTTTCACTCTCTGACGCTTTTCCAAACGGAAAGACATAGAACATATTGCTATACATATCTAAAAAGAGAACATTTCAAGGATTCTAAATATGTCTTTGACATCCCTGTATCTCAATTTGGAGCCGAGATATAAGCAGTCAAAAATCGCAACTTTGGACCCCTGTACCACCTAGACCACTTTACCAAATGGGCTCATTTTTTGTGTGGTAGTTGTACTAGGGTAGGACTATAAAAGTATGAAATGGCAAGTCAATATGATTATTCCTTCTATGGTTTTCAAAAAAAATTTCATGAAAATTTCGAACTACTTTTTTTAAAGAATTCATAGTTCAGTCAGCAGGCTCAGCATTTGGCTCAAACTCCTTTCTGCACTGCGTATTTGTCTAAGGTATCTTGAGAAAAATTCCCATGGAATTATCTCTGCCCAGTTTCCTGAAACCGTGCTCTTAAATTTGTTTTTTCTTTTGTGAATTACGCAGAAGTGTCATAAAATTTGGTCATGAAATTTGTGCTGTTCAAAGCGCGCTCTGGCTGTCTGTGCACTCTTGAAGTGCCAAAGCCCTCTCTTTATTAGTTTCTGAGTAATAAGCCTTTACTTCTTCAGAAGAATAATAATAATAATAAAAAAAAAAATAATAATAAAAAAAAAAAAAAAAAAAAAAAGAAAAATAAGACTTACAATAATAAGATAAACTTTCCTTCGGAAAGTTTATAATAAAGAACTAGACTTGCAATTGTCCCTGACAATTACGATAAACTTTCCTTTCCTTTTATCTTTCTTGTCCAGTACCATTAATTTCTGCACTTGAGAAGTCTCCAAGGTCTCTTGAAAAAAAATGTCATGCCATTATCTCTGGCCAGTTTCTTGGAACCGTGAAGAAAAGTTTTTTTTGTATACCCTGAAATGCGCGGAAGTGTCATGAAATAAGGTCATAAAATTTGTGTTGTTCAGAGTGCGATTGGGCCTTACTAGGGGTGCCAACTTCCTGAGTATCATGGGGGTGGGAAATAGGTGTCCTCACTACAAATTGTTTTCATAAATTCAGAAATCATTGCCTTATTGTCTTAAACTATTCATAAGATGAACACACACCAGCACTGACTTTCAAAAAATATCTATTGGGTTTTTCTGTACTCTGCATTGGGCCTGAGTTCAAAATGCATGAAAACTACATATGTAGGAAACACTGAAACCTTGACCCTTTGATCTAAATTTCTGAAATTTTTTGTTTTTTTTTCAGTCATATGGACTGATCCAATGAAGAATTGTGGGTTTTGGCTTTTTAAAGATATTTTATTCAATTTCCAATAGAGCAATTAATAAAGTACCTGAAAACCTCAAAACTAGTTGCCCTAACCTCTCAAACTATACAGGAATAGAAAAATAATGAAAAAAGGTTTAAAAAAATATTTTTTTGGTTGCTGTACCTTGTATAGGACCCAGGTTCAAAACGCCTGAAAATTGCATATAAAGGACACGCTGTGACCTTGACCCTGTAACCCAAAATTCTGAAATAACTCACATTTGTGAAGCACATGTATATACACTCCTGTGAATTTTTTTGGTTCAATCTATCAACAACAGTTTTGGTCTTAGTAAGCAATTCAGGCTTTAAGAGTGATAAAAAAATTTTAGGACCTAAGCTGTTTGATGAAGGTAATTGCCCTATGCCAGTAATGTAGTACTACCCAGAGGACGTATATGTGCAAAATATGAATGAAATTGAAGACTTTCTTCCTGCTTTTTTGGGGCGAGAAACATAAATTTACTAACATTCATTGTAAAAATTACTGACTCAGCCATCCAGGGAGGTAGGTAGGTCTCCCCATTGGATAACATGGGAAAGAGAATTTTGCCTCAAGGTTCAAAACTAATTAAGGTTGGTGAATAAACAAGGTATCCTATGTAATCTCCTAATTTTTCTCTGCATAATGACACCAGTTGGATGAAATTTGGTTGAATAGAACTGGAGTTAAAAATTATTGAAATTTGGACTGAAAAAAAATTCCAGGGCCTAAGGTGTTTAATCAAGGCCCTTGCCCTTCTACATTTACATAGTACTCCCTAGAGGACATATGCGTGAAAAGTATGAAGAAAATTGAAAAAGTCTTTCCTATTGTTTTTGGGGCAAAACACGTAAACCTGCATACATTCATTGTTAAAATTGCTGACTCAGCGGTCCAGGGTTCTGGGAGGTAGGTAGGTCAGCAATTCAGTGATAAAAAAATTCTAGGACCTAAGCTGTTTGATGAAAGTAATTGCCCTTTTACAGTAATGTAGTACTACCCAGAGGACATATATGTGCAAAATATAAATGAAATTGAAGACTTTCTTCCTGCTTTTTTGGGGCGATGCACATAAACTTCCTAACATTCATTGTAAAAATTGCTGACTCAGCGCTTCAGGGTTGGTAGGTCTCCCCATTGGATAACATGGGAAAGAGAATTTTGGCTCCAAGTTCGAAACTGGTAAAGGTTGGTGAATAGACAGTGTATCCTATGTAAAGGCCTAATTTTTCTCTACATAATGACACCAGTTGCATGAAATTTGGTTGAATAGAAATGGAGTTAAAAATTATTGAAATTTGGAATGAAAAAAATTCCAGGGCCTAGGGTTTTTGAGCAAAGCCCTTGCCCTTTAAAATTTACATAGTACTCCTTAGAGGACATATCTGTAAAAAAAATGGTGAGAATCCAAGCAGTTCTTCTACTGTTTTTTAGACTTTTTCATTTTGAGAAAATCAAAAAGTGACAAAAAATTTTCAATGTCTGACGCTTTTCCAAACGGAACTACCTAGAGCATATTACTATACATTCCTGAAAAGAGAACATTTCAAGGATTCTAAATATGTCTTTGAGATTCCTGTATCTCAATTTGGAGCCGAGATATAAGCAGTCAAAAAATGCAACTTTGGACCCCTGTACCACCTAGACCACTTTACCAAATGGGCTCATTTTTTGCATAGAAGTTGTGCTAGGGTAGGACTATAAAAGTGTGAAATTGCAAGTCAATATCATTATTCCTTCTATGGTTTTCAAAAAAAATTTCATGAAAATTTCGAATAACTTTTTTTCAAAAATTCATGGCTCAGTCAGCAGGCTCACAATTTGGCTCAAACTCCTTTCTGCACTGCGTATTTGTCTAAGGTATCTTGAAAAAAAATCTCATGCCATTATCTCTGCCCAGTTTCTTGAAACCGTGCCCTTAAATTTATTTTTTATTTTGTGAATTACGCAGAAGCATCATGAAATTTGGTCATGAAATTTATGCCTTTCAAAGCGCGCTCTGGCTGTCTATGTGACCTTGAAGTGCCAAAGCCCTGCCTTTATTAGTTTCTGAGTAATAAGCCTTTACTTCTTCAGAAGAATAATAATAATAATAAAGAATAATAAAAAAAAAAAAAAAAAAAAAAAAAAAAAAAAAAAAAGAAAAATAAGACGTACAATAATAAGATAAACTTTCCTTCGGAAAGTTTATAATAATAATAAAAAAAACTAGACTTGCAATTGTCCCTGACAATTACGATAAACTTTCCTTTCCTTTTATCTTTCTTGTCCAGTACCATTAATTTCTGCACTGGAGAAGTCTCCAAGGTCTGTTGAAAAAAAATTTCATGCCATTATCTCTGGCCAGTTTCTTGGAACCGTGAAGAAAAGTTTTTTTTGTATACCCTGAAATGCACAGAAGTGTCATAAAATAAGGTCATGAAATTTGTGCTGTTCAGAGTGCAATTGGGCCTTACTAGGGGTGCCAACTTCCTGAGTATCATGGGGGTAGGAAATAGGTGTCCTCACTACAAATTGTTTTCATAAATTCAGAAATCTTTGCCTTATTGTCTTAAACTATTCATAAGATGAACACACACCAGCACTGACTTTCAAAAAATATCTATTGGGTTTTTCTGTACTCTGCATTGGGCCTGAGTTCAAAATGCATGAAAACTACATATGTAGGAAACACTGTAACCTTGACCCTTTGATCAAGATTTCTGAAATTTTTCTTTTTTTTTTCAGTCATATGTATATACACACTTGTAAATTTTTTGGGACTGATACAATGAAGAGTTGTGGGTTTTGGCTTTTTAAAGATTTTTTATTCAATTTCCAATAGAGCAATTAATAAAGTACCTGAAAACCTCATAAATAATTGCCCTAACCTCTCAAGCTATACAGGAATAGAAAGATAATGAAATAAGGTTTAAGAACATATTTTTTTGGTTTCTGTACCTTGTATAGGACCCAGGTTCAAAACGCCTGAAAATTGCATATATAGGACACTCTGTGACCTTGACCCTGTGACCTAGAATTCTGAAATAATTCACATTTGTGAAGCACATGTATATATACTCCTGTGAATTTCTTTGGTTCAATCTATCAACATTTTGGTCTGAGTAAGCAATTTAGGCTTTATGAGTGATAAAAAAATTCTAGGGCATAAGCTTTTTGATGAAGATAATTGCCCTTTTACAGTCATGTAGTACTCCCCAGAGGACATCTATGTGCAAAATATGAATGAAATTGAAGACTTTCTTCCTGCTTTTTTGGGGCGAGAAACATAAATTTGCTAACATTGATTGTAAAAATTGCTGACTCAGCGGTTTCAGGGAGGTAGGTAGGTAGGTCTCCCCATTGGATAACATGGGAAAGAGAATTTTGGCTCCAGGTTCGAAACTGGTTAAGGTTGGTGAATAGACATTGTATCCTATGTAAAGGCCTAATTTTTCTCTACATAATGACACCAGTTGCATGAAATTTGATTGAATAGAACTGGAGTTAAAAATTATTGAAATTTGGACTGAAAAAAAATTCTAGGGCCTAAGTTTTTTTATGAAGGCCCTTGCCCTTTTACATTTACATAGTACTCCCTAGAGGACATATCTGTAAAAAAAATGGTGAGAATCCAAGCAGTTCTTCTAGTGATTTTGGTATTTTTTCATTTTTTGAATTTCAAAAAGTGACAAAAAATTTTCAATGTCTGACGCTTTTCCAAACGGAACGACCTAGAGCATGTTGCTATATATTCCTGAAAAGACAACATTTCAAGGATTCTAAATATGTCTTTGACATCCCAGTATCTCAATATGGAGCCGAGATATAAGCAGTCAAAAATCGCAACTTTGGACCCCTGTACCACCTAGACCACTTTACCAAATGGGCTCATTTTTTGCATGGTAGTTGTCCTAGGATAGGACTATACAAGTGTGAAATTGCAAGTCAATATCATTATTCCTTCTATGGTTTTCAAAAAAAATTTCATGAAAATTTCGAACTACTTTTTTTAAAGAATTCATAGTTCAGTCAGCAGGCTCACAATTTGGCTCAAACTCCTTTCTGCACTGCGTATTTGTCTAAGGTATCTTGAGAAAAATTCCCATGGAATTATCTCTGCCCAGTTTCCTGAAACCGTGCTCTTAAATTTGTTTTTTCTTTTGTGAATTACGCAGAAGTGTCATGAAATTTGGTCATGAAATTTGTGCTGTTCAAAGCGCGCTCTGGCTGTCTGTGCACTCTTGAAGTGCCAAAGCCCTCTCCTTATTAGTTTCTGAGTAATAAGCCTTTACTTCTTCAGAAGAATAATAATAACAATATGAACTTTCCTACGGAAAGTTCATAATAAAGAATAAAAAAAAAAAAAAAAAAGAAAAATAAGACTTACAATAATAAGATAAACTTTCCTTCGGAAAGTTTATAAAAAAAAAAAAAAAAAAAAAAAAAAAGAAAAATAAGACTTACAATAATAAGATAAACTTTCCTTCGGAAAGTTTATAATAACTAGACTTGCAATTGTCCCTGACAATTACGATAAACTTTCCTTTCCTTTTGTCTTTTTTGTCCAGTACCATGAATTTCTGCAATTAATAAAGTACCTAAAAACCTCAAAAATAGTGGCCCTAACCTCTCAAGCTATACAGGAATAGAAAGATAATGAAAAAAGGTTTAAGAAAATATTTTTTTGGTTGCTGTACCTTGTATAGGACCCAGGTTCAAAACGCCTGAAAATTGCATATATAGGACACTCTGTGACCTTGACCCTGTGACATAGAATTCTGAAATAATTCACATTTGTGAAGCACATGTATATACACTCCTGTGAATTTTTTTTGTTCAATCTATCAACAACAGTTTTGGTCTTAGTAAGCAATTCAGGCTTTAAGAGTGATAAAAAAATTTTAGGACCTAAGCTGTTTGATGAAGGTAATTGCCCTATTACAGTAATGTAGTACTACCCAGAGGACATATATGTGCAAAATGTGAATGAAATTGAAGACTTTCTTCCTGCTTTTTTGGGGCGAGAAACATAAATTTACTAACATTCATTGTAAAAATTGCTGACTCAGCCATCCAGGGAGGTAGGTAGGTAGGTCTCCCCATTGGATAACATGGGAAAGAGAATTTTGCCTCAAGGTTCAAAACTAATTAAGGTTGGTGAATAGACAAGGTATCCAATGTAATCTCCTAATTTTTCTCTGCATAATGACACCAGTTGGATGAAATTTGGTTGAATAGAACTGGAGTTAAAAATTATTGAAATTTGGACTGAAAAAAAATTCCAGGGCCTAAGGTGTTTAATCAAGGCCCTTGCCCTTCTACATTTACATAGTACTCCCTAGAGGACATATGCGTGAAAAGTATGAAGAAAATTGAAAAAGTCTTTCCTATTGTTTTTGGGGCAAAACACGTAAACCTGCTTACATTCATTGTAAAAATTGCTGACTCAGCGGTCCAGGGTTCTGGGAGGTAGGTAGGTCAGCAATTCAGTGATAAAAAAATTCTAGGGCCTAAGCTGTTTGATGAAAGTAATTGCCCTTTTACAGTAATGTAGTACTACCCAGAGGACATATATGTGCAAAATATAAATGAAATTGAAGACTTTCTTCCTGCTTTTTTGGGGCGATGCACATAAACTTCCTAACATTCATTGTAAAAATTGCTGACTCAGCGCTTCAGGGTTGTTAGGTCTCCCCATTGGATAACATGGGAAAGAGAATTTTGGCTCCAAGTTCGAAACTGGTAAAGGTTGGTGAATAGACATTGTATCCTATGTAAAGGCCTAATTTTTCTCTACATAATGACACCAGTTGCATGAAATTTGGTTGAATAGAAATGGAGTTAAAAATTATTGAAATTTGGAATGAAAAAAATTCCAGGGCCAAGGGTTTTTAAGCAAAGCCCTTGCCCTTTAAAATTTACATAGTACTCCTTAGAGGACATATCTGTAAAAAAAATGGTGAGAATCCAAGCAGTTCTTCTAGTGTTTTTTAGACTTTTTCATTTTGAGAAAATCAAAAAGTGACAAAAAATTTTCAATGTCTGACGCTTTTCCAAACGGAACTACCTAGAGCATATTACTATACATTCCTGAAAAGAAAACATTTCAAGGATTCTAAATATGTCTTTGAGATTCCTGTATCTCAATTTGGAGCTGAGATATAAGCAGTCAAAAAATGCAACTTTGGACCCCTGTACCACCTAGACCACTTTACCAAATGGGCTCATTTTTTGCATGAAAGTTGTGCTAGGGTAGGACTATAAAAGTGTGAAATTGCAAGTCAATATCATTATTCCTTCTATGGTTTTCAAAAAAAATTTCATGAAAATTTAGAATAACCTTTTTTCAAAAATTCATGGTTCAGTCAGCAGGCTCACAATTTGGCTCAAACTCCTTTCTGCACTGCGTATTTGTCTAAGGTATCTTGAAAAAAAATCTCATGCCATTATCTCTGCCCAGTTTCTTGAAACCGTGCCCTTAAATTTATTTTTTATTTTGTGAATTACGCAGAAGCGTCACGAAATTTGGTCATGAAATTTATGCCTTTCAAAGCGCGCTCTGGCTGTCTATGTGACCTTGAAGTGCCAAAGCCCTGCCTTTATTAGTTTCTGAGTAATAAGCCTTTACTTCTTCAGAAGAATAATAATAAGATAAACTTTCCTTCGGAAAGTTTATAAAAAAAAAAAAAAAAAAAAAGAAAAATAAGACTTACAATAATAAGATAAACTTTCCTTCGGAAAGTTTATAATAATTTTAAAAGATGATGATAATAATAACAAAGAAAAAAAAGAAAGATGAATGAATGAGAGGTCATGGATGAAAGGAGACTCCTCAAAGGCAAGAGGGTTTTGCTGCTAAAGAGGAGCCACCCATGTGTTTTGTGGAAATTCCTGCTATGAGATGAATTAGTAATGCACAAATGGAGGAGAATCCGAGGCATCTCTATATCACATCTAACTTTCCATTATAAAGTTAACTTAATGTCAGCCCAGCAGGATGACTACGCAGAGGAAAATGGGTTGCGAAGAATCTCACTAAATGAGTTAGTAGCATCACTTACATTGGCAGGAATTTTGTGGCCGCCAACCTCCGAATCGACATCTTGGAACCGAGCAACATATGGAACAAGGACGCACATTCGGAGTGTCTCTTGGATTACTTGTTTGATATATCTGATAAGAGAAAAATTCTAATCATTCGGGTAATATTCGCAGTACAGTCAACCCTCATTTATCCAGGCATCGGTGCCCTTGCTATCCGCACACAGTTGGCGGGGAATAAATTTACTTAGTGCTTTTATATATATTCAGTTATCTGGTTCCCTCATTTATCCGCACAGTTAACTGGGGGACAAAGGTGTGTGAATAAATGAGGGTTGACTGTACTTTTGTTTATGACTATAAAATATTAGAGTTGCTTATTCACAAGTCTGATTTACAAAATCATAAATCTTATCAATGGCTTCTTCACCAATGCAGGGTTTCCTGAAGGGTTCGACATACTGGTGGGAAGCAAAAATAATTTGGAAGACATATCGAATACATCATATCATACTTTTTGGCTTGAGTGCAGTATAGCGGACCCAAATTTATGACCATATTTGTCGTCCAAAGAACATAAAATATGTCATTATTTTGACCAAAACTCAAGTTAATAAGGTCATGTCCAACAAGAACAAAATTTGTAGCGGGGCGTTGATGGCAGAGCCTCCAAGGATAAAATGAAAATAAACAGTGTTCTTGCTGTGAGCATGAAACCGCCGTCATTTGTTTGTGACATCAATATCCATGGTCATAAATCTGGGTTCGCTATACTGCAATTTTTCCTACTTTTTTTTTACCGGCAATGTGAAACGTTTGGATCTACCATGAACCTCAAATGGATTTTTTTTGTACCGAATCCATCAATTTCAATTTGCAATTACTAAAATTTTTTGGTGTATACCAACTTGTATTTGTTGATGTTATCAGCAGTGGCATTCCCACAAGAGGTCGCCTCTGCAGCTGCCTTCTGTTGGACGTCAGGGTAAATAGCCATGTAATAGAAACACCATGTCAGTGCTGGAGAGATAAACAAACAAAATGCATTTGATCGATGGAATATTGTATATAGAGCTTAGATACCTTAAAGATAAATTGGGCGCATATAATACAGGCTCAACACTGGTCCAAAGCTGACTGAACACATCAACTTGTATCATTAAGGCGATGTGACTTGTCACAGACAGAGCGACTGGCAGATTTTGTGGGGAGCAAGAGGCACAGTGGGGAAGCAAGGAATTCAACAAAATTATTTTATACTAACCATTAGAATACATTTCCCCAGGTTTCTGTGCCAAGATAAGCGGAACAACGTCAGATTTGGCAAATTATTAAAGAACTATTTTGTTCTCCGCTGCGTTGAAATCAACGGGCGCGGTAATTGAACTACTTTCAATGCCTATGGGGCAATGTTGCGAAATCACCTAGTCTGGGTCCAAAGCATCATAACCCTGTTTTTCAACTTGTGATAATTAATTTCTGTCGAGGACAGATTTTCTCAAATTTATCGCAACTAACCGGGTAAGAACAAATTACTTGATGCTCAGGTTCTTTGCTCATTCACTTAGGTATATGTATTTCGTATCGCCATGGCCTGTGCTTGTGAATGGAGAAATTCGATGCACGCAGTCATTGGACTACACTATAAGCTTTGCATTGTATCTTCTTTACCATTATACACGGCCAAATGTGCCACATGCGTTTTCCATGCATTTGGATACACCACATGGAAAACGCCAGATTATAATGAGGTCAAAACCACGTTTATCCAACTCATGGAAAAAGCACATGGCACATTTGGCCATGTAGCACCATAAAATATGTCTATCTAGCCTTGTCTGTGTCTGTATGTATGTCTGTATGTCTGTATGTATTTCCAGCTGTCTAGCTGTCTGTCTGCCAGTCTGGCTGTCTTACCCATAGCAGATGTGTGGAATGAAGCAACCATGAACATGAGACAATCAGCAATAATCACATCGGAAGGAAATCCGCCGTCCAAAAGGGCATCAATGTAAATATGCCCTTTTCGAGATGTTTGGGACTTTCTATTTTCTAGCGCTTCAGACAGGAGGTCCTTCAACTCTTGTAGACCTGAAATCAATGTTAGATATACTTCCATTTATGGTACAACAGCAAAGCGACAAAACGAGGACAAGAAATTGTACAAGACCATTCGAACATCCTTCAAACTCTTGTATACTGGAATCAATGTCCTACATACAGAATAATCCTTCAGCAAGATGAATTGTCAGATTTCTATTAATCTGACCTAGTGACAAAAAAGGATGCGGAAGTTTACTACAATATCGCTTAAGCATCTAACTTATAGTCTTTATTTGCAATACTAAAGAAATAAACTTTTAAATTGTTATTGACTTAAAGCTAGAAATTTGTTATCTCATTACTGTGTGGGTTTTGCTGGGAGCGTAGAACATTTAAATACAGATTCATAATTTTGGTTATTACTTGCTCGTTATATAAATCAGAAATTAGACATTACAATGTAACTAATTACTTACTTTTGTTGAACTTTTCAATCCTCACTGGGTCAATGTTGTTTATCAACCTCATTTCCATTTCAAACCAACACTGAAAGAAGATATGTCACTATCCACCATATTATATCATGTGGTGTTATGGGAACACAGTCACATAAGCCAAATGTGATATGATATTGTCAAACTAACTCTTTTCATCATTTACAATTCTAATGGTGTGACCAGCATCTTACAAGTGCAGCGGCAGATCCAGAATAATTCGTAAGGGGTGACAGTATTTGGCGATAACAGGATGGAGCATCGGAGAGAAAAACAGTTCGCAAGGGGAGCAGGTTGCCAAATTTAAATATATTGCAAGGAGTCAAGGTGGTACAAGTATTCTGGATGGAGACCCAGAGGTATAACAACAGTTACTTGCAAATTTTGTGGAAATCCAGCAAAATGTCAATTGGATTAATATAGAGACTAACATCAGAATTCTGATGTTCTACCAAATGTGATCTTCTGACAAAACTGAATATTTACAAATTCTGGTGCCACAAGATTTTGATGTTATGTTGTGTAAACTTGGCAAAATACTCTTTGGACTGGTAAATTTTTTAACTAAAATGTACTACTGAAGTGTTAGTGATAGTTTATTTAGAATGGAAAATTTCGATGACTCGGAATGTACATATTCTACGTAATTACAGAAAATACAAGGTCTTACCATTTCATAACACTCTTGAAGCTTAGACACCTTTGTTTCATCTTCGAAGTAGTCACCGAAAGCAACAACCGCCACAATCCTGACCGATAAATCCATCATGGTCTTCGATAAGGGCATTTTATCACCAGAGGGTGCCTCGGACAGTTTGCCAACCAGTTCATCTGTTTTCTGAATAAAGTAACTTTTAATTGCTTGACGTCTGGATACAGTCAAAGATCATTGAGACAGTTACAATGTAGACCCACACTAATAAAAAAAACCTTACCTGAAATAGCATCCGTGCTTCGACCATTTCAACACTATGTTCAAAAATTTTCTTTTTTGTGTAAACAACTATAAAAGTGGTCGAAGCACGTAATAAAAAAAACTATTAATTTAACGGCAGCTCAGCCAATCAGACATGGCGATTCATCAAAAGACTCGCCTGCTCAACAGCGCGAAGGCTTTGCAACCTCTTTTCTTCTACCAGCAAGTTCTATAGTGACCCATAGACAATTGCAGTGCCCAAATCATTGGATTCAGGCAGCCACTGAAATTCATTTTGAAAAAGCTTTGGAATCTTTATGTAGTACTGGCCCGGAATTTTACTGGACTACTTGAATGTAGGTCCTATGGCAAACTTAAGTCATAAACAAGTATAACCATTTCATTGACATGGTAATGATGTCTTTCACTAAATGTATGATTCAACACAAATTTCTACTTTTTGTGTTGCTTGTTTTTTGTCATATTTTCTCATACCAAGCATAAAGAATTACACTATTGAATCCTATTATAATCGTGCCCATCAAGGCTGTTGCTTTACACTGGAACAACAAATGCCCAAATCAATCTACCTTCTGTATGATGTCATAATAGCTCTTCAGTGCCTCGTTTTCAAAACACTTGTCATAGCAACATCTTCTTTTCCTTCCGTCCTCTCCATTCGCGTATTGCAGACTCTCCTTTCCCATGAAATCTTGAAACAATGCGAAGAGAGGAATTGGCCGATCAAATACATGGCTGGTTTGAGCGAACAAATCGGGCGAAGCAATGCTGACCACTTGTAGAGGTCCGAAGAAGAACGAAGCGATGTTGCCGTGGTTTTTGTGGAGTTGCATTAAGAAGTTTTGGAGACTGCCCGCTTTACCCACGTCTCCAAGGTTACCAAGGCTGTGTTGATAAATAAGAAATTAAAGATATAATTTACAATAATTTGTCCTTAGTTGCATTGTAACGCTGCTCATGAAAAATTATCAGTGCATTTAAGAGTTTTGGAGACTGCCCGCTTTACCCACGTCTCCAAGGTTACCAAGGCTGTGTTATAAATAAGAAATTAAAGATATAATTTACAATAATTTGTCCTTAGTTGCATTGTAACGCTGCTCATGAAAAATTATCAGTGCATTTAAGAGTTTTGGAGACTGCCCGCTTTACCCACGTCTCCAAGGTTACCAAGGCTGTGTTATAAATAAGAAATTAAAGATATAATTTACAATAATTTGTCCTTAGTTGCATTGTAACGCTGCTCATGAAAAATTATCAGTGCATTTAAGAGTTTTGGAGACTGCCCGCTTTACCCACGTCTCCAAGGTTACCAAGGCTGTGTTATAAATAAAAAATTAAAGATATAATTTACAATAATTTGTCCTTAGTTGCATTGTAACGCTGCTCATGAAAAATTATCAGTGCATTTAAGAGTTTTGGAGACTGCCCGCTTTACCCACGTCTCCAAGGTTATCAAGGCTGTGTTATAAATAAGAAATTGAAGATATAATTCACAATAATTTGTCCTTAGTTGCATTGTAACGCTGCTCATGAAAAATTATCAGTGCATTTAAGAGTTTTGGAGACTGCCCGCTTTACCCACGTCTCCAAGGTTACCAAGGCTGTGTTATAAATAAGAAATTGAAGATATAATTTACAATAATTTGTCCTTAGTTGCATTGTAACGCTGGCTCATGAAAAAGTTATCAATGATCTCTGTTGAGTCCATTAAAGAGTTTTGGAGACTGCTCATGTATATGTCCTTAACAGAGTAAAGCTGGTCAATGATGAATAAGTTATCAGGACTAAACTAGGTGCTTTTGACTGACATGGCTGTAGTGATTCAAAATCTAAAGTCGAAATTGCTCTATCACATCAGGTATATCACAAATTTCAAATAGAAATCTAGAAGTTTGCAACACTCTCCAACACCGACTACTACAGCTAGTAAGTCTGTGATGTACCTTAATTAATTCAATCTAATGGCAAACGTGAATATTTTAAAAAAAACAAATAATTAAATAGTTCCTGCACTGGTAAAAACTGTTTAAAAGTACTAAATAGTGCCAAATGAAATCTTACATACATTTGTGTCGAAATTTCTGCTATATCTATAGAAAGAGTTTTAGAGCAGGGAGAATGCATTGCGTAGACCGAAACCGTTGTCATTTGCAAGTGCGCCTATCGTCGTGAGGCAGCTTGTCGGACTATGTATTGCGCAGAGCCCTGTGTTGACCACTGGGCTCGAGGTCTTCACCCACAGTGTTACCACCCTTGCCAGGTCCAATATGTTCTAGAACTCAGAATCTCTGATACCCACACAAATTTAAAATTGATAGCGAGTGCACGACCAGCTGTTTCAACTATTTCTTATTCTCGTTAACATAAGATCATTATCCTAATTATAGAAAAGCCCAAAGATTATTTGTCTTTTTCTCCAGCCGCGTCCAATTAATGTCAATGAATATTTTCTTCTTGCTTTGTCATGCTGAAAATAAATAATGTAAGACAACACCTGCGAGAGAGAAATAATGCAACTAATTTGGAAGTTTAAAAACAAGACCAGTAAAATAATATCTTGCATTCAAGTGGTTGCTAAACAGCAGGCGGCATGTAGATTCAAAAGTTTATTCAAATCTCATTTTACAGCACATTGAACAGGGAAGATAAATGAAATAAAGAGTTCATTTAATAAGAAAGTGACCAATTGAATAGTTTTTAGCAATAGGGCGACCAAACAGCCACCATTTTTACCACACAAACAACATCCAACACGTTAACAGTGCAGGGAGTGGGCTTAGAACCCATGCACCCACTGTCACTACCATGGATGAGAAGATGATGAGTACATCCAATGTGATGGGACAGGGACTGAGATGTGGCTCATAAACAAAGCAGGGAGTGGGCTTTCAATGCATGCACCCACATTCACTACCATGGATGAGATGGTGATGAGTACATCCCATGTGATGGGACAGGGACTGAGATGTGGCTCATAAACAGTGCAGGGAGTGGGCTTTTAACCCATGCACCCACTGTCACTACCATGGATGAGAAGATGATGAGTACATCCCATGTGATGGGACAGGGACTGAGATGTGGCTCATAAACAAAGCAGGGAGTGGGCTTTGAATGCATGCACCCACAGTCACTACCATGGATAAGATGATGATGAGTACATCCCATGTGATGGGACAGGGACTGAGATGTGGCTCATAAACAGTGCAGGGAGTGGGCTTTTAACCCATGCACCCACTGTCACTACCATGGATGAGAAGATGATGAGTACATCCAATGTGATGGGACAGGGACTGAGATGTGGCTCATAAACAAAGCAGGGAGTGGGCTTTGAATGCATGCACCCAGAGTCACTACCATGGATAAGATGATGATGAGTACATCCCATGTGATGGGACAGGGACTGAGATGTGGCTCATAAACAAAGCAGGGAGTGGGCTTTGAATGCATGCACCCACTGTCACTACCATGGATAAGATGATGATGAGTACATCCCATGTGATGGGACAGGGACTGAGATGTGGCTCATAAACAAAGCAGGGAGTGGGCTTTGAATGCATGCACCCAGAGTCACTACCATGGATAAGATGATGATGAGTACATCCCATGTGATGGGACAGGGACTGAGATTTGGCTCATCAACAGTGCAGGGAGTGGGCTTTTAACCCATGCAGCACTGTCACTACCATGGATGAGAAGATGATGAGCACATCCAATGTGATGGGACAGGGACTGAGATGTGGCTCATAAACAAAGCAGGGAGTGGGCTTTGAATGCATGCACCCACATTCACTACCATGGATGAGATGGTGATGAGTACATCCAGTGAGATGGGACAGGGACTGAGATGTGGCTCATAAACAAAGCAGGGAGTGGGCTTTGAATGCATGCACCCACATTCACTACCATGGATGAGATGAGGATGAGTACATCCCATGTGATAGGACAGGGAAAATGTGGTTCATAAACAGTGCAGGGAATGGGCTTTGAACCCATAACCCCACAGTCATTACCATGGATGAGATGAGGATGAGTACATCCCATGTGATAGGACAGGGAAAATGTGGTTCATAAACAAAGCAGGGAGTGGGCTTTGAATGCATGCACCCACATTCACTACCATGGATGAGATGGTGATGAGTACATCCCATGTGATGGGACAGGGACTGAGATGTGGCTCATAAACAGTGCAGGGAGTGGGCTTTTAACCCATGCACCCACTGTCACTACCATGGATGAGAAGATGATGAGTACATCCCATGTGATGGGACAGGGACTGAGATGTGGCTCATAAGCAAAGCAGGGAGTGGGCTTTTAACCCATGCACCCACTGTCACTACCATGGATGAGATGGTGATGAGTACATCCCATATGATGGGACAGGGACTGAGATGTGGCTCATAAGCAAAGCAGGGAGTGGGCTTTTAACCCATGCACCCACTGTCACTACCATGGATGAGAAGATGATGAGTACATCCCATGTGATGGGACAGGGACTGAGATGTGGCTCATAAGCAAAGCAGGGAGTGGGCTTTTAACCCATGCACCCACTGTCACTACCATGGATGAGATGGTGATGAGTACATCCCATGTGATGGGACAGGGACTGAGATGTGGCTCATAAGCAAAGCAGGGAGTGGGCTTTTAACCCATGCACCCACTGTCACTACCATGGATGAGAAGATGATGAGTACATCCCATGTGATGGATAGGGACTGAGATGTGGCTCATAAGCAAAGCAGGGAGTGGGCTTTTAACCCATGCACCCACTGTCACTACCATGGATGAGAAGATGATGAGTACATCCCATGTGATGGGACAGGGACTGAGATGTGGCTCATAAGCAAAGCAGGGAGTGGGCTTTTAACCCATGCACCCACTGTCACTACCATGGATGAGAAGATGATGAGTACATCCCATGTGATGGGACAGGGACTGAGATGTGGCTCATAAGCAAAGCAGGGAGTGGGCTTTTAACCCATGCACCCACTGTCACTACCATGGATGAGAAGATGATGAGTACATCCCATGTGATGGGACAGGGACTGAGATGTGGCTCATAAGCAAAGCAGGCTTTTAACCCATGCACCCACTGTCACTACCATGGATGAGATGGTGATGAGTACATCCCATGTGATGGGACAGGGACTGAGATGTGGCTCATAAGCAAAGCAGGGAGTGGGCTTTTAACCCATGCACCCACTGTCACTACCATGGATGAGATGGTGATGAGTACATCCCATGTGATGGGACAGGGACTGAGATGTGGCTCATAAGCAAAGCAGGGAGTGGGCTTTTAACCCATGCACCCACTGTCACTACCATGGATGAGATGGTGATGAGTACATCCCATGTGATGGGACAGGGACTGAGATGTGGCTCATAAGCAAAGCAGGGAGTGAGCTTTTAACCCATGCACCCACTGTCACTACCATGGATGAGATGGTGATGAGTACATCCCATGTGATGGGACAGGGAAAATGTGGTTCATAAACAAAGCAGGGAGTGGGCTTTGAATGCATGCACCCACATTCACTACCATGGATGAGATGAGGATGAGTACATCCCATGCGATGGGACAGGGACTGAGATGTGGCTCATAAACAGTGCAGGGAGTGGGCTTTTAACCCATGCACCCACAGTCACTACCATGGATGAGATGGTGATGAGTACATCCCATGTGATGGGACAGGGACTGAGATGTGGCTCATAAACAGTGCAGGGAGTGGGCTTTTAACCCATGCACCCACAGTCACTACCATGGATGAGATGGTGATGAGTACATCCCATGTGATGGGACAGGGACTGAGATGTGGCTCATAAACAGTGCAGGGAGTGGGCTTTTAACCCATGCACCCACAGTCACTACCATGGATGAGATGGTGATGAGTACATCCCATGTGATGGGACAGGGACTGAGATGTGGCTCATAAACAGTGCAGGGAGTGGGCTTTTAACCCATGCACCCACAGTCACTACCATGGATGAGATGGTGATGAGTACATCCCATGTGATGGGACAGGGACTGAGATGTGGCTCATAAACAGTGCAGGGAGTGGGCTTTTAACCCATGCACCCACAGTCACTACCATGGATGAGATGAGGATGAGTACATCCCATGCGATGGGACAGGGAAAATGTGGTTCATAAACAGTGCAGGGAATGGGCTTTGAACCCATACACCCACAGACACTACCATGGATGAGATGAGGATGAGTACATCCCATGTGATAGGACAGGGAAAATGTGGTTCATAAACAGTGCAGGGAATGGGCTTTGAACCCATACACCCACAGTCATTACCATGGATGAGATGAGGATGAGTACATCCCATGTGATAGGACAGGGACTGAGATGTGGCTCATAAACATTGCAGGGAGAGGGCTTTGAATCCATGCACCCACAGTCACTACCATGGATAAAATGGTGATGAGTACATCTCATGTGATGAGACAGGGACTGAGATGTGGCTCTTAAACAGTGCAGGGACTGGGCTTTGAATTCATGCACCCACAGAGATGTGGCTCATAAACAGTGCGGGGAGTGTAGTTTGAGGAATACAGTAGATTACCATTGTTATATGAACCCATTGAACCTTAATCTCAATCAACCAAAATTAGTCATATATCATCCGGGGACCATAGACCTTTCCTAACATTCGACCTTAACAACAGTAAAATGTCACGCTATCGCGTGTAATTTCATCTATTACATCTGTGACATTAGATCCAATAGGTCTCATTACATGATGTTCTCCTGAGTAGGTTGGGCCATTCTGAACTAAATACCAATCTCCTATATATATTTATAGGCATAATCTTTTCACAAAAATATTCTCATTTCCCTAACAGCATTATTATTATTAATCGAGATGGAATGTTAAGTATAGCGTTGGCCTGACCTTAGCTCAACGTCGACCCAACGTTGGTGTCATCGGCCTGACATATACAGTAGCACCAAATAGATTGTATTAGAGGTGCTGAGCTCTACTTGGTTGAGGTCAAGGCACTCGCACGCAAAACAAAGTTTGCGGGTTCTAGCCCCCACCATTTGCCCATTTTACCAAATGATATTATAATTTTTTTTTTATCTGTTTTTTTTAAAATATAATCCAGTCCACACAGATGTAAATGGGAAGTTGTGGACAGTGATTGTTAAGTCCCTAGCTGACTATGGCTGCTCAGCTGCATGCTCTCCGGGGAGTTGAGAAAGATCCATGCTTGAACAGGCCTGGCAAGGGTTGTAAGTCGATTGAGCTTGTCCATTAGGATAACATGTACAGGCTGAAGGCCAGATACAATTCAATATTTTGCCATTTTTATTACCATACTCGGTTTTAATTTTCTGAACCATTTCAAATACATGCATTATATAATTCTTGGATTCGTACCCAGGACCTGCAAACTGCACAAAAAGGCACTTTGGCCATGAAACCAGATGGCTTCTGGCATTAATAGGCAGTTGTAAGAGGATTTACTTATTCTGATATGTAACCCGTACTTATCAAACATACGTTTTTGAAATACATCTTCTCAAGACACGACTTTAATAACGTGCTTCTAAAAATAGATACGACATACGACAAGTTATAAGCATTAAATTCAAAGCACGATTTTATCTACATATATATATATGGTTTATCTTTCCTTTTTTACTGCAGTTATTTCAAATGATTTAGCCAAATATTTGTTTCCAGAATATTTTGACAGAATTCCACATGCAATATTTGAAGTAATATATACCATAAAATATCACCAAAATATCTACACAACGGTCGGATTATTACTTTTAACAAAATGGCAATATTACAGAACGTATTTTCACAATATAATTTTTTATTTTTATTTTGGTTTGTGAGTCAATTTTGGATCTTGTTACTTCAGAATTCGGTGTATGAGCAAAATAATAAGTTTATTCCTTTATTATTTGTCTATGCACTTCTAAAAGCAGGGTTTCCATGGTAACGGTGGCACAACTGCACAATGTATCCTTTATTCCCATAGCTGTGGAAGTTTGTTTTTATCCAAATGCATGAATGTAGAAATTAATCTACATTTGCCTTGGGAATTTACCATGGCAGACAATCTCCATTCCAAAGCCCATTTTGTCTAGTTATATATCCTATGGGTAATAGCACAAAGAGTAAATGGGGCAATTTAGCAGTATTTCAAAGCACTGATCTCACATTTTGCGTGTTATGTTCTAAAAATTATAGGGCAACACTACACTAGACACATTATTGTTAAAAAAAATTGAGTACAAACTAAAACCATTGGCAAAAAGGGAAACAATATATATACCGCTACCAATACTCCCAACAGTATTGTTGGTGCTAACCTAAATGAGATGAGCAAAAGCCTCAGACTGTGATGTAAGAAATTTACTATTTAGGAGTATACCTGGGTTGACGAATGTTTTTAAAGTCAATTATGAAGATAGTGCAGCAGTGGCTTATCAAATCATGGAATTAAAAGGTGAAATAGAGGGTGATTTTAATATTGATGGTTTTAATCAGCAAGAGCTTTTAGACATGAACAATTTTATTTTCTGTAATTGATATTAAGTAGACATAGGCTCAGGCCTGTCTATTAATGTTTTTACTAATAACACCAATGTATTTTAATGTGTGAATAAAAAATAAATAAAAATAAAATAAATATATAATAATTATAGGTCTATATATAGTTTGTATGGTTTGTTTAAAGGTAGCGACAAAGGTATACAACTAGATTTAATCAAACATTTCTATATGGAAGATCTTGTAATTCCCATTATTTTGGATTTTGATAAAGTACTGCGCGTTAGACAGAAATAAAAAAATAGGATATATAATTATTTTTTTTATATATATTTATTTTTTATTTATTTTAATATATTTTGACAGCAACATATAATGTGTCTGATCAATAAATGGCATCTACCGGAATTTTTGAGAGAGCTAATCAGCGCATTTTACAGGCGAGGCACTTGTAAAAACATTTTATCAATACCACTGAAAATAAAATTATAATAAGCAACTTTCAAAACATATATCTGCCACAATTTTAAGACTTGACATGCTAATATGCCATTACGTGTTGTTTACAGCTTATTAAATATTCACATGAAGTGTGGAAAACTTGTTTATAGCACTCATGGGGTAACTCAAAATAGGAAACAAATCAATATGCAATATATCATAGCTTATGTTATATTAATGTAGTCAGGTAATAGTTAATTAACATGTTGCCAATAGTGATTAGCCATATATATACAGTCATAAAATACGGTTGACTCTATACAGCTATAATTGGCTAAAGCCAGCCACTTCTGCCTACTCCTAGCTTATAGTTGGCTTACTAAAAAATATAAATCTTGGTAAATGTAAGCAATTTATCTAATAAATCATAAATATGTACTTTTAGATCCGGCTTTAAGTAGCCAGATATAGCCAGACAGTTCTGTTTAGTGGCAGGTAGCATTGTATAGCAGAAGAAGTTGACTAGCTTTGTCTAGGTTCATTTGACAGGGCGTTTTTAATGAAACTAAACGTATGCAATGATGTACAATTTCTATCAGTTAGGGCCAGTTATTAGTTATATTATGTTTCAATCAGTATAGTTACTCACATCTGTGCTGGTGGGTGGGTGGGTGGATTAGGACTTCACAACCTGTATTTCTGCACCTGATGGGCTAACTAGGACAGGCAGGGACCATGGCAATGAGATGATGGATGAAACAGCCATCCAACTTGGGCTCAACCGGGAATTGAACCCAGGACCCAGTGGTTGATTCACATCTGTGCTAGGTATGGGATTGATAGACAAGTATAATTTGATGGGTCCTCATGGGTAAAAATCGACAAAATCAACAGTGCGATTTGCCCTTCTTAATATAACAAGGCACTAAATGTCTTAAGTGATGATTGGTATACAAAGAATATCTCCATAAAGAAACAGGCAACAGTTTTGATATTCTTAAATATTACTTTTTTGGAAAAAGTGCAGTATAGCGGACCCAGATTTATGACCAAATTTAACGAGCCTCTTTGCCAGGCCTATGACGTAAAAGTGCTTGAAATCTCTTTATGTTATGATGGCGGTTTTCATATTCACGGTAAAGACAGAGTTTATTTTTGCTTTTTCTAGGGGGCTACTGCCCCCAAACCCCCGCTACTTTACACGAAATGTTATTCTAATTGTGCAAGAACTTCAATCTTGTGAAATATTTGATAAAACTTAATTTTTAATGGACGCTAAATATGGGCATAGATTTGCTATACTGCACTTAACCCACTTTTTTTAGTTAAAAAGTGACATGATACATTAGTTAGCGTTTCTTTTAAACGGCGACATGGGGCATCATTTTCTCCTATTTTTGGGACATGTAGACCACTAACATTGCATTGCCAAGAGCCCTGTGTTGGCCACTGGGGTTTAAGGTCTTCACTCACAGTGTTGCAAGGACTTTCATGGCCAGTCCTGGGCCTCCTCGTGGCAAGGGTGGTAACACTGTAGGGCAAAGACTTCAGTCTGTCTGTCTGTCTGTCTATAAATGGAAATGAGTATTATATAACTTACTTGGGATCAGCAGCAGCCAGGCCTGGTACACTTAACACCTGAAAATATTTCATTTGTCTATTGTCAAACTTTAAAAAAAAAATCTCGCACAATCCAAAGAACCTTATATAATAAAACACGTCGGTGATATTGACAAACTCAAGTTATATTTTCAGAAGGTGATGATGCAATGGTTTTAGCCAATATGTTCATGAAATTTACAGTAGCTATTATGCATTCTAAATAAAAATAAAATTAAATATCCAATCACTTGAAGAAAACAGTATGTCAACCATCCTATTGTCTCTCAATTAAGTTCTATATGTCTTTAAGTGGAAACAGTTTATATACTCAAACACCTCCTATAAGTAATATAGCAAAATATATTTCATGATATAACATGAGGATAATATGCATCAGAACAGGTCTCTACTGGGGAAACAACTTCCAAAAACAAAAGATTTAGTTTTTGCTTGTGATGTATCTTTTCACCCAACATCAACAAGACAACAAATAAAGAAATAAAATGTAAACATTAAACACAAAAGAGACTAAACGCAAAATAATGGATATCTTTTGGGGATGATTGTTTGCAAAATATATTGTTTACCACCAAAGATGCTACGTGATAGTGTTTTTTTTGGAAAAAGTACAGTATAGCGGACCCAAATTTATTACCTTATTTAGTGAGCATTTTGGTCATGCCTATGACATCATATCCCTGAATTCAATGAATGACGTCACAAAAAGAGACCGCTCTTTTCATTTTCAAGACAAGGCATCGTTTTTGTTGTTTTTTATCGGGGGCTTCCGCCCCCAAACCCCCGCTGTGCTACTTATACTTCTGTGTGTGGAACATATTTTTAGCTAAAAAACGCAATATTTTATTATATTTCAAAGACGCCAAATATGGGTATACATTTGGGTCCGCTATACTGCACATGCCCTTTTTTTTTCAACCCACTATATACTGGCTGTCTTTGCCCGGAACCCTCGAGTCCCGAGGGTCCCTGGAAACTCATTTTGAGCAACTCACCAGACATCACACAAAACTAACCCAGGCACTATTGACATATGGTCATCGATTCAATTTTGTTCATTATCATTCAAGAAATGCAAAATTAGGATATTCTACGCTGTTTCTACGTCAATCTGGAGCAGTGAAGTAAGAACTATTTTGTGCGGTTCGCCGTGCATTTGAATGTGCATAGCTATATGAAAGGAGGTCACCAATAACCTGATATTCACTTTCGGCAGACTGATATAATATGTGTAAAAAAGTAGTCAAATTTTATTTATTGTCGTTTCAATTCACGGAATCACATACGTTGTTCAAGACAAAATACACGAACCAAGCAGAAGCTTCTGTACGACATTCTAATAATAATACATTTTGTGTGAGATTGTAGTTTATATAAAATTAATATTCATAATGTCATTTTGATTATGTAACCAGTCAGTCACAGCAGATTTGAAGCTGCTGAGTGAGACTTTGCTTCTAATGTTACTCGGGATATGCGCCAATAATTTTTCTCCATAGTACCTCAAACTTTTTTTGCCATATTTAATGGAGTTAAACTGTGGGATACTGAAAGTGTCATTTGCCCTCAAATTATAAATGTCTTCCCTTACAGAAAAGATTTCTTGTAAGTACAAGGGGGCCATTTTGTTCTTTATTTTGTACATTTGTATTGCTGCTGATTTTATGCATCTTCCGTTAATATACTAGAGGATAAGCCCAAATATTCAGCAGTGCTGTGCAGCTCAATATCATCAATTAAAGCAAATTCACATATAAAAAACGGGTCTGTTTGACACCTACTACTGACGTAGGTAGTGTCAGCAGCTCACCTAATACCCCAATATTTTAAAGCATGCAGACGGTCGGCAAATCCTCCATTTTTGGAAGCTGCTGATGTCTGTAGTGACCGGTTTCCTGTCCGCTTCTGACGGTCAAAACATCAGGACACCTGTTTTGGGGTTTGTTTCTTAGCTCCAAATTCACCCTAAATTACTTTTGTGTGCATTGCATTAAAGAATAAAATAATAAGCCAAACTTACCTCCATGGTTGAAAGAAATGTATCCAAATAAAATTACTTTGGCAGAATCACGAATGACGCTGATGATTTGTTGAGCTTAGCGGTTGCTAAGATATATCGCGCAAACTGATATGCTTCTGCGAAATGGCAGCCGAAACAATAAATATAAGTCCTAAATATGAAGCTATGACATTATAACTGAATGATAATATTACAAACTGATTCTAGAATAGTCCTATATATAGATATACAAAATGTATATATATATCTCAACCTTACAGCTGAATAAAATATATTCTACAAGTGAAATGGCCACAAATATATTAGGCCTACTACATTATCATAAAATCCCATGTAATAATCCATCTATTTTCATTCAACCCTTATTAGCGTAATCAAATGTAACATCCATTATAGTATTATTAGAATGATGTCTTACAAGTTGATGCTGTGCTGTCAGTGGCTCGCATCCCACTGATGGAGATGCTTGCTGCTGCAGCAGATAATATGCAACAGTGATGCGAAACTGAATGGTGTTAAATAAACAACAGCATAGGAGTGGTATGTGGTGAATGCAAACTGAGTGTTCTACAGCAGTCGTCAAAAGTATTTGTACCCTTGCTATAATGGTGCCTATGGTGTTTTTTTTGTTTTTTGTTTTCATGCCTTGATTCTTGGTCAGTTTGTCCCTCTTTTTTGTCTGTCTGTCTCTCTGTCAACCACACTTATAGACATGATAACTTAAGGTCTATTGATGCTAGGCTTATAGAACAACAGACTTTAGAGGAAGACCTTGAATGAGTTAAAAAATGGACCACTTTAACCGTTTGTAGGTCACCGGGGTAAATCTCATCCAGAACCCTGTGGCTCTTCACTCAGCTCCCTCCAGCAAGACTTGTGGAAAATGAGGCTCTTCCCTCTGACCAACCATCCATAAAGAACACACTTCATGAGTTACATCTCAACTAGATGCCATTTGCATGAAATGTTAAATTGTTGGTGCCTTGTACTTGGTGACCATGCCGTGCCAAGTAAAAAAATTAAAAAAACCCTGGAAAAAGTGCAGTACAGCGGACCCAGATTTATGACCATATTTAACAAGCCTCATTGCCAGGCCTATGACGTAAAAATGCTTGAAATGTAAGTATGACGTCACAAACTAATTTAGTTTCATCTTCACGGTGTAGACGTTTATTTTTGCTTTTTCCAAACCCCTGCTTATCTAAACCAAATGCTATTGTAATTGTGCTAGAACTTAAAACTTGTGAAATATTTGATAACATTTAATTTTGAATGGCCGCCAAATATGGGCATACATTTGGTCCGCTATACTGCACTAACCCCAAAACCCCACCCATGAGGTAAATGTTTTAACCATTTCATCATTATGTCTGCCTCTAGCACAGTAGCATTGAGACAATATTTAATACACACTACAAGCTATACAATCTTAATACTGTAGCTTGCATTATATAACAGCATGCAAATATACAATTTCAGAATAAATATCGGCAAAGAAGATTACCAAGAAGTGCCACTCCCTATACATCCCATTGTAAACACTTCGCCTACTCCCCCCAGAATTCCAAGCAGGGCGGGAATTCTGGGAGTAGTAGGTGCAAACTTTAACACCCCTAGTGGATAAAAAAATTGATTTTGAAATAGCTCTGTCCTGTCCGTAGTCTCCTCAAATGACAGTTAAAATAGTTAAGATATCCATTTCCAAATGATTTCACTGTCCTAGTGTGCAAATAAAGCAAAGTATCACCAATTTATAACGTCAATAAAAGCTGATCAATCTAAACGTACGATTGATGTCCAATGATGTCATAATATGCCAATGTGATGTCACTCAACAGACGCCATTTGTTCTCTGTTCGCGATGTCATTTAGACCTTAAACAATCCACTGACTCCCCAGCATGCCTAGCGCATCTTACTTACGAGAGTGCATGATCTGTTTAATCTATGGTAGTGAAGTGGGTGGGTGGGTGGGTGGGTGATATCATATTTAACAAAAATGTGTTTTATTCAAATGGGCAGTGACTCAAATTAAATAATAAACCTAGTTATATAATGTTAATGTGCTATGTCAGAATGTCTGTATTAGACACTCAGCATCAGTTTAAATTACACTCGGCGACAGTGAAATTCGCCACGACAACGAAATTCGCCACCCCCTTAAAACTTAATTATACACCTTGAAAGTTCATGATGTGTTACAAAACTAATTGTTTACATCATTGACAATGTTTTATTACTCCAAGAACCATCTAGGAAGTCTTCATTGCACGTTTCTTTCAGTGGCGAATCTCGTTGTCGTGGCGAATTTCACTGTCGCCGAGTGTAACAGGCACCAGTCTTAAAATAGAGGTCCGAGGTTCTAATCAGGAAAATATGGTAGGTCTACTTCAGTTGTAGTGGCATTTTGTATTTTCTTCAATATTTTAAGTAATCTTTTTCTTTGCCGGTTGACTTGTTTGGTATGTAACTTATGTCTTCATAAGACCTGTATTATTTCATTAAAATGTATTGTTGTGTTGTTCAAGGAAAGAGACTGACCATCAGCTCTCATGGAAAAGCATCACATCAAAAAAATTAATTAGTTAAGTAATAAAGATGAAATTAATCTGGGCCTTTTCATTGGCTACAGTCGGAGAGAACCCTCGGAAGAATGCAGGAGGGCATATGATATTACGGTTAATATACTCTTGTATGAGTAAATTAAAAATATAAAGGCAAATGTGACATACCGAAAAAAATTGACCGGTAAAAGAAAGATTAGTTAAAATATTGAAAAATATATTAACAAACTAGACTTACGTCTTCGCAAAGTCTTATTAAAACAAACGAAAAGTATCGTACACAAAGTTTGTTTTATTGCACATTTATATCCAATAGCAAAATCAATTTATGGCAACCCAAAAGTAACTAAATTTATTGGTAACAAGTTCATTCATGAATTTTTCAAGAAGATCTTAAAGGAAAACACAGCAAATCGAATGATCCCAAACTAAATATTAAAAAACTGACTTTAAAGGTATAACAAGTCAAATTAAGAAAAAAAATTTGAACACCTTACTTCTAGGAAACATTTCAAATTTTCTCAATTGCTCCTTTTTCTCTGCAAAATATATCAAAAAATTATTAAAGGCGATAATGGGGTCATTGGACTGATTGGAGAATAATTCAGAGTTTACCGTAGTGGAAAAAGAATGAGTGATACTATATTTAATGGTGTGTTAACTTGAAGCTAGACAGGCATAACCACTGGCAGATATCCCAAGGGAGCGTGGGCCATTAGGGCACCAGTGGTAGCACTGTGGAGGAAAACCTCAAGGAAAAAGTGCAGTTTTAGCGAACCCAGATTTATGACTATATTTAGTTAGCCTCGTTGCCAAGATTATGACGTCAAAAGCTTGAATTCAATGTATGACGTCACAAAATGATGGTGGTTTTCAAATGTTTTTGCTTTGTTTTTCTTGGGGGCTCCTACCCCCAAACCACCGCTACGCTACTCAAATGCTATTCTTGTTGGACAACTTCAAAACTTGGTGGGTGTTGCTCAAAATAATGATATATTTTATCTTCTTTGCACGCCAAATATGGTCATACATTTGGGTCTGCTATACTGCACTAAAACCAACCTCAAACCCAAGGTGCCAACACCGGGTTCTGCGCGATCATGGCTTACATTTGATAACTTGACTAGAAGAAATATATCGATACAGTGGATACAAAAATACCCTCTCGCTTAAGGAAAACAAAAAGGCCAGCATGCTACATGGCCAATTGTGCCACGTGCGTTTTCCATGCGTTTGGATAAACGCATGGTTTTTGCCTCTTTATAATTAGCTAAAAACCATGCGTTTTCCATGCGTTTATCATTCTCATGGAAAACGCACGTGGCACATTTGGCCATGTATCATCTCCATATATGCAGGTAATACTAGTGAAATGCAAGTGCAAAGTTTGGAGTTTACGGGAATAATTATAAAGAGGGAGTCCACAATAGATGCTCTACTGCATTTGTTTCCCTGGTCGCTCAAAGTCAGACATGTCAAGTCTTACTCTTTTAGAGTGAGTCTCACTTATTTGGTTTGTCTCACTCCTCTAGACATGAGTATTTTCTTCATATATAAATTTGTCTCATCTAAGAGAACCAGAATAAATATTTAACATTTTAATGTAAACTGGTTGGAAAGGGCCGAAACTCATTCACCACTCCAGAACTTGGCATATATATCTGTCAAAGCTCACAAGGTCACTTGCTCAATGAAGTCATGTGACCAGCCATTCAGCCTCCTTCTGAGTTGCATTCAATGGCCCCTGGCAACACTCGTGTGGGTGGTTGCTAAGGACCTGTGACTTGGAAGCATGGTTGCTGGGTCATGTGACCCACGGTTGTGATAAGGCAAGGAGTTATGCCAAAATGGGGTTAAATGAAGATAGGCCTAAACTGAGCTAAAGACAGTAAAGTATTAAATGTAGCTTCAAGGGTATCAGAATTAGATAGGTATGCACTGTGAACACCAACATCAGCTGAAAAATCGATAGGGAGAGATAACATCAGTTGGTTTCCTTTGTTTTGACATTGTAAGAATATATGTCGAGCATTTTGACCCAACTCTACACATTTTTTTCATCAGGGGGCTTCTGCCCCCAAACCCCCGCTACGGGATACAAAAACGTTTTGTTTTGTTTGCCAAAATTAAATTTGGTAAAAAAATAGTGATTACGTTCATATTTAGATAATGGACGCCAAATATGGGCATAAATTTGGGTCCGCTTTACTGCACTAAACCCAACAGAGTTTGACCAATTATGTGCTTTGTTAGATTGTTTTAGTTATTCCTTTGAGATTTGTTTAAATTTTTTTGTACTCCTTCAATTGTTTACCAAGTCTTTCAAAACTTGGAATTTGTAGCAGCAAAATAGGGATTAAAATAGGATTAGCAGACAAGACCTGAACTGATGTCATGTTCTGACTCTGGAAAACCTCAATAGGAATTCTACGTAATAAGTGCATTGATGATAAAAAGAAACAATAAAAGAAGGGATGCTGTTAGCTATTTTTGATATGAGAATGCATCTTTTCAGTAATAGCATGCAGCTGGCCTAACGTCATGATTAAGACATCCGCCAGTTCCACATTGGCGTGCGCTGCTGCAGGCCACGGGTTCAATCCCCGGCCCGGGCACTCTTCATGAGCTACATCCCAACTGGATGTTGATCACACAATACATATAATTGTAGGTGCCATGTACTAGGTGTCTATGCTGAGGCCAGTAAAAGACCCCACCCCGTGGACTCCAAGCCTTGTCATCTCATCATTACGTCGGCCTGTGGTAGCTGGTCATATAAGGTTACTAAGCTTTAGACCCAGTAGCATTGAGACATGGGACATACCAAATATATTGTCGACCAGAGTTGATTGAGTACTTTTTTTACCCCTACTGTATATAAGATTATCTCACCTCAGATTTGACATCTTTGATGATCTTCAGTCTCGTCAAATTCTCCAGATGAGCGAGTTGCTTCTGAAACTTACGCTGAACTTTCTGATCGTGAACAAGCTCCTTCAACTCTTGTTTCTGCTGTCGTAAGATTGCTTTTTTGAGATCCGCATCAGCCGTTTTACCTTTAAGGTGTTGTCCCGTTCTTTTTAAATAGGTCAACCCCTCTTCGCAACCTTCCATTAACTCATTATATGGCGGTTGTAAGATTTTGAAATGATCGCGTAACTGCTTTATGGCATTCTTTCGCTCTTTCTTCAGATCACTTTTCTCTATCCCTGAGATTTTCCCGACTTCCCAATGCAGTCTCTTTAACGCGGCTTGTTCGAAGTAGAACAGCCTCTTCCAGTGAGTAGACACTTTCTCTTCGGCAGTTTTCCATTTGTCGTCCAATTTATTCACCACTTTCCTTCTTTGGTTTTTCTTGAATCGCACTAGATTTGCCGATCTTAGAACATTCTTGATGTGCTTTTTAGAAGAAAAATAAGAAAGACACAATTTGGGTTAATAATTCTGAATGTGCTGTTTTAGGAAAATTAGACCAAATTAGGATATTCTGAATGCACTTTTCGGAAAATTAGACAACACTAGGACATTCCAAATTGGGCTTTTAGGAAATTAGATATTGGGACATTCTGAATGTGCTTTAAAAAAAACCAGAGAACTTCTTTAATTAGTTAGTTTGAATGAGCTTTAGGAATATCAGACAGTATACTAATATATTATTGATTAGTAATACTGAATGAGCATTTAAGAAAATTTAACAATATTTTGATAAGTAATTCTGAATGCACTTTTAGGAAAATTAGACATGACTACATTAGGACATTGTGAATGCACAGGGAAAATTTTTTAAGACAACATCTGAATGTGGGTTTAGGAAATAAGAAAAGGTTTTGAGTGTCTTTTAGGAAAATTAGACACACAACATAACATTGTGCATGCAGGAAAATTAGACAATGTAGGAAAATCTGAATGCACTTTTTGGAAAATTTGGTAATGTTAGGTCATTCTGAATATACTTTTAGAGAAACATTTGACAGCTGATTTCTATTGACTTCCTACCTTTAACAGGGTGGGGGGCTTAGCTCAGTGGTAGTGAGCTTTCAACCACTGGGTCTCGGGTTCAATTCCCAGTCCAGCCCGAAAGATGGACGGCTGTTTCATCCATCATCCCATTGCCATGTTCCCTGTCTGTCCTAATTAGCCCAACAGGTGCAGAAATACAGGATGTAAAGCCCTATTCCACCACCACATAATCCTACCTTTAACATAGAGTCTCGTTGCTTGGCGTGTGTTGTCGAAAGCAATTCTCTTGCCGCTGTTTTGCCTTTTTCAAAACTCAGGCTGTAAACGGTCTCTGCCTTCAAATGCAGGGCTTTCTTGATTCCCGGAGAACGGAGGATTCTCCAACTGGCACGAGCTGATATATATATATAAAGATAACAATATAAAAAAAATTATGGAAAAAGTACAGTATAGCGGACCCAAATTTATGACCTTATGTAGTGAGCCTTTTTGTCATGCCTATGACGTCATATCCCTTAATTTAATAAATGACGTCACAAAAACAACTCTTTTCATTTTCAAGACAAGACATCGTTTATTTTATTTTTTTTTTATCGGGGGCTACCGCCCCCAAACCCGTGCTGTGCTACACAAATATATATATATCATCTGTGATAGAACAAATTTTGGCAAAAACAGTGATACTTTTTATTATTTATTGGATGCCAAATATGGGCATTCATTTGGGTCCCCTATACTGCACTATACCCAAAATTATAATAAAAAAAGATAATTTATACACGGAATAAATAAAATTGCAAAAAGCATTTATCGCAGATTCTTAAATTTTCAGGTTTTGATGCAGAAAAAGTTATATTGGACTTCAAAACGTTAGGTCTACATTGGACAGAAAAAAAACAACTTATATATTGACAGGAGATATTTGTATTGAACAGGAAAAAATATATATATACATAGGATGTATTGGACATTAAACAAATTAATTTAAAAGAACGTTGTACTGAAAAGTTATATCGGATCCCTCATCATGTGACTGTAGCTACCTAATTAGGCCTAATATTAGTAATAGTGAATAGAGGCATTAGTTAGAACCTATAGGCTTAATTCTATAGCAAATAGTGAATAGGAAATTATTGTCTATTATTTCTATTGGATTCAAGAAAAGCCATGTTGGACTTTGCGCCTATATATATGTATAGCTTTTCTCCGTATACATACAAATTTGTATGGGGCTAGATTTGATAATCAATGTACATAATTTTTGTAAGTTACTTATTTCAGGGCATAGCTTAAAATAACCTCTTACCTTTCCTGAGACTGCCATCCGCTGTTGATTTCGGTTTCAGCGGTGCCATGATGACTGACTGTTTTCAGCTTTATATTAGATGTCAAAATAATTTGTAAAGTTACCATTAATATTGTTTTTATTATTATTAAATATTTTATTCTTTTCAATGTCATTTAACGGCTGATGACTTTTAAATATTTTTTTCTTTGATTGAAGTCAATATTACGGCCTATTTTGTTTTATTTCGGATTCCTTTTTTTTTTTCATCTCTGATTGTTTATCACTTATTTCGTTTTTCAAAGTTCGCCATTTAATTGTGTCGTAAAACAAAAAAAACTTACATTTTATAATCTGGTCGCCATATAATTCCTTGCAACAGTCTAGGAACGAGGCTGAAGCTATCGTTACCATGACGACGCCAACAGCAGCGCCCCTAGGGAGAGTAAAACGCATCACTTGTCTTTGACTCTTATTAAGCTGAATGCGATATTTTGAATGTAATTACTGTAAATTGTAAATGTCAATGATTTTACAGAATGCCAGTATGCAGTATTAAACATAGCCACTTTAATAAACTTTTGTACGACCATTGCGCCCACCAACACATGATCCTGTACAGAAATGTTCATACAAGTTCACAAGGTAAGTTTGAAACTTTTATTTTTTTGCCTCTAGAAACCTTAAATTTTAATCTAATTAATTTTGAGGGACAAAAAAAATCAAATATATGGGCTCAAGTCATTTGGGTTGAGTATAGTATAGCGGACCCAACTTTATGGCCGGGCCATATTTGGGGACAAGGCACCATTTTTACCAAGTTTTCAAGTTCAAGCACAATTTAAATAACATTTATGTATTTTCGCTCATTCAAGGTCTTCCTCCAAGGTATATTTCCTGCAGTTCCATGAGTATTGCAGGAATGGACCTGTCCATAAGTGTGGAAGACAGACAGAGGGAGAGAGAAGTTGACCAACATAAAGGCAATCACAATACCCTAGTTCATGTACCAAGGGTATGATTCAAGATCAAAAAATGCACCACCGTCACCATCTAAAGCAACAACTTATGACAATGGCTATCTAAAATTATTGATGAAAGTCACAATGCTTTTTAGCTTTTTCCATTTTTTCAAGCATGTATTTTCATCCTGTTATATAAATGATACTCAGAGGAGCTTTTAAATTGGTCTTAACCCTACGACACAATTAAACTGCCAACATCGAGTTTATCTGATGTCAATGTATATTATATGCTACTCGGTCTGAAGCTTAGCATGGTAGAGGCAGATGTAATGATGAGATGACAAGGCTTGGAGCCTAAACCATGCTACACATTTATTACATGGGTGAGGTCTTTTACGTGCCTCAGCATAGACACCGAGTACAAGGCACCTCCGATTAAGTCTCATGCGATCGACATCCAGTTGGGATAGCTCATGACGTGTCCCCGGGCCGGGCACAGGACCTTCAGCAGAACTGGCCATGCAATATGGAATTGGCGGATACCTTGACCATTAGGCCACCCCGACGTGATGTGCGTCTCTAAGACAATTTGTCAATACAGGAATTCATCACAATAATGTCTTTTCACTGAGCAGCCCTGAATTCAGCAAGACGTAAGTCTGTCCCTCCTCTTATTACTCATTTTGCTTTTCAGACATAGAAAATCACAACCCACTGATTCAATAATATCCATTAAAATGCACTAAATGCTGCTTGGATGCACTTTGCTTCGGCCAATCACAGTCAAGGGCCGAACTTTTTTTAGCCAATGGAATTGCAGTATTCTGTTTTAGCCACCTGGTGGAAATACGGAGAAGCTTCCGTGAAATTCCACAATTGTTCAACCGTTTCAATGCAATTGCAACAATAAACACACATCTTTTAGACCAAATTTATTAAAATAATCATTGAATATAATGAACAAAATACACGCTTGTAGTGTAATACTTGTAACATAATTTAAATCTATGATATGGTGAATACATGAGGAATAAAGATGTATTAACTCATCGTTAAGTCATTAACTCAGATAAAAGCACGATAATAAAATTGATGTCATGAGTATTTGTAAAAAAAAAGTAACGTAAACAGGTGGTACAAATTATCACTGCATAAAGATGCGAATCGTTTGCGTAATTAATGAATTTGGATCCTGATCGTTTCGATACAAAAACCATGAAAAAAATATTAAAAAAGGACAAGAAAATGTAGGTTATCTGTAAGTAAAAGTAGATTATAACATTAAATTATTGCAAAAATAATAGTAGGACATGACTGACGAGCAAAATATACAAGAATCACACTATGTCGCCTGACGACAGCGCCATCTAACAAACGAATATCTTCCAAGCTGACATCTGGTGGGAAACGATCGCACTAAACGCAAAAATGGCAGTGGTATTTATCAGTTAGACAGAAATCTGCACAGATGTAACAACAAAGTCTCGATAGCAAGGACGTTAATTATCACAAGTATTGCCAAGACTGTAGCGCTGATTTTTTACTCAAGAAATTTTTGATGTCCGTTAAGATCGTTATAAGGACAGTATATCTTGTTTAAAGAAAAAAAGTCTCCGATTTGACAATAAAAAAATTAAAAAGCCGTCCAAAAATTGGAATGTCTAGATGCACATGTATTCGAGAAAATAAAACACAAACTAAAGTTTGCGTGCAATCGCTTCCCATCAAAACGCCCTCTTTACTCAGACCAAAGAATTACTCGTTCACCATGGCAACAAGACAACGGCTGCCTCCTTAGCTGTTGATATATAGTACACGCAAGTTGCCATGACAACAGGTCCACAGATTTAATTACAATCTGGCAACGATGTCATTCAAACGCACCAGGGGGCAGGCAAGTGCTGATTGTTACTGCAGAGCTGCCACCTGGATGAAAAAAGTGTTGTGAATGACCTCGTTGCCACGACGATAATTCCTTCTCATTTTCTCCGGCTTTCATCTCATCCTGTTATTACGATGCAAAAACATTCAACCAGTATCAAAGAGCTAGTTTATGATAATATACAGACAATATTCATATATATAGATATTTATATAATAATATAGCAATTACAATTCAACACAAATCTGTCATTAACAGGTTAAAATCGACAAAGAATACACATCATACTATATTTAATTAGACTTTATGATCCTACTAGCGATTTACCATTTACTACGGTGTTTCTTAAGACTGTGAGTGTGACAATGAATCACCATTGATGCGTATCGGCAATAGAATCGGATAAAACCAAAATAAACGGTATTTTAACTTGAAAATAAAAGTCGTTACAAAGCGTCACCATCTCAAAAACCACGGCAGCTTAAACTGGATTAAAATCAATGAAAAAGTAATATAAGTTGATTATCAGCGAAGGGATGATTACTGATGACAAGTAGAGTGAATAACATGTATAATAATAATAATAATCATCTTTACAGGCTATTATATAAATCCATACTATAATGTGCAAAGACAGGTGGTTACTAGTGAACATACATCGGATTCACATATTATTCACATAATTATCAGGTGGGTTTTGTCCCAAGCGAGTCCTGAAAACAATCGCTCGTTAGTCGCTAATTAAATTACCAATTTATACATTTTACCATCAAGAATTTCATCGCAATTTCTGCTATCAAACGAGTCTTTTTCACAATTAATTAGCATTTCATTAATCAGCCACAGTTGTTAACCTTCAACGGTATCGATCTTCATCAACAGCCATTTTTCGTTTGTATCTCAAATAGGAAATAACTCCTTACTTAATTTTCTTTCTGATGGTACTTCTGCGATTATTGAAGAGTCTGTTGTGATCTTGATCGAGCAATTACCAATTAACGACCCTCGTAGCAATGTTAATAGGACTTTGAACACACAATTTTACAAAGACTCGACATTTAGACAACAACGTTCACTAATGGAAAGATTCAATATCTCACCTGATCATTACTCCTTTTTTTTGTCAAATATTTTTAACCGTTATTGTATAACCTATATATATTCACCAATCCACGGACGTCACTAAATCTACCTCATGTTTTAATGTCTCCTTCTTATAAACCTGAAGCCTAACATGCGATACACGAACTCCTGCACAGAGCTTGTGTAGATAGTTGGCAAACCGGTTCACTCGCAAACCGGCATTTTACGCATTGCGTGCAAAGGGGTGAACCGGTACATCCGGTTGGTATATCGCCGCAGCGGCTGCTATATATAACCAGTATTCCGTCCCGTTTTTATTGTCCCAACAAACCGGCTTAACCCCTGTGTCCTACACTCCTCAACATTTCTCACACAGTCGTACAAAAAAACTTTACAATAATATTAATAGCATTTCGTTTGACATATAATGAAAAACTATGTACAATAGAACTATGTTTCATAAGTAATGGTGTTGCTTACTTTACTCAGCCATTGTTAACTGTGTCTCGTTTTGGATTGGCTTAGTGATTGGCTAAAATGCTGGCTACCATGGTAACATATTTTATGTATATGGATTACATTAATAAATAAATACATACATATACATTGATTTAGTGGTGTCGGACACTGTTGTATGATACCATTGTAGTGATTTTTAACACAAATTTGTCTCGTTAATGCGAATGCGTATGTTTAACACATATTCACCAAAGTACTTTTTGTATATATGAGTCTGTATATTTGCGCATCCAGCCATCTTACGCATTACCATTCATTTCAAAGTATTTGTACGTAGGATTTTCATATCCGTTTATCTGCATGTTGGCGACGTGACGTTCTTCCGGTGACGCGGCTTGGTCGACTTCTACGAATCCATGGCTGACGGGAACTCGGCCGGCTTTCTTGCGGAGCACAACAATGCCGACGACAATTATAACAAACACAGCGATACAGCCGACAGCGATTCCGAGGGTACTGCCAGGCTGCACGGAGTTGATGACTGAGAGTCGCTTCTTCTCAACGTAATTCTGCAAAAAATAAAAAATAAATTCTATCATTTAGGTTAAATTTTTCATGATATCATTTTCATTATAAGGTCCAACAGAATGTGCACCAGATTAGCCCACACTGCTAATAAGAGATTACATATTAAGTGAACAATAACTTTTCAGCTTAAGTCCACAAAAAGACAAAAAATTCAATCGTTTAATTAAAATATCAACATATTAATTTCATTATTTCATTAAACTTTTGTGGTGATTGGGTTTAAGATCAGTGGATTAGTTTTGCAGGTATTCACCTAATTAGGTTCATCACATAAATTCCACAAATTTAATCTATAAATATCATGTATAACACTACTCCCCGTGCCAAAAAAAAAAAAAAAAAATTATTAAAAGTTTTTTGAGAATCTAAGGATGCAATTGATGGCATTGTTATTTATATCTACACACATATTATAATATGAGGTTGTTGAACTTGCCCAACACAACTCATTGCAGAAATCTGTCACAGTTAGCAGGGATAACATATCCACACGATCAAATTTGTCACAGCTTCTTGAAATTACTCAATACAATGTTGAACAGTGACAACAAGATTGTTAAGTTTATTGCTGAAAGAGCAGTGAAGGACCACAGGACTATCATATCAGGCAATATCAATTATATTGAGACTGTCTACAAGAAACTTTTGCCTGATTTTAGTAGCTTGCCTGAGTTAAAATCTTATTATTTACCACTTGAAGAACAGTGCACAGTTGAGGCTGTGAGAGACATTTTGATTTACAATCCATTAGATTTGTCACCACTTGATAAATGCCACTTTTTATATTTTCTCTGTACTATTTGAATTTATCTGAGTAATTTGTAATATGTGTCTATACCTGAATGCAGTGTATGAAATAAATATATGTATATAGCTAAAGCTAGTATGTCTCCAGATTAAGCACATTCAAATCCTTACAAAACACCAAAACTCCTTTCTCGTCTCATAACATTTTGTACTGTTAAGGGGCCATTTGTGCACAAAAATTTACTATTACGTTACAATATAGAGTTTTACATGCCATCAAAAACTCACTATGTAACCAAACCAAGTGATGACGTCACATTATTGAACAATGGATGATGCTAATGTTTTGGTCTGGATGTGATCTCAATGTATGATTCATATTTTGTAATTAGGGCCTGATAAAATCATTCTTAGTGTCCTTCGATTAATTAGGGTAATTCTTAGCTTTTTGATGAAGTTTAGAAAGTTGTAATTTTGACAGACAGTGCAGCTTTAAGTTCATAAACATCATGCAAAAGCGATGACTCACAGGCTCTTTGATGTTGAGTTCATTGGATCCCTGGTGCGCTGGGGGAGCTGGTTTGATGTCGATGTAAGCGTGTTCATCTTCCATAACTTCATCGTCAAATTCAGCTGCGTCGTATTTTGTTGGCTTCAGAGGAGCAGAGTTTCCGAGTGGGATGCGGTGGAGGTCATCTTCTTTTTCTGTTAATTATAGAGATTTTGAATTGCGATAAAAGTTGACATATCTCTTAAATACACACACAGTCAAACCTATGTTATCAAGCAGTTACCCAAAGACAATAGATAAAAAGTAGGGTGGTCATCGATATGCTGTATATCGATAAATTGAGAAAATACTGATATCGATATTGAAATATTGACAAAATCCATGTTTCGATTCTTTGTTTATCCTTTATAATTGTACATTTGTGCCATGATGACTATGCATCCCCTGCCCCAAGTTGCGAACTAATTGCCTGGGAGATTGGCTTAATAGTTATAATATCAAAGGCAAATGGTTGCATAATGACTTAATAGTTATAACACTAAAGGCAAATGGTGGCATAATGACTTAATAGTTATAATATTAAAGGCAAATGGTTGCATAATGACTTAATAGTTATAATATTAAAGGCAAATGGTTGCATAATGACTTAATAGTTATAACATTAAAGGCAAATGGTTGCATAATGACTTAATAGTTATAACATTAAAGGCAAATGGTTGCATAATGACTTAAGAGTAATATACCTGGGACTTAATGGTTCAATTTCTAACTGAAAATACTGATTATACAAAATTTGCGCGATTTTCTGATATTGCAATATTTAAAGTTGCATACTGATATCGATAGATGTATTTTTTATCAATGACAACCCTAATGAAAAGCTGCTTTGATTGTTAATTAGAGGAGTAAGACAATGAAAATACACTTATTCTACTTTCCACAACCAAATTATACATTGCTATGACCAAATAATGTTTATAATACATCGGTGAGATTCTCCCATAACCTGTCACATAAATCACTAATCATATCCAGTAAAAGTCATATTAAACTCTAGAATTTAATGTCAGTTTTACACCATTTGTTGCTAGTACTGGAAATGTCGCAAAATTAATGGGGAGAAAAAGTAACAGAGCCTACAGGGGGCATTACGACTGTCGTACATAAAAAAGTCAATGACGTCACTACACCATTGTTGCACGGATGATGTCACAATATAGATGACTTCATCAAAACAATACTTATCTGTTACGGTGGCACCTCGTGGTACCTTTTCTCCCCATTGAAATGCCCCATAAAATGGCAAAAATGTAACAAATCCATTTTCCGAAGGCTTTTTCCAATTCATTAATCTTAATTTTCCCTGACCACCTACAAAATTCTACGACCTGGATGAAATTTCGCATTGCTCCGACTTTCCCCCGACTGCTAGACACCCTGACAAGATTATTTCCAGATCATATAACATCTCGCTTACTCACCAGGAACTGGCTTAGCTGCGGGGATCTTCTCTTCGGTGGGCTTGACGGTTTCTGGGACAGACTGAGATGGTTTCTCTGATGGTTCGTCCACTTTCTCAGCGGTTGGCTGTTCATGCTCGACCTTCACTTCAATGTCGGCCGTTGGTGGTTCAACTGGTCTTTCTTGGCTGGTGGTGGTGGGGACCTATAAATAGAAGCATGCTTTAAGTGAGCTCCACTCCACCAAGGGGAAATTAGTACATGTCTACAGGCATGTGATGGTGATTATAGCTCCCCTCAGGTTGCCTACCCCAGGACTTGTAAATGTGAAGTCGGTTAAAACTCTCTTGAGTGATAACAGACTTTATAATCCACTTAAGACTGTTTTCCTATTGTTCTGAGTGGGATATAACCAACTAAAATGTTTGTAACTCCCTCCTGAGTGCAAACTGTACTTTAATTGCTTAATAATACCAGTAAAACAAAACAATAAAAAAAATTTGTAAATATGCCTAATGGAGTTTCAGTTAGTTATATCCCTCATGGGCGGGAGTTAACTAACATTTTTGTTGCTTATATCCCTCCCCCTTCGGAGTCGGGATATATATAACCAACAAAAATGTTAGTTAACTCCCTAGTATGAGGGATAGAACTATTACATAAACGTTGATGTACATTTACATTCTGCTTTCTGCCTGCAACTATAGATATAACAGAGTTGTTCTGTAATATACTGGTTAAATGGCAAGACGACAACTTTTCAGTTTAAACACATCTTGCCAAGAACTCATCTTAAGTCCATAATCCTTACATTAAATCAATTTTGAATATACCACGAGACGGAGAAAACCGCTTCTTCCCCTTTATCATGTTTATCAGTTTATAATAACATTAACCAAAGGTGGAGCTGCAGACGGCGACATAAGCCCCATCTGGTGGATATTGACTTACCTTAGCAGGATGAGCTTCCAGAAGGCTGTTGATAGAAGCGTCAATCTCATGGAAGCTGGCAAGGAAGTTGTCGATCTGAACCTGCAAGAAAATTCAGAAAAAAACTTTGTATTGAAATATATTCTCTACTCAGTTACTGTGAGCCAATAAAAAGAAAGCTTCATTTTCGGGCCGCATGGGAGTATCACTTTATGTTGTATGGCAGCGGAGTATATGGTAATACTTGCTCCGTCACATTCACAAAAATAGTACCTCATGCAGTTAGTGGAAAGCTTATCTTAAGTTCTACAATTGCATATTAAATGTTAATAAAGTTAAAGGTCACTTTTCAGTGAATTTCCCCAGTTTTCACTGACTTTTCATGATTTCCAAATTTCACTGTCAATTTCACAATCCCTTTTCCCTGACCAGTGGCAACTCTGCAAGCTACGTTATCAAACTCATAGCGCCTCATAATAAATAAAACATATAAAAAACCACAGAAAAAAGCAATTCCAACTGACCTTGATCTTCTTAGCGAAGTCGGGAACCCTGTTCAACATCTCCACGCTCTGCTGCATCCTCTGGTCGATGATGGCGAGATGATCTCTGGTCTGTTGACGTACCCTCTCAGCCTCAACTGGATCGGTGTCTCGGAGATGTTTGAAGTGGTTGATGGTGTGCATTCGGTCTTTCTGTTCCATCTTGATGTAGTGTTGCAGGGACTTAAGGATGCTAGTGGCCTGGAAGAGAAATATCATCAAGGTGAGCACAGGATTACATATATCTGTATATTCATTACCAATGAGGTGCTAAACTTGCAAGTAACATAAACAGGTGTCAGTTATGATAGATAGGATAAATAGATAGAAAGATAGATATAGATAGATAGATAGTTAGAAAGATAGATAGATAGATAGTTAGAAAGACAGATAGATAGTTAGAAAGAAAGATAGATAGATAGTTAGAAAGACAGATAGTTAGAAAGATAGATAGATAGAAAGATAGATAGACAGATAGTTAGAAAGATAGATAGATAGATAGTTAGAAAGACAGATAGATAGTTAGAAAGATAGATAGATAGTTAGAAAGATAGATAGATAGATAGATAGATAGATAGATAGATAGAATCAATAAATCAATCAATCAATTTATCTTTTTACATTTGCCTTATTTTTCATAACTTAATGTCATTTCTGAAACAGACCGGATTTTCCAGCCTACAGAATAAAATTCCCTACTCTTTCCCCATTTCTCAATAGTCTTTTCACTGAGCAGCCCTGAATTCAACAAGACATAAGTCTTTCCTCTCCTCTTATTACTCATTTTGCTTTTCAGACATTGAACATCATTTCTAACCTATTTAATAAATACAACTTTCTTGGGGAAATAAGATATCAATTGAATGATAAGAGGTCAAATATACATTAAAATGCTCTAAAAATACTGCTGCTTGGATGCACTTTGCTGCAGCCAATCAGAGCCAAGGGTGGGAATATTTTTAGCCAATAGAATTGCAGTGCTCCGTTGTAACCACCTGGTGGAAACACTGAGAAACTTCCGTGAAAATTCACCCTGTTAACAATCAACTAATTACCTCAGGTTCAGGCTTCTGAAGGGCAGCCATGTAGTGTTCCATAGAATGATGTTTCTTCTCGTTCAAAGAGGCCTGGACTCTCTGTTGGTGCAGAGCAACAAGCTGCTTCTTCTCGGCCATTCCTTCCTGTTCCAAAGCTTCGTAAGTCTTTTGGAATCTGTAAAAAGACAGAAAAATAATGTGAGCAATTATCAATCCAGTCGAAGTGACTCATCGTAAGCTGCATTAAAATAAAACCAAAATAAATTTCCACTTCTTGGTCTTATTTTTTCATAAATGTCATGGAGAAGCACAAATAGCTATAAATGTTACCAAAAAGTCAAAGCCCAACTTTCTAACCCGACTTCAAGTTTCCTATCTTTCCAATGATAATTTTTTGCCACTATCTCATCTTTATGGCCATTTATCAAGGTTGCAGAGAAGCAGCAGAAATAACAATGGAGGATGTAGCAAAATTCTGGTTATTTGGTTCCCAGAACTGTTTTATAAGCTAGTAAAGTGGGATTCGAATTGTTGAGAACATTTTTGTCCATTTTGAGGCAAAATATGCCCAAAAAACAAGTGGACATTATTATGGATCCTGGTATAGTCTGCCAATTGCACACTGGAAACCCCTGTTGAGGGTCTCGAGTTCGATCCCCGGCCTGGACACTCTTCATGAGCTAAATCCAAACTGGATGTCGTCCGCACGAGATGTAAAATTGGAGGTGCTTCGTACTCGGTGTCTATGATGAGGTGGTTAAAGACCCCACCCAATGGGGTGAATTGTTTGGACGTCCAGTCTTATCATTTCATCATTATGTCTGCCACATGCAGCTGGTCCTATAAGTTGACTAAGCTTCAGACCCAGTAGGAATGAGAAATTAAATGACATAGCATTCAGACACTAAAAGACAATACAATACAATAATTGTGTCATCTACATGTCATTAATGCATACTCCCTCAACAGTATCATTTACTTAATTAACTCATTTCATTATATTCCTATTGTAAGTTTTCCTCAATCAGGGCCTTGCTTCTCAAATTCTACCTCTCTATAAACCCGAACTTCAAGTCGAGCGAATGGACACACACTTCTATCTCCAGAACATTAGACACAAACAGACCTTACTCTCAAATTAATAGCTCCGAGGTTAGCCCTGAACTCTCATAAACACTAAAGAGGCAAAAAATTTACGAGCGCTTAAGTAGGGAAAGAGCAAACAATCCCCTAATGTTGAGAGGAGCAGTCATGCGTTTCGCATAAGGGTCCCACAGGGCGGAGAGCACAATGGTGGGCATTAATACTTGGCCATTATCATTCAACCTCAGAATGCTGTATAAAAACATAGAAAGACAGTGTAGCTTTAGAATATAGTTCTCGTGTTGGTTTTCTTAAAGACTGTTTTGTAGACAAGAAACGCTGCGGACCCGCGATGGCTTACATTGTACAGATGGTTAAGAAATTTCAGACACTTTCAGATTTTGACACCAAGCCTAGTCAGCTTAGATGACCAGCCCCCAGACTCTGAGAAGTATATGTAATGATGAAATGATATGACAAGGATTGGAGCAGACATCATGCAATATTAACCCCACAGGTGGCCTAATGGTTAAGGCATCCACCCAATCCACTTTGGCTAGCTCTGCTGAACGTCCCAGCTGGATGTCGTTTGGATGAGACGTTAAATTGGTGGTCCCTTGTACTCGGGTGTCTGTGTTGAGGCAAGTAAAAGATCCCATCCATGGGGTAAATGTGTAAAATGGGTCAACTCCTCCTCTCTCTCTCACCTTATCAATCAAACCTTGATAGCGGCAAGAACTTGCTTGAGAGGGCTGCACTTTCCCTACCTATCTTATCTATCTACTTGCCCCAGCATAGACACCTAGTCCAAGACATCTCATGCGAACGACATCCTGCTGAGATGTAGCTCATGAATAATGCTCAGCCCGGGATTTAAACTCAGGACCTTCAATGGTATACAAATACATTCTCCACTCAGGTGCTGTGAGCCAATCAGAATGCTTCATTTGTAATCCAGCATGCGTTTATGTTGTATAGCAGCAGAGTATTTTGGATAGCTGCATTGTATGTTGGATAGCTGCAGTGTATGCTGGATGGCTGAGTATGTTGGATAGCTGCAGTGTATGTTGGACGGCTGCAGCATATGATGGGCAATGTGGAGAATATAATTTTTCCTCATCCCACAAATCTCATTATCGGGACTCCTCACCATCGACTATTGTTCTAATGTTCGTAATAAGTTACTATCACCCACCTGGCAGTGATTTCTCTGTTGAGTTTATCAGCCGCTTTAGCATCCGTGTTCTTCATCTCCTGGACTCGTTGACGAGCGGCAGCCCACTCTTTCATCATCTGAAAAAACCAACCAACATCTTTCTAAAAAAAATACTTCGATATCTTAATAACGACTGCTGCAAAAACTGAGATAAGTTAGCTTTATAATACATGCGGCTTAACGGTAAATTGGCGGTAACGACAGGAGGGTTCACTGCATCGTGTTAGACCAAATAATATAACTATGTAAGTAACACTGAGTCTTAAGAATTCAAACTTAGCAAATGACTCGTAAAAATGCATTCAATGTGTAAAGAGAGAACACTGCAATCAAAGAAGTCTAAATATAAGTTAATGAAATTGTCTAAGTTAAATTCTCATGCATCAGGTAATTAACAAGATGAATAAACTGTATTAAACAGCCTAAAACTTGTCCTATTTCAAGAGCATGGCATTTGATAGCAATAAATGGCATTCAACATGCAAGAGATAAATTTTGTGCAATGAAATCTACGGGTCAAATCTTCATGAGATAAACAATTTCCCCCAGAACATATTGATAGTCCCCCCTTTTTCGGTATTACAACTTGGCCTAATCACCGAGTCTTGATGACTCAATTCAATTTCTCAATTTCTTTATTGACCATGTATCATATGAAAAAAATAAAAGAAAAATAAATAATTGCATTCTTCGAAATTATCATTAACACGGTTGGCAGACACTATGCAGTGTATATGCCATTACCAACATACCAACTCTTGGATAGACATGGTGCAGCTAGCTATATAATGACAACTGGTGATATTAAAAGTATAAGTTTCCTTCCTTAAAATCAAAGGAGCATTTAACCTTGCCATCTGAGACACAATTCTTGAGATTGTGCGTTCCCGAATATATAGTTAACATAATCAGTCGAAGTAAACTGCTGTCATTACATTTAGGCACTACCACAGGGTAGTAAGCAAAAAAGGCTAAGGGTGCATTTCTAATTGACACCTGACCCTATCATTTTAACATATAACCTTCCGATTTACCTCCACCCATCTATTTCACCTTTTAATTTTCCAATTGACCCTTGACCATTTATTTGACCCGATTGACCCTAGACCTCCTATTAGTTTCACATTTGACCCTTCTAATCGACCATTGACCCATTTAATAACATTTGACTCTCCAGATGGACCTTGACCCATATATGACCCTTAACCCTTCCAATTGACACATGACCCATTTATTTGACCTCACCTTGGTGACCTTCTCATGATGGTGTTTCTGCAGTTCGCTCTTAGCGCGTACGAAATATTCGTGCTCGTTCAAATATCTGTTCCCTCCTCTCAAATACTCGTTATAGGCGTCTGTTGGAAGATAAGCGCCCTTCTCGGTGGTAGAAGGAGCTTTTGTGGTAGTGGTGGTGGTGGTGGTAGGCGGGGCAGCAAGCTGTCAATCATGCAAGCATCGACCAATCAGATGTGAGTTTACAAATAGAGGACAGTTATAGACATAGAGCAATTAGCCAATCAAGCACATTCTCTTAAAAGTTACGTATATTAATTAGGGAATTAAAGATTTCTACTCAGGAATGGTTATTAAAAGTGACTATTAAAATGAACTTAAAACACAAACAGAGACAATTTAAGGCATTACAAAATATCCAAAACATCTAGATCACTTCTGTAGAATCACACAAATTGAGATATTGAACACGTAACAATCAGGATAGGACAGCACACTAAAGGATTTAGATTTTAGTTCAGAAATAACACAATAAAGTTAATAATGCCAAATATCAAACAATGTCAGGATTAATAACGTGATTCGAGAACTAATCACTATTAATAATTGACTATAATGATAATTACACTAGGCTTTCAGAAAAACTATTTTAGTTGTGCAAGCCTAAATTCTTATTTGTGAAACTTAATCATAAATGACCTTATTAATTAATTCAAGCCAAAAAACACTAAAGGGAATCAAACGGAACGTAAAACTTAATGCTAAACGGATGTTAGTTTTGCATCAACTTTTAAAACAAAGCATTTAGTTTAAATACTTAGATTTAAAATCTTCACAATCTTTTAAGATCTTGTAGAACTTTATAACGACACTCTACCCTATAAAGACAGGCAAATAATCATGAAAATGTAATTGAAACATCATGGATATTACTTTGGTTCCTAACTTCACTACTTACCTGCAATACCTTCAATTGATTTAAATTTTTCAACTCTTCATTATATCCCAAGCTATGTCCCTAATAAGTTCCAGTTATTCTCATTCCTAGCTATATCCCCTGTTGATTTCCCTCATTATATCCCCATGTTGTTTCTAGTTATATCCTAAGCAATTCCTTATTAATTTCCCTCACTAGATCTCTAGCTATATCCTTTGCAATTTCCCTTGTTATTTCCATCACCTTACCCACCCTCCTTACTTCATAATTATGATCATCTTCATCCAAATTATCATCTTATTTCCCTAAATAATTCCCTAGTAATTTCCCTCATTATATCCTTTATAAATTCCCTAGTCATTTCCCTCATTATATCCTTCGTAATTTCCCTCATGTCCCGATCAATCCCTAATAATTTCCCTAGCTTTACCTTATCATTTCCCTTATCTTATATCCGTAGTAATTTCCCTAGTAACTTCCCTCACCTTCCTTCTCTTCCTCCCAGTCATTCTCATCTTCCTCATAACTGTATTTGTATCCTTAGTATTTCCCTACTAATTTCCCTAGTCAATTCCCTCATTTTATCCTCCTCTTCTTCCCAGCCATCCTCCCAGTCACTCACATCTTCCTCATAACTGTATTTATATCTTTAGCAATTCCCTACTAATTTCCCTCATAATATCCCTAGCTATTTCCCTAGTCAATTCCCTCACCTTATCCTCCTCTTCTTCCCAGCTATCTTCCCAGTCATTTTCATCTTCTTCATAATTATAATCATCATCTTCATCCATATAATCGTCCTCATCCTCCTCCTCAGAAGATTCGGAAGACCAGTCGTCATCCTTCCAGTCCTTGCTGAAATGCTGCACCTGCAAAATAAATTATTACTACTAATTAGGCCAGTTAATGTAACACAATTACAACCCAAATATTGTCGAAGGTTTCTCCGAGCACTACATCAATTTCCGTGTGTTTTCCATATGAATAATTATTGATTAAATGCTAAAAAAGTTTTGTTGGGGACAAATATATTCAGAATGGAAATGAGAAATAGTCCCACCGATAAATCTCTTGCCATCAATTGAAGTGTTGATACTACAGGAAAACCTTATACCTGACCTTCAAAACTATAAAACAATACCACTTTTACCAGTGTAAACACATATATCCCGAGTTTCCCACTACTTTCAAAATTTTCTGCCGCATTCCTTGCTGTTTTTTTCTGAGAGTAGTCTTTTGACTGAGCAGCCTTGAATTCAACAAGACAAGTGTCCTTCCTCTTATCTTATTACTCATTTTGCTTTTCACACATCAAAGATCATCCCCTACTTGTTCAATAAATATACTTTTCTAAGGGAAATAACAGAAATCAACTGAATGACAAGATGTCAAATATACATTAAAATGCACTAAAAATACTGCCACTAGGATGCAATTTGCTTCAGCCAATCACAGTCAAGGGCGGGAGCTTTTTCAGCCAATAGAATTGCAGTATTCTCACTAGCCATCTGGTGGAAATATCAGGAAGCTTCCGTGAAAATACACTATCGAGACTAATTTCCCACTGCTTTCACAAGTTTCTGCCACCTTCCCCAAGATTTCTTTCTGCCAATTGAGATTAATTACCTTGGCGAATTTCTCGGCCATCAACTTCTGCTCGGCTTTGTCGCCTGCGATGATTGGTTTGGTGTTTACTTTGCTGGGGTAGATCGTCTTAGCCGATTTGTCATCAATCTCCATCTTGTTCTGGACATCAACGTCAACTGTGGAAAACAAACATCCGAGGTTTATTATGTATTTAACCTTAACTTGACAAACTCGCATTTCCATTTATGAAGATAAAGCTACTGTTAGTTTACTCTAGATTTTCTCCGTACATACAATTTTCACCTTAATACCAACAATTCTGATGTCAGTATTCATTGAACTTACAGTTTAATATTACAATATCTTGTAGTACCCTGTAGGGGTGTTGTGACGAAGTTCATTATCTGTACATTTGGCGACACCAAATTCACCACAACATCGAAATTCGCCACTTGCAATACACTGCAATAAACACTTACCAGATGACTGCCAGTGTTAAAACACAGACAATGAGATAAAAAATTTAATTAGTTTTGTAGCAAATCAAGACCTTGCAATGTGTATAATTATGTTTTAGGGGGTGGCGAATCTTGATGTCGTGGCGAAGCTCAATGTCGCCGAGTGTAACAGCATTTCGCAATGGTGATTTTTAAGCCAACAGGGGGAGCTGTACACTAGTCCTTACAACCTTTGTTGATCATCTCTGATGACATCATCAAACAATCAGATCCCTGAGTGCATTGATGATGTCACAAAGATGGTGTGGACCAGTGTCTCCCTCTCCCTGTTCATCTGAGAGTCCTCCATTTCTACGAAGGTACCACAAACCCACAGCAATGGGAGTGAAAGTATCACAAGAGTTCACTGACACTGTAGCAGATAAGTATTGTTTGATGACGTCATCTATTCTGTGACGTCATGGTGTAGTGACGTCATCTTATTGTCTTTTCATGTACTATGGTAATAGCCTCTGTGGGCTCTTACTTTTTCTCCCCATTAAGTGTTAATACTGCCTCTCACAACTGAAACAACTACACTACTGCAATAACACTTACTCTTAGCAGCCTGTTTGCTATCGTCAGACGGGCAGCAAACATACTCAACTCCTCCGAACATGTTGACAGCGCATGGCAACAAAATGGCGAAGCTCTGCTTGTTCATGTCATGCTTTGTCTTGCAGGCCTCAGTGGCGGTCTTGTTCCACTCGTGGAAAGACTGAAGTAATGAAATACGTCATTAAATGTAATGTTTAACTTTACTACATTGCAATGTTGGAGAAAAAGCTCACCTGAAGCATGTTCATACATGAAAAAGTTTAATAAGTATTTGGTTTTATTGGATTACCTATACAGATGAATCTGTAGAGTTAAACCTTAATATATATATGTCATTAATCTATTATACTTTATTTGTCAAAAGCATAACTTGTACAACAATAACAAGATAAAAACAAACTTCAGTGAGAAAAAATAAAAGTTAATGGTTTTACACGTACATAGGTGCACAATAATATCACATAATCGTTGCCTGTTCTTCAAAGTTGAGTCATAGGCCCAATTTTAATCTATTTATAAAGTACATATATATTAAATATCATTCTTACCTTGCATTCTTCAGACTGATGGATGTGGTCGAACACACAATGATCTGGGACGAGAAGAGCGTCACTCTGGAAGGGACCCACTAGAAAAACAAAACCAATAAAAATATGAAAATTTGGAAACAATAACATGGATGTCAACGTCTCAATGCTACTGGTCCAGAGCTAAGACTTTCTTGTTCGACCCTAGGTAAGAGTACATTAAAATCCCCTAGAACTGCAAAATGTCATATAAAACATTGTACTAATCCAAACTGTTATGTATGCAGTACAAGGTAGTCCATCAGCGAACATGCGATTAAACAATTAATGTAAATATAGGTAATACTTTGGTACGGTCCTGCTTGTAGCACTTGCTATCCTTACCAAGATGTTCCTTTCATATGTAGCCAATATTCATATGTTATAACACCAAATGGTTCATAGGTGGCATGCACGTCAGCCTTAGTGAATGTCTCCTATGGCCATAATATAACCAGTTTTCCTTGATTAGTTTTGTTTGTGTAAACTGTAAGTTTATGGTAAAATAAATACTTTCTGTCTGTCTGTCTGTATAGTAAAGATTTTCAGGCATTACACAGAAACTACCCCAAGCTTAAGTAGCTAAATATGCCAATACAATTAGCCTCATCTGATTCCTCATAGGGTTCTAAGTTCTTTAATGAAACCAGTTTCTCCGAGTTTTTCGTGAGGTTTTCGCGAGCTTCCATGAAACTTCCGTTTGAAGTCCGTAAGAAATACCTGCACATTTGATTGTCAGTTTTGTACACTGTACAGTGTTGACAAATTGCTCAGCTACATATCTATGTATCTATCTAGCTATTCATCCATCCATCTATCTATCATTCAACTACCCTTATTCTATTATATCCTAAATTGACAGAATAGCAAAAAATGTTGCCAAAATAAATCAATTCCAACATCTATCAATCAAAGGACAATTGACGGGTAGCGGGACTCACCCAAGCACTTGAAGGGGCGCACTGTGTGGGCGCCATGGCGACGGCATCTGTCTCTGCCGTACGGACACCAGTTCTCAATTGTCTCTTTGTGGTCGGCTTCCACGAAGTTCGTGATTTCCATATCGGGGTACATCTGGAATTTGAGGTGAAAATTCATTTATATATACCCAGAAACAGGTCATAAAATGGAAACCAGGGGTTTAGGTGACAGTAAAACTTCTACAGGAAATCAATTTTGATTTCTTTCGACATAATAAACGCATAATGTTACACCAAATAATATCAAGTTCTGCCTTTGCTTGCGACCCTGGGTCCCGAGGCTCCTGGAAACTGATCATATGCTGATTGTGAACAACGCACAGGCAACCCAACCATTGTCGACCTAAGGTCTTCGATTAAATATTGTAAACATTCATTGCCATTCAAGGAATCCAAAAGTGCCAAATTTAGGACTACGATATTTTCTTTTTGTAAAGCAATTTACAGTGAGCAGTGAACATTGAACTATTAAGCAGGGCTGGCAATACATTGCATGGGTTCAGTAATTGCGTAAATGCAATTCAGACCGTCCAGGCAGTTCAGGTCAGTTTTCATTGACCGTTCACTGCAACTCGCAAATTATTAAGCAGTCACGGTTGTAAACAGATCCAGGTTACAGATCTTATCCAAACAAATGTTTTTTTATGTTGATGTTAACGTCTCATGGTACCGGGTCTGAAGTTTAGTCAGCTTATATGATCAGCTGCCAAAGGCAGACGTAATGATGAGATAATAAGGCTGCTGGGAGTCCACCCTATCTTAGAACTTTACCCAATGGGTGGGGTAGTATACTTGCCTCAGCATAGACACCAAGTTCAAGGGACCACCAATTTAACATCTCACCCGAACAACACCCAGCTTAGATGTAGCTCATGAAGAGTGCCCAGGCCTGGGATCGAACCCGGGTCCCAGGACCTGCAGCAGAGATGGCCAAGGAGGAATTGGCAGATGCCTTACCCATTAGGCCACCCAGCTGCTCTTTTTGGGATTTGTAATAATATCAATTTATTCCTACCAGTTTGCAGTAGTTGAGGATGTCATTAGGTGTCTTCAGACAGTCCGTCTTGTCGTCCTTGACCCATCCTTGTGGGGTAAAATGCATCGCGGGTTTGCCACACAGAAAGGCGACCATTGGAGTGGCATCTTCTTTTTTGTCTGGTTTGTAGCCGGGACGCATGTACCCCTGGAAAAATAAACGGAAATACATTTATAATATCAATTGTTAATGAGCACATGATTTTATAATCGTTATGTTCTACGCAGCGCTGCCATTTAATTAGTTCAATACACGTGATACTAGACGATCTTAATTAACGCACAATATGATCATTATAATCAAATGATATATGATCGTTAGTTAACGTCAACTGCAGCCTCTTCGGTAACCAAGAAAACTTTTTAGAAGTCACAGGTTAGACCTACATAGTGAATAAATTGCAATTTGTAGGATCAGATAACCACTGATGATGCAGACACTGATTAGCTGCAGTAGAGTAATTGAACAAATATATATTCCAAGCTATATTAGTAAGCATATAAAAGAGAATTACTACACACATGTTTTAGGGAGTGACCAATTAATTGGTGTTCAAATCATGGAGTTAATTCATATCAGGGATGAGTTGTGTGAAGACTTTAGTCGGAATAAAACAGATATTTGTGATATTATAGAACATTTAGCCACAAATTGATTATCTGGGGTTTTTGCTAACCCTCCTTTGTGGGTGCAAATCGTTGTTTTAAATATTTTATTTTTGTTATTAATCTTGAATGTATACTGTATATTTTATACGAATAAAGCTTATAAAAGCTTATAATAATAATATTTGGTTCACAATCGTTTCCATTTAAGGATAACCTATACACTGCATAAACGTAATCCTGTCATAGCAAATTGGCTTTCAAATGGACTTTTAGCTTATTTACCACGAGTTAGGCCTACAACATAAGGAAAATAGTTATCTGCAGTCATAACATGTATAACCACTGATAACACACTCTGATTTAGCTAAGCTAAAGTCTGGCTATCTTACAAATATTGGATTTGCAATATTTTCCATTTAAGGATAAATGCTTTGATAAGGTCTTTCACAAATGCTTACCTAATAAGTAGTAATACTAATTCAAATACTAATTCAAATGGTTAAAATCTAGATCTTAATCCATATGACAGATTTAAAGTTGTTTCTACTGAGCCAATAATGATTCAACCCCTTCTTTATCAGTTCATCCATCCTCCCAATATGAAATCCATCATCCCCAATTCCAATTGGAAAAGCTAAAAACAAGCATCGATTTCTGTTTAATTCCCTCTTCTCCGTGTGTAATCTTCTCAAATGTATCACGGATTCAACATTGGCAGATTATAATTTGACGATCCACACACCAATTGGACACCGGTACTCATGTGCTAATGGTGCTCAAGACTAACCAATCAATTAACCGTTTATCTTGCTGAATAGACTCCTGTTTATCGTTGTTATGAGCTAAATCTTAGGCGAAGTCATTGCTAGAGACCTGAATACATATTTACACAACTAGCGGAATCTCTATTGACCCTATATCTTATGCAGTATCATGACATTGTGATGTCAAAAATCACATTATCACATACAACCGTGAGTAATCCGTAATACAATTTTGACTATTTTTATAGTTGCTAAGTACTTGAAAACAAAGGGACTTTTAGACTGGACAATATATCGTACAAATTTTGTAAAATGACATAAATTTTTTCTACCTAACCACCTAACCTTCTAACCTTAAGCAAGGTCTTTGACAAACGTTTTGAAGTTTTAATACTTCAGAATCCAATTTAGCATTAAGAGTGTAAATGTATTTTACTATCAGGATCACGGTTTACCGAATAAACTGAACTGGATTGAATTAACCAGCATTCCACACAAATAACAGTCCTGACATCATTTGGTTATTCGGACCCTGCCGCAGATGCCACCACACTCACCATGTGGAGAGGAGACCGACCTAACACAACACATTGAGCAAGCAGACAGAAATCTGCTCTAGCGTCGGAGGAAAATCAATACTCGCTCGGGGGGAAAGGGGTGTCGATTCCGCCCTATCCCTTCTCATATCTAATAGAGAGCAGGGCTGATGGGCTCCAACATGGCCTTCTTTAATAAACATTGACAATTCGACCCTCGCCGATCGATGGCCTGAGGGAAAGGATGGTCGGAGAGGGTTCGGGCAACGGAAATGAGGGAACAGAACCGAGTCTCCGAGTGGTAGGGGGTGGGTCCATAGATAGAATACAAACTGCTGCTGAGTCCAGCTTAGCTATATTCCTACATATTACAGATAGTGTAGAGGCCACTGCTCTAGGAGTATTCCTACTCGACTTGTCCATCTCAAGGTTTATAGCGCTCAGTTGAAACAGAATGTCATTTTTGGTAGGGAGCAGGACCATAGATAGTGTATATACTGTTGAGTCTAGTTCAGTTGTATTCCTACACTTTACAGACAGTGTAGTGTCCAATGCTCATCACCTCTAGCTGTGCGGTTTTCCTAACCAAATCAATCGTATAGCAGTTGACCAGACAAATGTCGAGTTAGGGAGTGGGACCATACATAGGGTACAGACTATCCAGTCTATCATCTAATTTAGCAGTATTGCTGCTACCTATTACAGATAGTGCAGAGACCACTGCACTAACTGTATTTCTAACCAAATTGTCCACCTGAGAGAAATAAATATCCGAGAATAGTTTTAAAACAGGATGCTCTTTCGCATCACTGTCTATTTAAAGTAGCGACTAAGAGAAAGTCATCATCAAAATCTTGCTCATTTCACGGGTGTGCGGAAATTTCCTTCCACCACGTACAAAAGAACATAATAATTATTACAATCATCAATAAAGACCATTCGCTACCACAAAGCCATATATTCAAGCCTATTGTATCATAAGAGCGTTCTGTAAGCAATGCGGACAACCAATGGCCCATAATAAGTCATAACAGCGGAGGCGGGACACACAATAAACAGGCCATTGACACATGGCAACCTTGGTCTTTCATGCAGTAACGACGTGTCGTTGCCACTGGCGACACTTGCCTAGCAACCGTGATCAGGATGAGGCTCAAAGAGTTGCAGCAGACCGTTGCAGAGCGGCCTTCCTGCAGCAATGAGCAGATGCATTAACCGCAGGAGTTGCGTGGTGGTATATCCAGTATAGACGCAGGCAAAATGACTGCAGAAATACTGCACTGAAACTGCTTAATGTATGCTCTACAGTAGGGAGCCATTTACAGTGCATAACAAGCGTACTTATAATGAAAGGCCTGTTGCGATGAGTTTATAATGTTTTTTTGTATATTGTCCAGGAATGGAACTCTTAGCAAACCTTTTACAGCCAAATTCATTGACTTGGAAACCAATCTCAGAGACTTGGAAGCTAAGCTCCAGATGACGTCATGTGAATCCAGGACTCTCATTGGTTAAGGGAGTCATTCAGCCAATGGGAGTTCTGGATTCACATAATCTCATCTGGAGTTCGGCTTCCAAGTCTACAGCTTGCACAATATACAATAAAACAAATATTAAAGGACTGAAAATCAGCGAAATATCAATAAACAACATAATGCTAAATAAACGCTAAAGAAATCCATTAACATGATTAGCTAATGCAAATGTATTCAATCATTTTAGCTTCATTTGGGGTTCGATAAATCTGACCATTCAATCTGACCAATCTGACCATTCAATCTGACCATTCAATCTGACCACTCTGACCACTCTGACCATTGCTTGCAGATTTAAAGTTGATGGCTGTATTGCACTCAGATGCACATCCTCCCATACTCACAGTCTCTCGACATTTGTGTATTTCAGAGTTATCAAATAATAAGCAAATGATGAGAGGGTTTGCCACAGCACCATTTTATATTAAGACCTAATGTATAAGAATTTCATTTCTGGGAGACTCTTAACATGACAAGACTCTAACATGACTAAAATTTCTATCAACTATCCTTCAAGTCCTTTGCTTGGAAAGTAATTTCTTTCCGAGATGAGCAGCCCAATTGACGAACGGACGGAACCACGTGAAGTAATCCGATCGTGGGGCGGAGTGTGACACCTCTAACCCCTTGAGTAATACGGTTCGCCGGGACTATTTCTTCGGTTAATATGAAGCTACGCCTTTCATTAAGAGCAAATCGTTCGCTCTACCAAGTATTTAAGGAGAAACTATGAGGTAAAGCGGTCCTAAATATTGAGCGCTCCGCTTAATTGCTTCGTCTAAACACCGATATTAGATGTTTAAAAGGCTTAAGATGAGACGCAGTAAATTGCTGGGAGATGTTGTAAAACGGCTGCAAAAGGAGGATTCAATATCTAAGGTTTCAACAAAATAATGACTTGTAGCTAAATGTTGGCTGAAATTGAATCTTTGCTGTCAGAATGCAATCAAGATATCTGTACATGTATCGGCCAACTAGTCTATATACATGTCTATTTCAGTGACATTGTATCTATTCAACTTAGTATCTCTGAGTACATGTTTTTTTTTTTCCTTTCTGCACTTATCGTGAAAACAATCCGAGTTTAACAATGGCATACTGAGACTCGAGTCTAGACACCATCTTGCACATTTACCACACGGGTGGGCTTTTTCAGTAACTTCACCGCTCAGCAGCATCAACTCGCTGTAATTTCACCATAAATTATATGTTGAATCAGAATGAAAACAATTTCCAGCACAAATTTAACTCCTAACCTACAATATTCAGCAGCAAATGAGTTCACATAATTATTAATGTGAGAACACTTTTCAATCGGTTAAACAAAGATGTTAACCTTTCTGGTTGCAATTCAATTTACTTGAAAATCCGAAACACTAATTATGAGCTTACTTAACCTCAATAACAGTTTACGATGACATTTCCAATTACTAATTAACGGAACCAATTATCCCTTAATTACTAATTAGGTACTAATGGCCAAATTACTGCGAACATCCATGTCATTAACTACTACTGGAAAAACAGCGAATTGTACAACATATAGATGAGATCTACAACCTCTTCTGTATCATCAATGATCATTATGTATGTGGAAACATAACACCAAAACTAATGACGGTGGCTTTTGACCTATGTCAAGATTATATCCATTAATGGCCATACAATATACACGAACCAGATAAAATGAAAATATTTCTACACCGGAGATTAGTGATTCATTTATTAGTTCGTAGAACACATTTTGTAACACTATGCAGAGCCATTAGAAATATCAATTTTAATTCAAAATCCGAACCTTAGTTCGTAAGTAAAAAAAATTGCAGATTTAAATTTATTTTATTTTACTTATACTTGATAAAAAGACCAAGGTGATTGAGACAAAAACAATGTAAATAATTTCAGATCATTTTCTGGTAATAAACGAGCAGTTCCTAAATTGTCTTTCTGGTAATTTCTTGGCAAACAACTGAATCTACATCGAACAATGCTAAAATCGAAATTCTATCTTTCGTAGAATAATGTCTGGCTCGCTGATCGTCAGTAAAGAATAAGACACTATGTTTCAAGAAGCGCATATCACATATCGAAGTATCCGAGACGCTAAAATTCAATTAAATAAGTGTCGACCAGGCACTCGGGTATGCATGGATCTAGTAACTGGCTACTTTCATTCAAATCCTTCATACTAAATGCGCAACATTATCATTAGCCATATTTGTTTGTTAAAAACTTAAAAATACTCAAGTTACGTGATTCATTATATGAACGCGTCAATCCTTGTCTTAACGGAAACTCGAATAACACCCGGCAAAAACATTAAGGTGCTAAATTCATTAGCGTGACGCAGCATCCTCATTTAAATGACGTTACGACATCAAAGGAAGCGACTTCTGCGACAGCAGCAGCAGCAGCAGCATCCTGCGTCATGAGTATGATGCGAGATGCGGTTGCCATGGAAACCAGGTACCTCCCATCATGCTATGCTCGGTCCTCAGGTGCAGTGATACAAAGCATTGAAGGTTTTACGATCCATGAAACTGATGGATATCAACGTATATATAGCCGAAAATAACTGAAGATCATATTTAAGATATGGTGCAATTGGTAATACTGGTAGAGTCAGACTTGACTTCTAATGAAGTTAAATCAATAGTGGATTTTCACGGCTAAAACAGAATACTGCAATTCTATTGGCTGAAAAAATTCCCGCCCTTGGCTGTGATTGGCTGAAGCAAAGTGCATCCTAGCAGCAGTATTTTTAGTGCATTTTAAATGTATATTTGACACTTTATCATTTAGTTGATGTTTGTTATTTTTCTGAGAAAGTTATATTTATGGAATCAGTTAGGTATGACCTACTATGTCTGAAAAGCAAAATGAGTAATAAGAGGAGAGGAAAGACTTATGTCCTGCTGAATTCAGGGCTGTTCAGTAAGACTCCATTATTGAGGAAACTTGTCTAAACTAATTATTGCATTTTGACTATTATATTATAAATTATATATTGTTAGTGTTAGTATACCAAGAGTATGATTAAAGATGATATATATACAAGATATTACTTAAAACCAAGATTGTAGTTTTGATTTACAACCTTTTTTTTCATTAGTACGTATACAGCAGAAAATACTGAAGGTCATATTTAGAGAGATATGATATATAAGATATTGTGTAATAAGACACTACTGCAAATCAAGGTTTATCACGATTCTGTTTTTTACTGACATCAGCATTTGACAAACCTACCTAAATCGCATTTTATTGTAACTAAATACACTGTACATATATATGCAGAAAATACTGAATATCAAAAGAAAGAAATATGGCACACAACAGCAATAAAGTTACATTTTCTAGAAAATCAAGATTTAACATATTTTGGATTCAAAACTTCTTTTTTCTGACATCAGCGTTTGAAAAACCTTTGAATAACTTCACTATTGCATAATCATAATCTTAGATATAGATTACACCATTTTAATTTATCGTATTGAATCAATTATCCGTTGATTATAACAAACCGATGGTTTCGATTCAGTAATTTTCTTATGACAGCGTTCGATAAGATTCCCTATATGGCACTTTATCATTATTTATCATTACAATGCATCGCACAATTAGCCTCGAGCTTAGCTTTAACGACTCGAGAGAATAGGGTACACTCAAACAAAGTACAAGCAAACTGCATATATATTACCCCATAATTTTTACCCCATAGTTCCACCCCAAGGAATAGCCATAAAGCCCATTAGACAGTCAGAAAGCAAATCATCCCTTCCCCCACGACAGGGATTTTACATTAAGAGAGGGTTGCAAGACCACTGTCTCCCATATAAGGACACCAACGTCTGTCCCATGACGTTTTTACCATATTTGGTCATTTAACCATTTCAAGGGCGGCTAACGATAAACAAGTAAATGGTTAACTCAGAGCGAGGTCAATGACCTCATGATAACCGAAGGCTGTCTGTCACTGATGATATTTGCGGAAATGTGGATTGGCAGAGGTGATGAGATGGTGAATTTGCAACTTGCCGTGGTACAAACAGGTTAATACATAAACAGCCAAATTCAATCAATCAATCAATCAGGCTATCTATCTATCTACTCTACATTTCTCATCTATCCATCTAACCATCTCAGAATTAATTTCAACTTTATTTTTTGCGGATTGCCTCAAAAATAAGGTACATCTATCTGGCATACGTAGGTCATTTCTCAGCATCAATCCACATAAATCACTCCCATCACATAATGTATATCACATAATATACTGCCAAATTCGCCATGCATTTCATCCTCAACTTCTCTCTTTATTAACCTTATTAAGCAATAGATCATAGGCCTCCTATTGTTGTGAATTTAATATATACCTCGGCATGAGTTACTCAAGAGCTAGTCAATGCAGGGGGCCACTCTATGCACGACTATGGGGCCATATTAATATACTGGGATGCTGGGCCTTTATTAAACATCAATTGATGGATGATGCGGACCATGTTTGCTGAAGCAAGGGCTCTTTGTCATCAGCGAAGGGTGTCACCCGCACATCATTAATATCAGCTTATAACGAGAACAACAAACTCACCTAGTGTGGCTCAGATTATGAAGTTGTGTAGTATGATTGCAACTAATGCCACGGTTTTTTGATCTTTCGTTTCTCGACACCGCCGGCCAAACTTTTGCAGTGCCGCTCAATTAATAAATCAATGGATATGGTATATCCATTGATTTATTAATTGAAAAAATTGAAAAATTGATGGAGAAAAAACACTTTGTTTTTTTTTTTTTTTTTTCCGACCGACCGTCTCATGAAAAACTGTCCCGAGAAAGTTCCGAGAAACATAAGATCAAAACACCGTGGCCTAAATGCTCACTTGTATTCTGGCTATTTTTGCATAAGTTTGGAGCAGAGCAAAAGGGACATAAATGCTGACAATATGATGGAGGTCAACCCCTAACTTTCTGATAAAAACACTTCTAAGCAATAATTAACTTATTTTACATTGTCTAAATTTCCTATGATCATTTTTTACATTCTTTCATAATTACAGTCATTTGTTATGGCCACAGAAAATCAACAGAAATTAAAATGGCAATAATTAACAGTACATTAATAGTGGATTTTCACGGAAGGTTCTCTGTATTTCCACCAGGTGGCTAAAACAGAATACTGTAATTCTATTGGCTGAAAAAGTTCCTGCCGTTGAATCTGATTGGCATCCTAGCAGCAGTATTTTTTGTGCATTTTAATGTATATTTGACACTTTATCATTCAGTTGATTTTTGTTATTTTTCGGAGAAAGTTATATTTATAGAATCAGTTAGTTATTACCTACTGTGTCTGAAAAGCAAAATGAGTAATAAGAGGAGAGGAAAGACTTATGTCTTGCTGAATTCAGGGCTGTTCACTGAAAAGACTCTATTGTCATACTCCTAAAATACTTTAGGGCAATAGCGTTTGAATTTTTTTGTGCTCGACTACTTCATTAGGAGCCGAGATACGAGCTATTGAAAATGGCAACTTTGGTGCCCTCTATCATTCAATTGGGTTCGTTACCAGGCCAATTGATCACCAAAAACCAAACCACATGTAATACATAACCTATCCTCAACATAACTGATTGAGTCTTTTCACTGAACAGCCCTGAATTCAGCAGGACATAAGTCTTTCCTCTCCTCTTATTACTCATTTTGCTTTTCAGACACAGTAGGTAATAACTAACTGATTCTATAAATATAACTTTCTCAGAAAAATAACAAAAATCAACTGAATGATAAAGTGTCAAATATACATTAAAATGCACTAAAAATACTGCTGCTAGGATGCACTTTGCTTCAGCCAATCACAGTCAAGGGCGGGAACTTTTTCAGCCAATAGAATTGCAGTATTCCGTTTTAGCCACCTGGTGGAAATACAGAGAACCTTCCGTGAAAATCCACTATTGCATCATGATAACCTATTAGTAACCATTAGCTAACAATATAAACTAACACATGCCGTCTGGCATTGATACCACCAATCACAGCTAAGCTGCTCAAGCCCCTAATACATTGTACATGCCAATCTATGAATTCATTTTTCTATGCAAGGATGCGACCAGCTCAAATCATGACACAACAAATATAGCTATAAAATAAATCTTTTCTATTAAATATGTATTACTTTGACATAGATATTTGAATATATATATATATCATACATTGAAAAAGCGAATTTTTCTTTACCTGACAAAATGAAGGACATTAATGATCTTAATTCTTTAAAAAAAGCCCTTCAAGTTTATATCTTAATGTAAATCTTATGCTTTTATATTATTTTGCTTATTTTATTTTTATATTTATATTGATGTTCTTAACAGGTCCACATGAAAAACAGTTTAAATGATTGTATACACCCTGGGTAAATATGTTCAATAATGATGTGACAAATATAGCTACAAAATAAATTGTGTCAATAATATTAAATATTACTTCCACACCTTTAGCTGCTAGAATATATCATTATTATTCATTGCAAAATGCATGGAACACATTACATTCAACTAGCTTTAAACAAAAGTGTGAAATGGCTTCAATAATTGTCAATCATTGAATAATGTTTATTACTGGGAATGTCTAACAATAAAATGGATGTCACTATGTCACCACACATTCAGAAAGGTATGAATCAGTTTGTGCTATACGGCATGTATTATGCATATCTTACAATATCACTATTCTATTTTACAATAAAACTCAAAATAATTATGTTTATGCAATGTACTGTAAGATTGTGTTAACAAGGAAAAGAACAGACAGCGTGTGCGTAATACATGCCATATATGCATCATGGGGTAAATGTTAAACATGGTGTGGACTACAAGTCATATCATCTCATCATTACATCAGCCTCTGGCAGCTGATCATATAAGCTGACTAAGTAGCATTCAGACAATACAATACAGGACAATCACTATTGACGCCAAAAGACGTCTAGACTACTATAATTACCATGATATAATTACTGTGAATTGCATATTAGTTCTATTAACAAAGAGCATTGCAGCTGCCAGCCAATGAATTTCAGCAAAAATTGGGCATTTTCACCGACTTTTCACCGATGAGAAAGCCATGCAATTATCTCGTCAGTAGTGGTGAATAATTAAACGGTTGCCATGGTAACAAATCACCGCAGTTGCATCACTCATCCATCCCGGTTCTGCTGCTGCTGGTGGTATCAGTACAGATGTTACAAATTAGTACAGTATAGCATATGACAGCCATTAAGATGGAGAGATGGCAGTGATGTATTGCTTCCATACTTGCTATATCGCGTAAATCTAAAGATGCAAAACTCATGTTTTAACTGTGATAATATTCAACATTATACATACACATTTGCAATATCTACGTTAAACTTTTTCACACTAGCTATTTTGAGAGTTAAATGTCTGGCTTAGCACCATTATGATAACTTTTGGTTTTTCCTGATAGTGGGTGGGTGGATTAGGACTTCACGTCCTGTATTTCTGCACCTGATGGGCTTATTAGGACAGGCAGGGACCATGGCAATGAGATGATGAAGGATGAAACAGCCATCCAACTCAGGCTCGACCGGGAATTGAACCCGGGACCGAGTGGTTGGAAGCCAAGCGCGCTACCACTGAGCTAGGCCCCCCACCTCTTTGGTTTGACTTGAACCATGGTGTGTAGTACGGTGTGCACCGTTGTACTAAATGAAGATATGCAAGGTTTAGCTAAATCACCAAACAATTCTGCAACTGACAACTTGGAAAAGGTCCACTGCGCTTTTTCCTAAATCTCTTCAATACTTTATACATTGTACTCTAGCTAAGCAACTGCCAAGTCCAATTACTTCACAGCACCTTGAAAAGTTCATCAACTACACCAGTGTACTGTCATTTCCAAAGGAGTCACTGCCTCTTCTGCCATCTTATCGCTGATTAGTCCTAACACCAGAGGGAGTCTCGGTCCTCGACGGAATTACGTCAACGACCAGACGCTCAAGGACAGTCGGGACGTGGAGCGCATTTTCTGAAGCTTATTGATGGGCAAATGTTGATCTATATGTCTAGCACCGTTGGTCTGTATCGTATCTGACATTATTGTAGATCTATGGTCTGTGTAAAATTACACTGACTGCAGTTTTAATAATAAACATCATATCTTCAAACATTAACATATTAACAGAACATATTCATAATATAGGTTTCATGGTTTCAATACAAATTAAACAGCAAAGTGTCTTAATAGCAGCGTCAACTAAAGGCGCGGTTATCTCTATTTACAATAGAGTCATAGACACAATAAACATGATACTTGTCTACTGGTTTATTGTACATACTAATTTGATATACCAGAATATTATGTAATATAATAGAAGTCCTCAATTTGTGATAACTATAATCTGATAATACTCAACACTACACAAAGCAACAATAAGTATTCCAGGAGTGTTCTAAAGGGACAGATGTACTGCTTATGAACACACAGCGTCGAACACAGACCTGGACACTTAATATGATGGATTTGAACCTTGGACTAAAAAGTACTGTACCCACTCGACTGTCTCGAGCAGGCAGCTGTGATGACAGTGAGATGCCATGATTGCGGCTTCGTTGCTTCAGCTGCTGCACTTGAGCATCAGTGACCTGCCCGTAGACTGTATCGATGTACCTCAGCTGCATCAACATAGCATCTTTCATGTCCATCATGCGGGTAACTACTGCACATAATGCTGTATTAGCTCCATTTTTAGACTAGTAAAGGTGTTAAAATTACAGTATTGGAATGGTTATATTCCAAGGCGTTTAAGATCTTAGCATTCACAAGATCTTGACTGACTGATTGATTGACTGACTGATTTATTGACTGACTGATTGACTAACTGACTGACTGATTGATTGAATGCCGTAAGATGTAAAACGCAACAACCTAAAGCATAACATGAATATAAAAAACCAAAAACACTTTATATGATGAGTTTCTTTATAAATCTACTGTTTTAATATCACATAAAAAAGTAATTCATTGTAATTTCATGAGGTCATTACACCCTACAGTACAACTATAGATTGATGAATAAATAATTGACACTTGGCTTACAATACAAGCCAATACACTACACAAACATATATCCAGCCAAAACTATTTCCTGGATATATAATTGTAGAGGGTATTGGTCATCTAATATGACCACTGACCATTTGTAACCAATTAGTAAAAAAGCCCAAAATGCCACGAGCCAATTAGTGAACCAACTGACCAATCAATAAGCATGATAAGATGACCAATACTGACCAATACTGACCAGTAGTGACCGACAGACTGACCATTGATGAGACGCCTGAATTAGCTGCTCATACATGATTCACAAACCAATCACACAGGCCAGAGATGCTGTATCGAGATTATTAAGAAATGCCAAAGTCTGATCGGTGAATCACACCCCATGTTCCGATCAATCAATCAGCCAATCTTCATTACTCACCTCCCATGGTCTTGCTAGTTATTAGGCATTACCATGCTTAATATTCCCCATGAATATTACATCAGTCAATAGATTGGTCAGCTGGATGAGGGGAATTAAGTCAGTGAATTAGTAAATGTTATTGACAGGTCTCTAATTACCATTCGGTTCAACGGTGTCTATGCTGAGGCAAGTAAAATATCCCAACCATGAAGTAAATATGTAATATGTGGTAAATGTGTAACATGGTGTGGACTCAAAGCAGCCTTATCATTTCATCATTATGTCTGCCTCTGGTAGCTGGTCATAGAAGCTGACTAAGCTCCAGACCCATTAGCATTGAGACACTAGCCTTCACATTTATTTACAATTAACTCAGATGGCAAGGCAAAATGTAGCCCATGATGTTTTTGTGCTAACAGTGCTAAATTTGTTGAAACTAGGTACTGTATTATTGTGTATACATACAGTTTCTATATAATAATCTATATAATATCTATTTATCTATCTAGTATATATCTATCTATCTATCCAGTATAGATCTATCTATCTAGTATAGATCTATCTATCTAGTATAGATCTATCTATCTAGTATAGATCTATCTATCTGTCTGTCTGTCTGTCTGTCTGTCTATCTATCATTCCATATCTTTGTTCGAGTATCTATGATTAAGTCAATTTATCGCGCTGTGACTAACACATTATGACACTCGACCTGACACAATGTAACAACAGTAGAAGTGTAAATTGCTCAAATAAAAACTCCCACAACATGACAAATAGCCGGTGGACAGCCTCGGTAGCTTACTCAGTTGCTATGACTAATACATGACACATTAAGTGGCCAGTTTATGGTCACTGTTTGCCGTTTAGCATCTCAATGCTCTGCCTCAGCAGCAATGGATGAGGGTGCTTTGTCCATCGGTTTACAATTCAAGTAACCATGGTAACCAGTGGATTCCAATCAGCAATGAGCTCTGAGACCTCCAATCCTCATTATTATATGATTATTCAAATCAATCAATCAATTGCCAATACAATGTGTACTAACTCTTATTCTATGTACATGTGTCAGCCAAGGTGCAACAAAATTGTGTCTATGCTGAGGCAAGTGAAAGAACCCCCTCCCCATGGGGTTAATGTGTAAAATGGTGTAGACTCAAAGCAGCCTTATCATCTCATCATTGGGTCTGCCTCTGACAACTGGTCATATAGATGACTCAGCTTCAGACCAGCGGCATCCAGACCTACAAGACAGACTATAAATAAATTTATTACGATAACTTTTTTTATGTGAGTATGTTTTGTCTGTCTATAAGTACATGATGTACATATTTTTCCATACTAAGCATAAAGTAGGAAAAAAATACACCGAAAATGTTTCCAACAAATTGAGTCGAGATGAGTTCGCACCTTCGCCCTCATCTGCCATTTCAGCATCTTTGTCAAATAGTTCTACATATTCCATAGTCAGCCTCCGCAACAGGGATGAGGACCAGCTCCATCAATTGGTGATGCCCAGGGACACGACTGCAGTATGAGTCATCCCTGGGCAGTAGCTGCTGAGACAAATGATGCGGTAGAGTAGAGTCTATCCAGCCATCAGTCTCATCAGTCACCGGATGTTATCTCAATACACTATACTATACAGTCCAGTAGAGTCTATACTTTACAATTATACCTGGTGTGGACTCCAAGTAGCCTTATCTCATTACATCTGCCTCTGGCAGCTGGTCATGGCATTGAAACATTGACATGATATATACAATACTACATTGTACTATGCTTTGTTCAATATTTATATAGCAAACATGATTTGTATTATTATTTCATTATCATCTCCTAGATAATGTTGACCAAAACAATATCTACTGATGTTATGCGACACTTTTGTATTGTACTTCAATCTACATGATATATAAGGGAACCGGCAAGTACTGACCAAAGTAGGATGGAGGGATGTGTCTGTGAAGGACACTTGGACACGAAGATAAAGTAATATTGCTTCATCATATTGCTCATAGCCCTTTCATAATATTCATAGTTATTATAATTATAAGCTGACATATACTTTCATATAATCATTGATAATTGAGTAACAGGGTTTAGTGCAGTATAGCGGACCCAAATTTATGCCCATATTTGACATCCATAAAATATGAAAATAATCAGTATTTTTACGAAATTTCATTGTGGCACACAATATGAATAACACGTGTAGATTAGGAAAACAGAAAAAAAAACCAATAATGAACTACGTTCTTGCCTTGAAAATGATCCCTGCTGCAGTTTATTTGTGACGTCACATATTGAATTCAAGCGTTTGACGTCATAGGCCAGGCATCGTGGCTTATAAATATGGTCATAAATTTGGGTCCGCTATACTGCACTTTTTCCGAGTAATATTCATAGTTATTGTAATTATAAGCTGACATATACTTTCACATAATCATTGATGATTGAGTTTTGTCTTATGTTAGCGACACTGTCATACATGAAGATATTCCCATATGCCACAACATACACTTATATGATAGGATTGGGATATGATAGCAAACTTTACACAATGAACTTATCACCATTTACAACCAACATAAGAACAATATAAACGATAAAAATGTCCCTAGACAAATAAGGATCCATCTCCGGAGGTTCGAATGTAGAAAACGGAGCAAATATATATCGCCTTTTATGTACGTTATTCTCTAGCGGCAAGGTAGGATAGGACCTAAATAGACCTCCTTAAAAGGCTAAGTTATTTACGAGCATTCTGCACTTGATATGTAAATGCTTCAATGCGACATTTAGGTTTTTCGCAGAAAAAAAGGTATGAAAATATCACATACTACTGTGTATTTCTTTAACATACTTACGCAAGCATGCCAAGAAGTTGCACATAAAATGCTAGGAAGATTAATAAACCAGTGTATTCAGCAGTTTAGAAAGTATTTCTAATCCCTAATAAGAGCACTTTAATTAAACAGGCCACCTTATAATCAAGGTTAACCATTATCAACAAAATATATTACTAATGTAATCTTGCCATAACTCTTATTCATTTTTGTGCAAAATTGTACAGATAACTCCATAATAGGACAACCACCTCCTTATTTGTGTTTTTGAAAAGCAGCCCTAATAACATATGAATAAACATGATAAAGAGACTTCTCAATTATGGACACATTTAATTTGAAACGCATCTTCTGCCATAAATGTTAGGTATTTGGATACATGCATTTTAGTAGTGATTAGGTATCCTCCAGATGCGGACATATACTTTCAATACTTCATATGCTACCTTATCCTAAGCAGCCGACTACATTCTATTCACAACAAATAAATCACATTTCTAAGTGCACGTGTATTCATCACGTACACTGAACTAGGATTTCCTCTCCTCCCATTTCATCCGAGTACGCCCAACGACGGCATAGACATGCAACTTGCTCAGACATCCGCATATCCTTTCACAATCTCAGGAGACCCAAACGGCTCCTAATGGACGGCTAACGCTGTCTGTGAGCGGCTAAACTCCGACGGGAGTCTGTCTGCGGTTTCATCGATCTGTCTCCGAACAGCAGCAAAAAGCAAAAAGAAGAAGAAACACAACTCTATTTTTGCATCTTACGTAGTTTTGGAGCATCAGCATTTAAAGATATGCGCTTTGTGCTCATGCATTTTTAGAGCGGACATTTTACATTTCTTTTCACATATTGTAACAAATAAGTACAATGTAGTTTCAACCGCTACGAGCGAATACACTGTTCATTCTTAACGACCCAAGAAGAAATTCCAATCCGTTAATGCTTACTAAATAAAGAGCCTTATTGGTTGATACCCTACAGCCACTTCAACCAATCAAGTTGTTTTACACATATATTACACTACCTCGTCGGGTACACTTCCAACTCCCATACTACAATCTGCAAATATCTGGATAATATCGTCGCATATGACATTAAATTGTTATTGCCTAGTACTAGGTGTTTATGTTGAGGCAAGTAAAAGACCTCACCCATGGGGTAAATATGTACTGTGTGACTCCCAAGAGCGGTTTAGAATTATCTCATCATTATATCTGCCTCTGGCAGCTGGTCAAATAAGACCAGTACAATTGAGACAGTAAACAGCGCTCGCAGTACAGCGGACCCAAATTTATGACCATATTTAGCGAGCCTCGTTGCCAGGCCTATGACGTAAAAATGCTTGAATTTAATTCATGACGTCACAAACAAACGAGGGCGGTGATCATTTCCAAGGCAAGAATGTTTTTTATTTTTATTTTTTTTTTATCGGGGGCTGTCCCCCCCCCCGAACCCCCGCTGTTCGACACAAATATTATTCTTATTGTTTGCCAGAAAAATATATGATAAGAAATAGTGATTATTTTCATAATCATGAATGCCAAATATGGGCATGATTTTGGGTCCGCTATACTGCACTAAACCCTTGAGACAAAGTAAGTGTTAATTCGACACATAATTTCATGAGCAAGCGTACACGAAAAGCCACCATTTTGTTGCCTCAACCGGATGGTTATATTAGTGAGGTTGTCTTAATGACTAATACTTACAGTGTGGTCGTTAAGACTGCGACAGACAATTACACATAGCCACTGTGCCAAATCTAAGTACAGTGATTGTACTTCGGTACTTAATTGTGTCCATTGTACTCAACACACACAAAAAACATGCCATGCCCTCTGTACCACTGCATGAAATTCTTATATTCCTTTTCTTTGTCAATAAAAACCATTCATATTACAGAGTACGACGAAGTTTCACTCAACGCTTTATAGTAACCGCTGGAGAACTAACCAATTCAGGACATAAAATGTAATATTCTGAATAAATAAAGCCAAATCAAAAATTCTTATAGATCTGTAACTAATATGTTATGTCCATTGGAATGAACAAGTTGCCATGGCAACAGAATGGAAGATTATATCATGCATAATAACTGGCTCAGCCTCGGCACAAACTCCACAGAGAAAATTGAGAAAATACTGCGCAAAATAAGACAAAAGTTCTGGTGGAACATTCGGACAAAGACAAATCTATTGATAACATCAAACAGCCGCGCATGAACAATAGAACATCAGACGCCCACATAATAATTCATACTTCTTGAAAATAAATATTATCAACCATCAAATACATATCAATCCCTACAGTTATAACATTAGGGAATCGATGTAATATATATATATATATCAGTGCCAAAAGAACAATAAAGAATTGGGCAGCAGTTTAAAGGACCAAACGTTACCCGAAGCCCCAGAGTTCCATCATCGTTCATTGCCCACAGGGATGCTGGCCGGCTGCTGAAGTTGGTTCTACCATAATTGTTTGATCAACACTATCATGTCCATGGCTTTTAATCTTACATAAATGACCTTATTTAGATGCTCATTATAGTCACAATATGACTGGAACTCTTCAGAGGTTGAGAATTAAGTGAGATCTATGATACTGTTCTTTCCGATGTCGGTTCATGTCTGATAATCTTAACTCAAAGTCACCAAATCAGACCATAGTTTGAAATCTACGCAATAGTACTACTTCAACCAACACCATGGGCTTTTAATATAAGTGACCTTTATACACTAATATGACGGAAACCTCTAAGAAGTTGAGAATTAAGTGAGATCGATAGTAATCTTCTTCCATTGTCTCCTTGAGTTTGATAATCTAATAAATAACTGCCAAATCAGACCCTTGTTATTCATCGACGCAATACGGTAGTTGGCATCCGTATCTTTGTAATAGAACCAGCATCTCAGTTGCATCAGCAGCTGCCTTGACAACCAATCAATAGAGCCTGCTTACTTGCTTGCTTCTGGAGCCTGATGGTGATGGTTGCAGCAGCTGCAGCAGCTGCAGCAGATGCAGCAGCAGCCCATGATGCTGCAGCATGATGCTATGTGCCTCATCCCTCTGCAACCACGCCACTCGAACACTGAAGATGGGCAAATAGGCCCATGCTAGGGGGACAGTGCTATGAAATGGTGGTAGAGGGATATTAGTAAAAAGGATGGTGCTATGAGCATGGTACCAATGGGATGGGATGGTGGTAAAGAAATGGTGCTACAGGAATGTAACATGAGGAAAAAAGGCTGCTAAAGAAATGGTGCTAGAGGGATGGGATGGTGCTAGAGGGACAGTGTTATAAGATGGTTCTGGGGGGGGGGGGGGGTATACAATGGTAAATGCTAGAGGGATGGTGCTGTATCATGTATAAGCATAAGGAAAGCAGGCAAATAGGCTGGTGCTAGAGGGAAGATGTTATAAGCTGATGTCATAGGAATGGTGGTCCTACAGGGAGGTCCTAGGAAAGGTGCTAGAGGGATGGTGTTAGGAGAATCCTGCTAATATATGAATGAATTTTTATTGACATGTAGAGGTCATGAAAGACCTATAAAGTAGGTGCTAGGAATGGTGCTGAAAGGATGGTGTTAAAAGAATGGTGCTAGAGGGATATTGGTGTAAGGATGGTGCTACAGAAATGGTTCTAGAAGGATGGTGCTTGGCGGAAGGTGCCAGAGCAAAAGGTGCTAGGAATGGAGCCAGAAATTGGGCTATAAAGGTGGTGCTAGAGGTTGATAAAAAAGGATGTAATTATGCCAGAGGGTCGCTTCTTTGTGTAATCAGTAGTCTGGTAGTCTACGGTTTTGGGTTGCTGGCATTGCCAATTGCAATGTTTAGTTATATACATACCAGCTTTAATTGCAATCGAGTTAGCCTGCCTGCCTGATTTTGTACCTAAGAGTTTCAATCTTACTATTAGGCCTACAATATATGTACTGAAGCAACAACAAATCGATTTAATCAGTTATGAACTAAAATCTTGAATACTGCTGGTAAAACTAGTTATCCTTCTGAAAAACACAAACACCAAATCTGACATTTTGGACTCCTAAACGATTACTACCGACATTCTTATGTATCCGATAAAAAGCCTTCACAAAAAGACACCTGTCAAAACCTCATCGATACATTTTTTAAGTGTTTACATAGCAATCGAGATGTTGAAAACCATGTTAATTAACAGCGTAACAGCGGCCATGGATACTTCACTCAGTTTTTACCCACCGAGTTGATAAATCACAGCAATACAGATGTCTACAGCGAACGACTCTTCAAATCAATACGAACACGAATAGAGTGTCGACGTAAACGACTTTACGTCGGCACGGGTTCATAGGCCTAATCCCTTATTTACATGAACGATACACGCGGATTCACCAACATCACAATCAATGGGCTTAGCCCGATTCATGCTAGAATTTATTCATCAATATTCAACGCGTACAATATCCCCACAAAGCGCAATTCAGTACTAATCCGCCATCAATATTCAAATTGAAACCTTGACACACTTCTTATAACACCATATGTAAATATATGAATTCAATTGGTTTGAACAAATTAAGCCATTATTAAGCCATGATTATTTGTAATAGGCTTAAGCCATAAAAAATCGACTTGAAAGCCGAAGTCACAAAGTTCAGTTGAGTCATCATACTGCTACGATGAGTCATTTAAAGATTACATTACGAGGAGTTCTTCAATATTGTATATATTATAGTTACCGTATTTAATAAAAATTTACAAAGCAGATCATCAAAATTTCATATTCTTCACTTGAATGTTTTAATGAAGAATTATGATAGTCATAAGGACCGAAATTTGTCGAATTTCAATAACTTATAGAAGACATCAGGAACATAAAAAATTATAAAGAATTTTATCAATCGCACCATTCTCGTTTGCTTCTGAGTGATATAATATCATGAATATTAATCATATTGTTAACCTAGTTCAATGATGACTCTGATTATGCGGATATAGAATCAAATTATAAATCAGACAGATGAAATACATTTATATAATCAGCTTTTTCTAGATATCAGTATCCGCTTGTAATAATTCTTGCAAGGACGTTGCATTATGGGAATTAGTTCTTGTTGCATCATTACCATGGCAACATGATTAACAATAGCTTATCATTCGGATTAACTCTATAGTTAGGAATGGTTTTATGTGATATTTACATTGCATTTTCTTCGTAATCATATGTAACCGTCTCAATATAAAGGTAACAAGAGCACTCGTTCATTTATAAATCAAATTTCTACATTGGCATTTCATTATTCATTATTTAAGACATCTGAAAGAGCAAATAGTGATGCTTCAGCATTCTGCATACACAATATTTTTTTAACACATTCGCTAAAAGTGTACGTATATCATCTGTATATATAAACTGAAGTCGTCGACCATTCGGACTGCTCGTTTTTCCAAGAAAATCCTTGGGCAATGCATTATCATCATCTAATATAACAGAGAGTTTACATATCGGGCAGCAAAAAACACGGAGTAACCAAAGCCTGGCCAAATAAGAGCAGCCACTGCAGAATTATCTGAAAGCGTTACCATGGAAACTAACCAAGCTGTGACAGGTAAACTGAGGCTCCTGCTATTCACTGATCTAGTGGGCGGTCCATGCAGCCTAACGCTGAACAATTACTAGTGTTTACCACATTTTGTATGAACATTGTGATATTTATAAACAAAATTACCTTAATTATCCGATTTATTCATACAATACATTCATCAAAAGCTACTTATCATAATTGTCCTTATGGCTGATTAATGACCATTTAACGAGTGAGTTATTGACTGTGAGAGATTCTATTGTTAAAAAATGGCGTACATGTAAGACCACCTCACTATTAAGACAACCTCACTGTTAAGACCACCTCACTATTAAAAACACCTCTCTATTAAGACCACCTCACTATTAAGACCACCTCACTAAGTAAGACCACCTCACTATTAAGACCACCTCACTATAAAGACCACCTCACTATAAGACCACCTCACTATAAAGACCACTTCACTATTGAGACCACTTCACTATTGAGACCACTTCACTATTGAGACCACTTCACTGTTAAGACCACCTCACTATTAAAACCACCTCTCTATTAAGACCACCTCACTAAGTAAGACCACCTCACTATTAAGACCACCTCACTATTAAGACCACCTCACTATAAGACCACCTCACTATAAAGACCACCTCATTATAAAGACCACCTCATTATAAAGACCACCTCACTATTGAGACCACTTCACTATTGAGACCACTTCACTATTAAGACCACCTCACTATTAAGACCACCTCACTATTAAGACCACTTTACTATTAAGACCACCTCACTTTTAAGACCACCTCACTTTTCAGACCACTTCACTATTCAGACCACTTCACTATTCAGACCACCTCACTATTAAGACCACCTCACTATTAAGACCACCTCACTATAAAACCACCTCACTATTAAGACCATCTCACAATTAGGACCACCTCACTATCAACATCACCTATCAATGGGCCAAGTGTATGTTTCTTTACTGTATTTTAAGACCATCTCACTTTTTTTAAAAGATCACTCTGCCATTAAGACCAGTAAAACCAAACTTACTAAATGACCACCATATTCGCTAAATTACATTCAGGGTCCTTCATTTTAAAGAGCATCCTTGCCAGGCATCTGAATTTCAATTGTCTTACATAGATCTCAGAGTGACTTTTGACCCAGACTTTCAACAAGCTTGTCTCTGTACTTGTACCTCACAAGCATGATCTGACAGTAGAACCCCTTTGTCCTATTTACCAGTGACCTACTTACTCTCTAGAGGGGTTCTATAAATTCCCCAGTCACGACTTCTGACACATTAGTATGCAGACAATGCAGGGTCCCTTGAGATATGCTAGAGCGTGGCTAGAGCACACTGTGGACCGAATTATATTTAATGAAGAGAACTACAAGCATTTTTTAGTATCTTTTGATATCATTAAATTGCAAATGCAATATAACATGTCAGTTTTTCAAATAGTTTTGTAGTAAAGACACAGCTATTGAGCATACAATTAGTAGGTTCTTTAGTATCTATACTTCTAAATCTGATATTTATATAAACGCTGGTCTCATTTCGATGCCAGCGCAGCGCAGCCCCTCCCTTACAATATATAATAGATACTCTAATACGTCATAAAACCAACAAAATATGCTACAATTTTAATATGGAAAGTACATGGATGTATCGCACATAATAAAACGCATTATATATAAACATGGATTCATCCAGACAGTACATAATAGATCTCTATGAGACTATATATAACCCATCATTACAGTACATAGCCATGTGTACATTCCGTCTCCAATAAACGTTATACGCCTGAGGTTATTGACAGATGTGCCAAGTGACATTTTATCACCCGAGGCTATCATTTCTGTGTTGTGTTGTCTAGATGTAACATTCACTATAAAATACTATTTATAAATACAATTGACTTATTAGCATCTACTTTCTTTTTCCAATTAAACGCCGGGCGATTTATAGCTTAGATACAGCGCAAATGATTATTAATTGTAAAGATATTGCTATAACAACTTGAACGCTTAAGATTACATTAAATCTATTGTAGACTATTTCAATTAAGACTCATAACTTACCCCCCCCCCCCTTCTAGTATCTAAATAAGAACACTAAATAGACACAATTTATCCAATTTCGACAAGCGAATTTAATATACAATATTTGGCATTATAAAGAACATGAAATTTTTTTAATTTGCCATTAACTCAAGTTCAAAAAACCATAATCCCGACATAAATATTTATCAATATTGATAACACCAATATTTTCCACTAATAGCATGAAACATTTACAACCATTTCATCTTATAATACGTGTTTTAAATACGCATATCTTTCATATAGAAATACTAAGCTTGGACACTATTTGAAGTGTGGACTAAACATGCTTAACCTGACCAGGGCCCACCCTAGCAAATACACAGTATCTTGGCAATGGGTCAAAAGTTGCAACACGGATCAGGGGGTCAGCCAACTGACCTCATAACCAGGTCAACTATATTTACTGTATTTTGCCGATTACAATCTGGGGTCTATAGTATTCAAGTCAAGTCAGTTTATTCAGCCAAATTTACCATTTGGAAATTGTCTTATATCAAACCTAATTTATCCATTTACGACACGATACGCCGCGATTAACGAATGATAACCGTGTCAACATAAATAATAATAGTAATACCGATTTGTCGATACAGCAGTTCTTGGCATCTGGAGTCATTTCGATGAATTATCGAGCCTCACTGCTGCAGGAATGAAACTTTTAGGGACAGATGAATATTTCCAGTGTTACTCTACCCCCAGCTTCTATTAACATATCATTAAAAGATCGGCCATTGTACACCCAGCGTTTAATCAAACAGAATATGGTAAACTGTATGTTGTGTAGACACACAATTCAATGCTATCTACATTAAGCTATAGGAGCTTTGGGGTAGGTTGAGTGCTTTAAAGTGTTTAGACATATGTAGTAACCAACTCAGCTCTACTGCAGTTCTAAACCAGTGTGCATGTTCAAGGGTTCACCCATGTTTAATGCTAAAGTTCATGCCCTCAGCCAGACTGAAAGTTATACCCCTAAACCGTGGCTAAACGCAGAAGTGGGTTGTGTTAATTGCCCCATGCCATGTTACCCCCACCTTTAGTTACCCCCATGGTACATAGGGGTTAAATGCTGGAATTACTGTCCGTAAACAGTGCTAATTGACCTAAGTGCATTAGTGTAAACATAGATTAGCCATAAACAATGTAATGGTTAAATGTTTCGCATTTTTACAGAATATATGTATTATGTATATATATAAGATACATGTATTACATAATTATTGACAAAATAAGATAGTTAAATGGTCCACACTTAGAACTTCTAAATTCATATAAATTTATAAAAGCCACATTAATTTCAACACGTCTACTTTAATGGATAACAACTTTACGTATCAATGTTGCAAGTGCAGAGTTTTCGCTGCGATAATATACATTTCAAGAATCAAAATAACATGTTCATGATTATTTTCTGTAGCCCTGACAAAGAATTAACACGATCAGGAGGTTAATTGGGATTTGTATTGGAAGTTTCAGGCCACCCTCATCAATTTTGACATTTTAACATACTTCACATTTAATCCATATTTATAACTTCAATCTCTGTACATCACCATTAACGCGCGATCAGCATGATCAGGTAATTGCAAAAACATTCCACAAAGCTAACGGAGCGTATCGATAAATCAATCCATCAATCATGTGCAATCAAGCGTGTCAATTAGTGAGCACTTTTATCAAAGGCCTTATCAATATCTAAGGTTAAAGGTCAAGGTCGCAGGGTGCTGCTGCTCATGGAATAGATTAGGGTAAATATGTGGAACCATAGGAGGCTAGGAGGAGGGGTAAATATTAAAACATTGCACATGAGGGGTGGGTCAACTCCACCCCTTTAAATATATATCATGCTAATATATTCTGATATATATATATATATATATTCTATATAGAGTGAGGTATGATTTCCATTACCAAAATGGGGTTGATACAGTATGGGAAAGACTTCAATAGCTACAGCACTAGCTACAGCACAGTGCATTAATAAAATGATATCCATGAAATTTTCAATTGATGTCTATATCTAAATTCTGAAATTTCAGAATATTAAATATTGTAGTCCCACAGTACATAACACTGAACATGTGTGTATTAAATATAGAATTTCATGCTTGCTAAACTAGTGTAAAACAAACACATTTAAACTTTAAAAACGATAAGTTAATTGACCAAACAGATCATACAAAAATCATCATATCAAATATGGAATTTTCTAATTGTTACCAAGAATGGATACATGAACTTTACGTGGCTAATTTTATGAATTGCTATCTAGAAATAATACAAGTCTGAAGTGAATAATTCTTGACATAAATGTATTTCACATCTGATTCAAGTCAATTTTACTCTCTTTAAACAGAAACCCTTGTACTTGAACAACGTTGACAAATATCTAAGATTATTCTTCGAAGATAAAATGTCTAGGATGCAAGCATTCCACTTTATGACCGGAATTTGAGGGAAATATTTAAGAAGGACCCAATATTTACGCGCATGACATACCAGCCGAACTGACGGACATATTATACGTTAAGTTGTTGTGTCAACAAGGTAAGGTACCATACCATCTCTTATGATATCAAAAGTATTCAGCATTAAAATATACCTCTTATCATATAGTATTAAGGAACATAAACAATTGATATTACTTACAGGATAATGATCTCGTATAATAAGGGATTGATAGTTCAGCATTGTAAATATTGACATTACACATGTTACATTGTAATTCACACTACTTCCTGATTTGTGACACATGTATTAGTGGTTGGCCTTTGATTTATTAATTCATAATTTGTATACAATTTCTAATAAATCATTTGTGTTACACAGTAAGCGTTGTAACAGTTAATTATTTAAATTTTGAGTCGATTAAACCACCGTTTACAACTTCTTTATTACAAGCTGCTTGAATCGAGGGGCCAAAGTCATGACTAAAGACTATCTAAAGCGACCTTCAGAAATGAACCTTTTCTTCCAGAGAAAAACCCAAATTCAAGAAGGGCGGTTAAAACCACTCTTCGGAAGAGTCACAACCATGTAACATTATGATATCATGACAAATCTGATTGAAATGATGTTACATGAGTAGGCTAGAAATACTATTGTTAACACGCTGAAGCAGGACATGTCTGTCACATCATCTTGTTAAAATGTCACACTAGTCATATTTATAGGAATCAGGAAATAACAATGTGTCAGCTTGTTAAATGTCGTTGATCTATAATTATTATGTTCTACAATGTCTGACATGAGAAAACCTAAAACTAGCTAAATAATAATTAACAACAAATCATCAGTATTTAATTACTATTAATTAATGAATTGACATGCCAAGAAGCTTTATAATTATCAGTAAGACAATACTAGTTAAACGTCATTTTACCATTGTTTAACTTTAAACAAAAGAAGACAATAGATGCTAATTAACTGTATGAATAAGCATTAATTGAAGCATTAGAACCAACACAACCAGATGCTTACATTCTGTGGCTTCATTTGCATAACACATGGAAACACATGGAAAGAAGAGTCTTAACAAACTGAACAGCAGACAAAATGCTAATGCCCTGTTATCAATGCATTGCCCTCTTCATTAATTCACGACAGGCCTAATTTCTGTCTCACTGGATGTTACCGAAGTTTCAACTCCCAGTAAATCTATACAAACAACTGCAACGGCACAGAATAGCGAATGAAACCATGACTATACTGGGAAAACTACAATGGTTACCACTAACGCAAAATGAGATAATTCAATCGTAATGTGCCAAAAAGGAATTTTCTTGGGGATTTTTGTCTTTTTAGGTTTCACTTATTTACCTCTCAAGCACCCAAATACAGATATTTTCCCCCACTGCTGGTTTTATTACATTTAGAAGAACCAGTTAATTCCATAATCCATATCAATCACTAGTGATGACTAAAGTTATGACTAAGAAACTAATAGAACGTAAAAAAATTATCATTTTGTCAAAAAAATAAAAATATATATATAAAGATTCTTTATAACCAGTCCTTCATAATAAGTGCTATTACAAAATTAAACCAGATAATGATGAATTAAAGATTAAAATCAAATTAAAACAGCACAAACTATTCCTATTATTCTAAATTTATTCACCTAGAGATCATAATTTATTCAAGAATATAACAAAAATCTATAACTTGAGTCATAATACTTGCACCAGGGTCCAGTCATGGCCAGATTAGACCAGGGTTTTAATGGAATTCTGCACTAGCAGACAGTCTGGCATGGGTTGTCTATGCAGCGGTTTTAATTTCAAGTTAATTCAAAGCATTTAACACCAAATACAAAAGTCTCTTTGTTACTTGATCCTGGTAGAGTGTGACATTTTCACACTTGACTGGGTATGAATACATGGAATTTCTGAGCCACTTTTTATGACGGGATCCTTTAACAGGAATCGATAAAATACAGATCAAGGATATGAAAACACACAACTAACATTTAACTTGATAAATAGTGAGTAAGTTGAGAAATTTTGAAGAAGAATTGGCCATGTTGTGAATCATGGCCAAAGAACCATAGACAGCCATGGCCATAGCTGCACAGGACTGGCGCAATACACAGGAAAACCTCTGCAGACAGATCATAAATTTTCTTCATTTAACACCTATTCCTTAATGCTTACAATGATTAAATACTACAAGAAGGGTTTTATCCGCCTAAAATGCATAAGGATGGACACGGAGATCAAATATTTGCCAAGAATTCGACGTATTCATAATTGAAGAGGCGAGGAGGCTGCAGTGGCTGCCACAAATCAATTTTCTGTAAATACGATGCCACAACTGGCACAAAAATCACTTCGCACGCTCAAATAAATGCGTATTTCAACATAAAACTTACCTGTGAGAGAGCTACGAGAAGTGATAAAATGGAACCTATCCGTAGGAGCTCCATTTTGGAGGTAAAGTCCAAGAAACAGGCGAGAAAATGTGTCGATCCGGCGACCGATCTTCTTAATGCCGTGCTCTGGCTTTCCAAAATGACGTCACTGGCCCATGACCTCTGAGACGAGCTCTCTCATTGGTCAGCTTCCTTCAGCTCCAAATGCATCAATTGCTTATCATTAAATAACTAACTACAAAATAACATTAATTTATATTCGAGAAAATTACATAACACTAAACAAACAATTATAAATAATGTTTCAAGTCGAACCAAGCAATTTATGCCCCGGTTACTACATTCATAACATTAATTGATGAGCCAATCAGAGAGAGTCTTATGGCCTCCATTAGGCACAACTGAGCATCTTTTCTGCGCAGATTAGATCCCTGACGTCACTGACAAGCATGGCGCTGAAAACAACCCCTTGATCGGGTGAGTACCTGCAACATATTGTCACCTTTTTCTGCAAGCATAAACCCTGGATTTTTATGCCGCTTGGTCAAGACGTCGGACAGACATTTTGCATACTTCAGTAGCGCACACGAGCAAGGCTATGTTGTACTTTTCTCAAAAGCAGCGGTTGAACCGTTTGACAGCTGTTTGTGTACATTCACAACCAATGCAAAAATATAGACTGTGCAGCATTGCAGGGCTGTACTACTAAAACTGCTGCAACAAACAGTAGAATTGAATGTTTTTCACGTCTTCAATTTTACAATGCATTTAGATATGAATTAAGCCTGTGAAGTCAATTCATGTAAAGCCCATTAAAAATCCAATAAATGCTAGCCTGCATTTTGTATTAACAATAGATCTACATCAATAGGATCAAACTGTATTACACAGTGGTGTACATAAACCATATGTCAAAATTGCATGTAAATAGAAGATTTTTATCGCTGTTTATGGAAATTATATTGGAGCTGGCTGTAACGATATTACACCTGTCAGAAATCTGTCCTCGTGGTTTAAAAATAGATCGGACAGAAAAGCCTGCAATGCAGTCGACAGGTTAGTTGCTGTAGTGCTATGACAGTACATTAGATATTATAGAAAATAATAAAATGAAAAATACACATTGGATGCTACAAATCCATATTGTAACTATTTTGCACAGGCTAAAACAGAAACTTAAACAATAATTAAAAACTTATGGTGTCAGGCTTCTTCTTCGTTTCAGGCTTCTTCTACATTCCATATTCAATGAATAAAATGTCCATCGTCTGTTTTCAGTTGTCAAGCTAATTTCTCAGCTGCTACAAGTGTAAGAGCCACAGAGAGACTGTTTGAATTCAGAGAGGACTTCCATAATCTGTTGGTTCCGGCCACCAAATAACTTTTACCAATCAACAATGGAAGATGATGAGAAAACAGCGATTAAGAGATCGTTCAGTCGAGAACTTAACGAAGCCACATCACCCCCTCCGATACCCCGACCATGGCATCAGAAGATTCCGAAGAGATACATCATGGCCATCATGGCTTTCTTGGGATTCTGTGAGTCAAAATACCTGTACAGTCATTTTAATAATATTTATTACATTAAATTTTAATCTGTATAATTTGCATTGCTGTAAAGTTAAATCAAATTTATTGACATTTTTCTGACATTAAAGAGGCTCATCATTATACATAATTAATTGCCTAAAAAAAGGAAACCCCTATATTGGGCGTAATTGCCTTTAGAATATAACAATGTGTTATAACTGTTATATATATGTACGACTCCAAGGTTGCCTCTTTTTTCTTTCTTTTTTTGTATAAATGGCAGCTTATAAACTTTCAGTCAGTCAGTATGAGCCGCATATAATACAATATACCTCAAAAACGAAAGAGAAAAACAACAAAAAATTGTCTGGTGCGTTACATATGAAGTATTTGGAAAGCAAAAGCTGACAAAAGTGAAAGTAGATATGAACAAATATGTTACCAGAATCTAAACAAACAATTTTAAAGCATGCTAACCTTCCATCTCCTCTCAGTTCAGAGACTAGAGGCGGATATTAAGAATATAAACTTTGAATTTGAGATATGACAGTGACATAGCGTGCATGGTGTACCAAAACTGAAAGATGGATCTAATCACTAATCTCTTCATGTGACTTTGCATACTTTCCAAGCAATGTTTTATGTTTGTTACAAGCACTTTAAAGATCTTTACATAAAAACCTACCTATATAAATAGCCCTGCACGAGGAGAGATTCACGCAGTGTGATGTGCCTCACAAATACTCAGAACGAAAAAAAAGAAGTCACCGAGAAAACCGTCAAAATATTTCAAATATTACCACAGAAATTAAGACAAAGATGATCACCTTAGACTAGGGTATGACAAACACCAAGAGATGATCAATGCAAAGTGTGACAAACAAAACTTTGTAGCAAGAATCAAGCGCGCTTCCCTGGTTAATGCATGGCTATATACTGTACAATTAATTTCATAAAATATGGTCGACTCTAGACAGCTGTAGCAACCTATTTCTGACTGTAGCTCTCACTGGCCAAAGCCAACTGCTTCTGTCCTACCACCACTGAAAAATATAAACCTTGATAAATCATTTGCAACTAAGACATGCAGCTTTTCTACAAAAAATGACAAATGTACGTTCCTTTACTTATGCACCAGATGGTGCTGCTTGTACTTTTAGATCAACATTTGAGAAGCCAGCTATAGCCAGGCATTTCCATTTAGTGGCAGGTAGCATCGTATATCAGAAGTTGTCCAGTTTTAATTTAACTGGCCGTTTTTTATGAAACTAACTGTATATAATCAGGGACATTCTTCACCCTAACCCCGCCCCCCTGGAAAGGAAAAAATTTGAACCCTCAAATAAATTCAGAAATAATTTGCAAGAAGCACATTCAAGAAGTAATCCCACCGGCACCCAAAAGTCTCTCGCTCCCCTCAGAAGTATTAATACTTACAGGAAACCTCTTAATCGAGTTATGTCATGTCATCTTATGTTATGTTATGTAGCAGCAGTTACATTAAATCATTAATTAGGAAAGGAACTTATAAGTGGAATCTTTTATTTGGACAGCATAGACATATATATGTATATGTCTCAATTATGACGCTAGCATGGGTGGCCCTTGTATATCAAAAAAGCATAGTGTGAAATATAGTGTGTTGCATGCAGTGTTATTTAGCTGACATGCATAGCAATTTTCTCCTCTACATTCAGTTGTGTATGCTCTTCATAACAATTACAACAATATTTAATACTAGTAAGAGTTAAAGCGGAATATGAGTCACTGAAGAGATAGCAAGGGTTAATAGCAGACAGTGGTGGGTGGACAACTCCGCTTGAAAGACAGGCTGACTCAGCCTTTAATGGAATACTCTGCCATCCCGAATGAACGCGTATTGTAAAGTCTATGCTGGGGCAAGTAAATACTCCACCATGGGGTAAATGTGTAACGTTGTGTAGGCTCCAGACATTATCTTCTCATTTTAACAGAATTTTTAATGACCAATTTGTGACAAAATAAGCAATTTATGCTCGTGGAAGGAATCGGGATACTAGACAATATTTAATACCAAAATATTTGTCACATGATATCTCAATACATATACTATATTGTTTTGATCGAGTTCTTCATTAATTTATAATAGCTGTTTAAGCATATACCTTCATTTTATGGAATAAACCTTCAGTAATTTCCTAAACCCAGCTGTCATGAAGTTCTCTGAGGTGATAAACCAAAACATTCAAAGTCACACATTATCTCTTCCTCTGGTATTAGAATGAAAGTTTGATCATGTATATTCATGGGGTGTTGAAGGTATTTTTGTTCAATTTTTTTTTAACTCTTAATGTTATTCAGCGGCACTGTGCCCTCATTAATTAACGATTTTATATCATTTTGCATTGAGTGAATGTTTGATTGTTTCGTCAATTTGTTTAACCCTAAGTTTTTTCAGTAGTATCTTAAACTCTTTACCTATTTCCTTTTTTGAACTTTTTTTGCAGGCAACATCTACGCCCTGAGGGTGAACCTGAGCGTCGCCATCGTTGCCATGGTAGCAAACCAGACTGTTGACATCAATGGAACACTCTACCTGGTAATTATGCCTTCTTTTCTTAGATTAGAAAAATTATCAGGAATAAAAGGTACATAGATCTGATTGAGAAATCACTTTAAAAAATCTTAAATTAGTCTATCACAGCTGATCAATCCCTTCACTTGATCTTGATGGCTTCCACAGATAAAATGAAGAAGTTTCTTAATGTTTTATTATCCAGATATAGCAGGTGTCCCAACGTACCCTATGACCAGGCCTATGTTCCAATGGGCCCCCCATCTCCCTTACTTCAGTGGTACATGTACCCACTTTAAGACCACCTCACTATTAAGACCCCCTCGATATTAAGACCACATCACTATTAAGATCACCTCACTATAAAGAATATCTCACTATTAAGGCCACCTCACTACTAAGACTATCTCACTATTAAGGCCACCTCACTATAAATACTATCTCACTATTAAGACCACCTTACTACTAAGACTATCTCACTATAAAGGCCACCCTAATATAAGCACAACCTCATCATTAAGACCACCCATTATGGACCGAAGTGTATCGCCCCCTCATTGACCTAGATCACAAGCAACATTAGCTGGACATTGATACAACATCAGCCAACAAACAATGAGGGGTGGGTGGCCTAGCTTAGTGGTAGTGCGCTGGGCTTCCAACAACTTGGTCCTGGGTTCAATTGCCGTTGGAGCCTAAGTTGGATGGCTGTTTCATCCTTTCTCTCATTGCCATGGTCCCTGCCTGTCCTAATTAACCCAACAGGTGCAGAAATACGAGATGTAAAGCCCTAATCAACCCACCCATCCACCCTGCACCACAAGTGATCTTAAAAGGGAGGTGACACTGCACTAACACCAATGATGCAATTGGATTAGCACAGTATTGAGCAGATCTTTTCTTGTATACACTATGAAGACTTGAGTTCACTAGTCAATCCATATAGCTGGGAACTATTGGCCACTAGGTGAACACTATTGATTTTCCCAAATGACATTTAACCAATCAAATCCCGCAGTCACTCTAAAGTGGCTCTGATTGGGAGTCCATTTGTTAAATCTTCCAAGGTCAAATGAAGGTCTAGTGGGGTAAGTCAAGGTCATCCAGAAAACATTTAAAGCAATTACACGGTGAAACCCCCTGAAAGACCACATTGCTTTTAACCATTTTACTCAGATACACTGTACATATATCAAATGTGTGTATATATGAATAAGCCTATCTACATTTCAGACTTAACCGTCTAAGTCAGAAATTCTATTTCCAAGGGCCTTATTCATATCTATGAAACAAATGTACAAATTTCCAATTATTTGAACCAAAATGGTATTTAAGTTAAAAGTGTATATTTATTGCAGAGACTTCTACTGTTTACTGCTATTTATCTAGTTGGTTTGGTTCATGAGAGAATATTCATTCATTGGGGGAGAGAGGTGTGAGGAACAGTGAAATCTGTTTAACCCAGGACCATGACTATTATAACTGTCAATTCATAGACCCAGCTTTAATAAATGTATCTTTGCAGATTAGAATATTCTACCTCAACGTTACATTATAGCGAGCAAAATGTAGCCTGGGAATGGTCTACATAGCATAGATAGTGGTTAAGGCAGGGTTAAATCCGCTTAAGGTCCTTAGTTCGAGGCAGAAATAATGATGAGCTTATAAGGCTTAGATGGAGTCCACATCATGTTACACATAGGTGGGGTCTTTTACTCGCTTCAGCATAGACACGCGAGTACAAGGCACCTCAAATTTAACATCGCATGCGATCGACATCCAGCTGCTGGGATGTAGCTCGTGAAGAGTGCCTGGGCCGGGGATCAGACCCGGGACCTTCAGCAGAGCTGGCCAATATGCGGAATTGGCAGACGCATTAACCATCAAGTAGAGAGGAGAGAACACTATAGGAGTGGCTGTAATTCGCATTGTCACCCCGAACTCTTTGGCTTCCTTTCTGATCACCCTGCTGGTTCCATCATTAACTACTGTCTCCATGGCAACTGGTGACTCAGGAATACGCAGGGCTTTAGAATGTTGTTCACTTTATTCTCTCGATGGCTTTAAAGCATCATGGAAGGATTTTTCTCAATCCATTCTGAAGCTTTTAGTCATCAAAGGAAAGAAGAGAACAGGCAGAAAGAACAACATGAGATGAAAACTATAATGATGAGGTCTCTTCCTCCACCTCCTCCTCCTGCTCTTCCTGTAACGTATAATATTCACAACGATTTCAATGGAAACTTCTTTCCAAATCATGGAAACTGATGTAATCCTCACTAAAAAACTAAACAAATAAAGATTAAATTAAAATACAAAAAAAGTTCTGTGATGTGGCTGGCAGTTATTTGAAAAAGAAATTTTAGGAAAGTAAAGAAGAATGCCAATATACACAATTATAAATTTTTTTATTTTAAAATAACATAATAATTCTTAAAATAAATAGTCATGGGCCAACTATGTGTACATATAGACATTTGAATGGGAAAACATAGATAGTTTAGTATATGATGATTTATTTCCGCAGCAGGAATGTATACAAAATGTTAACATTGAAGTCATGAAAGAACTTGTGGCCCATTCCTTCCTTCCTTCCTTCCTTCCTTCCTTCCTTCCTTCCTTCCTTCCTTCCTTCCTTCCTTCCTTCCTTCCTTCCTTCCTTCCTTCCTTCCTTCCTTCCTTCCTTTGTATGGTCCTTCTTTCCTTCTTCCTTCCTATGTTCTTTCCTTCCTTCCTTCCTTTGTTCATTTGTTCCTTCCTTCGTTCGTTCCTTCATTCCTTCCTTTCTTGGGGGGAATGTCACCATGGCAACTGCTAGCACAAAGAGCATCGTCCTAAGAAGTCTCAGAAAGAGGCTGCCTTGCCAATTGTTCCTGTCAAGTGATGGTTGGCCTGCTGGTCGTCTGGTTGCCATGGTAATTGCATCACTGACACTGCAGCCTAACTTGCTGGTGTCCTAGCTCCGGAACTGTGGAAACATATTATCTCCATAATGTATTTTGCATACAGCATGATATAACGTCTGCCCACAAAAAAGGAATGTGTTGTGCAAGATATAAACCATAAAAATGGCGCTCGTGCAAGGTGTTATAGCCTTGTTCTTGAATTTAGCTTGATCGAGTGAAAGTACTCTTGTAAAAGTCCTCCTCTAGCTATGTATGGGATCATAATACTTAAGCCAGGATGGATGGCCCCAGTTGTGCAGTTCAATATAACAGTATTCAAAATATCTTATAGGTCTAATATACAGTGGTGACAAAAAAGTGGTTCTGCTCATCCATTAACTTAAAAATTAATTTCTAATTTTGGGCTTTGTCTACCTATGTTCCTATGTATGGACAATGCCAGGGCACTTGATGAAGTCAATTAGTATGATTAAACTCCTCTTGAATGTTTCAGCACAGCGTATATTCTTCATTTAAACTGCTTCAATGGTGTGCAAAAACTTGTATACATCACCGCATATATAATGTCTGCAAAAAAAGTAGAGACCGAAAGCTATATTCCATTTCTGGAAATGTTTATTCAAGCTGAAATGTGCTATGCCAGCAAAATGCAAGTGATGTCAGTTATGCATTTGTCTATTGTCTAAAACTGTCAATGTCTCAATGTTTGTCTGAAGCCAGAGGCAGATGTAATGATGAGATGATAAGGCTTGGACTTGGGCGTCCACACCATGTCACACATTTACCCCATGGGTTGGGTCTTTTACTCGTGTCAGCATAGACACCAAGTACAAGGCACATCCAATTTAACGTCTCATGCGATCGACATCCAGCGGCTGGGATGTAGCTCATGAAGAGTGCCTGGCGGGCCAGAGATAATGCCTGGGACCTTCAGCAGAGCTTGCCAATATGGGATTGGCATATATTTCAACCATTAGGCCACCCAGCTGGTTTTTTGGTCTTATATAAATATCATTATTTTGAAATAATTTCTCATATTTCAGAGACAAGAATTTCCATGGGACAGCAAGACCCAGGGACTAGTGCTTGGATCTTTCTTCTATGGATACATCCTATCCCAGATACCAGGAGGTTTGTTAATAACTGACGATTCAATTTGAATTTTGTGCAGTACAACTCTATGAATTTCAAATTATTTTGTCATTTAGGAGGTTTATTTGGCTAGACCACTAATGGTGTCCCGCACTACTCGCTGCTAAATTAATCAAAAACTAATTATAATTCTCATTTTATTTTTTACTACCAAATGCAGCAGCCTAAGCATAATTATTTGGGCAAATTTACATAACACTTGGAATCAACAAAATTCACCACAATCAGGAAAATTCCCCACCACAATTTTTAAATTCCAGTAGCTGATTTTGTCGGCACCATCTGTAAATTTTGTAAAATGGAAACCCCGGAAATTATGCATTTTACAGTTTGTTACCAGATTATTTGTTTTGTAGCTAATTTTGTACTTCATTAACAATGTTTTTATTTATTTTTTAATTAAACGCTGTAGTTAATTTTGAATCATTTTGAGGGGGTGGCGAATTTAACGGATGCTGAGTGTAAAACAAAAGGGGGGCAGTTCAGATTTCAAGAGGTGATTCCGTTTAATTTCTTTATTATATTCCCCAAGGTTGGATGGCTGGCTACTTCGGGGGCAAGTACATCTTTGGAGGGGGTGTACTCGGAACAGCTCTTCTGACAATCGTCACCCCTCCCATCGCAAGACACAGTGTGTATCTGCTGGTCGCCATTAGAGTTTTTGAAGGTCTACTGGAGGTAATCCTTTTGCCATTCAAAATACTTTTCTAACCATGAAGATATGATTTTTCTTTTTTTCATCTAATAAATCATTTTTCGTAATTCTTTCAATGTCTTTCCCTGCATGGTTGTTTTTAATTTAAGTTTTGAATCCAACTATCATATGTCTGGAATATATCTGGTAACTTTCAGATCTTTACATACAGTATATGAATAGTGGATGGAAACAGACCAATAAACTGTTTACTGGCCAAAGTTGGTGACACCAGAGACACTGGTGATACCTTGTGGTACTCCTTTGCACTGACTAGTGCTGCCCTCTGTTGGATGTGTTTTACTGCTGTTCTTGATGACAACGTCTACTGTATAATATATATATATATAATTTTTATTGACAGTAAAATATCATCCATGATATATATGTCATAAATAAAATAAAGAACATAAAATACAGGAATACAGAAAATACAGAAATGTTCAAATAAAATTTGTAAACTAGATAAGCATATGTTATACTAGTAACGCGGTTCCAGCCACCAGACTTAATTTTTTTTAATAATGATTATAGTAACATCTATGTATGTATACTGTAGAGTGTCAGAAGATGGAGAACATATAACTCACATATCAATATCAATTAAGAATTTTCCCAGGCACCTCAGTAGCTCAGATCCCTTTGAGCACATGATAGATATAAATTTATTGGTTTCATTCATTATGTCAAAATCATATATGTAAACTCTAGCTAGATCAAACAGTCGTAGGCGAAGTGGTGTGTTATTTGGACATATTATTAATCAGTGTATCTCATCCTCAACTTCATTTAAGTTACATTTTGTACATAGTCTCTCTTCTACAGGTATTAATGGTCGTTCATGTCTACCTATAATGCATGCAAAAATTTGTTTTATTTTCATGTAAAGAGTTTTAATTGTGCAATTATATTTTACCATTGTTCTTGATTACAATGTCTACTGTATAATGCATGCAAAACTTTTCTTTTATTTTCATGTAAAGTGTTTTAATTGTTTCCGTGTGGCTGTCTTCCTGCACTCCATTTTTCACAATGGCTTAGCCTCAAGGTAATTCCAAGTCAAGTTTCAAGGGTGTCTGTTATGATTATATGGTGTTTTATTCCTATGTATATATATTTTTCTATCAGTGTGCGCATGAACATATCATATACATGAACAACATAAGTTTGAATTATCTTGAATTTGTTTAGGAACTTAAAATTTATTTATGAAATTTTCTGTAATTTGTGCAATTAAGTGTAATAATAGGAATAGGATAAACCATGTGCCAAGAACTTTATAATTTCAGCAAATGTACTGTATTTAGCCATTGTAATTTCAGTAAATGTACGAGCTGTATTTAGCCATTGTAATTTCAGTAAATGTACGAGCTGTATTTAGCCATTGTAATTTCAGTAAATGTACTAGCTGTATTTAGCCATTGTAATTTCAGCAAATGTACTGTATTTAGCCATTGTTTAATCGTGCACATTTTGTGAGAGCATCGCTTAAACTAATAGGTAATTTGTTTTATTAATTCAGGGAGTAACGTACCCCTCCATGCATGCCATATGGTGCAAATGGGCTCCTCCTTTAGAAAGAAGTCGTTTGGCTACCATTGCATTTTCAGGTAAGGTTGATTTTGAAGACGGTCACAAGAAACAGAATAATTCATAATTGTGTACTATTGTCTTAAAGCAAATACACTACCGTAACAGAGGGTATTATCGACAGGGTCGGTATTATCAACACTTAAGTTAGTTTGTTAACAAAATTGTTAACATTCTAATGTAATACCCGCCCGGTCAATAATACTCTCCGTTACGGTACTTCCGAATCTCCCAAACTGAATTTTTGTGTATATTTAAATATCTATTTTACGGCTACCTGTCTGAAATGAAATGGCCACATTTATAGATGTTCCTGTATGACTACTTATCATCGGTTTCACTGTCTAGCGTCATTATGTATATTTTTGTTTCCCATATCCAGGTTCCTATGTTGGGACAGTGATAGCGCTCCCATTATGTGGGGTTATAGCAGACACCATAGGATGGGCCTGGGTCTTCTATATATTTGGTAAGTATTCTTCTTCTTCTACTTCTGCTATACTACTTCTTCTACTTCATCATCATCATCATCATCTTCTACTTCTTCATCATCATCATCATCTTCTACTTCTTCATCATCATCGTCATCTTCTACTTCTTCTTCCACTGCTATATCTTTTTTCTTGTTCTTCTATTTTTTCTGTTTCTTCGTGTTATTCTTCTTTATTCTTCTTCTTCTTGTTCTTCATCTTCTCATTTCTTCTTCTTCTTTATTCTTCTTCTTCTTGTTCTTCATCTTCTCATTTCTTCTTCTTCTTTATTCTTCTTCTTCTTGTTCTTCATCTTCTCATTTCTTCTTCTTCTTCTTTATTCTTCTTGTTCTTCATCTTCTCATTTCTTCTTCTTCTTTATTCTTCTTCTTCTTGTTCTTCATCTTCTCATTTCTTCTTCTTCTTCTTTATTCTTCTTCTTGTTCTTCATCTTCTCCTCCTTTATTCTTCTTTTCCTTTTTTCTTCTACTTTTTCTTCATCTTTCCTTCTTCATTCTTCTTCTTTCATTCTTATTCTCCTTTCTTCTTCTTTCCTTCTCTTTCTTCCTTCTTCTTTCATCCTCCTTTTGTTCTGCTTCTTTTACTTCTTTCTTTTCTTATTAATCCTTCTTTTTCTCTTCTTTTTCTTCTTCTTTCTTCTTCTTATTTTCCTTCTGCTTCTCCTTAAAATTGTGTCTATAAAATATCCGTCACTCCAAAATATTCTGGGAAAACCGCATGTACTTTTAAACCTGCATTTTCTGTTTTAAAAAATTAGTAATATTGATCGCACTAATATATTATTTGTTTTCAATAAAATAGCATTACAACTCTAACAAGATATTGAGATTTTCTGAAAAAAAAAAAATATGGTCGTATAAAAAATATATTTTATTTCAAATTTGATTGGGTCTATAATTAACTAGAAAAAAAAAAGTGCTTTGTTTTTAAAAACGAGAATATCAGTCACGAGAAAATTATTGTCTTTCTTTTAAAAAGAAATGACTATCAGGCACAACAAAAATTACATCCATTATTTTAGGGAATTACAGGGAATTAAAGCCACAACCAAAATATTGTCTTTTTAAAATTTTAAATATCAGTCACAAGAAACCTATTCTGCATTTCTAGTATGTCAGTCAAACTGAATATAATCTCTCTATCAAAATAAAATGTAGTTTAAAGACATTTTGTATTTTCATCCTGGTAGTCATGGCAACCAAGTATAACACTCAAGTAAAGCGTAATGATTCTGATGCATGTATTTTTGTTACTTACGCAGGAATCATTGGCGTAGTGTGGTACCTTGCCTGGGTCTATTTTGTGACCGAAGGGCCGGCTGACCATCCAACCGTGTCGCAGGAAGAGCTCGAATTCATTCAACACAGCATCGGATTCACCCAAGAACAGGCTAAGGTGATAAAAACAGACAGAGGGTTAAAAAATAAGCAGATATACACATAATACACTCGGCGACAGTGAAATTCACCACGACAACGAGATTCGCCACTAAAAGTAAAGTGCAATTAAGACTTCCTAGATGGTTCTCGGAGTGACAAAACATTGTCAATGATGTAAACAATTAGTTTTCTAACACATCATGAACTTTCAAGGTGTATAATTAAGTTTTAAGGGGGTGGCGAATTTCGTTGTCGTGGCGAATTTCACTGTCGCCGAGTGTATAGAGACAGACGTTACAAGACAGGACATCATTGAATACGGACAGACTGACAAAAGGATACAAATACAAGGAAGCAGATAGACACATATATACCATAAAGGATGGTATATTCGACAGGGCGGTTATTATCGACAATTAAATTGGTTTGTTAACAAAATTGTTAACATTCTAATGTGAGTGTCGATAACACCTGCCCTGTGGATAATACCCTCCTTTACGGTAGAGACAGCTAGACAGACAGACAGACATAATAACAATTTTGTTTACAAAGTACTCCATGACATGGCAAAACCTTCATTCTTCACTAGGCAGATTACGCCATATGAGATGAGAGATAATCTTAAGCTAGTGAAGCCTATTTACAACACTATCCAATATGGTTTCAGGTCTATTATGTATCAAGGTGCTATGATTTGGAATTCTTTACCTGTTGAATTAAAAGAAGTAGATGAATTAGCTAAGTTATTAAGACGTAATTCCTTTGAAAGGTGTAATTGTGGATCATGCAAAATAATTTATGATCATTGCGTAGTTCAGTCATAATCTCATTCTAATCATCTGTATATATATCTTCTTTCATTGTTATTGTTATTTTTACCAATCGGCTTAAAGCTTTATAGCTTATGTTTTATTGTTTTGTCTTGCACCTCCGACTATAAATAAAGTTTTATCTTATCTTATCTTATGATAAGACAGGACAGACAGACAGAAGGTTGTAGAGATCGATAGAAAATGTTGGATATGCTTAAGATTAATAGAACAACGTTCACACTTCACATGATTATATTGTCGATCAGTAAAAACATACATGTCGGAAGTTAGCCGCTCAGGGAGATTTTAATTTTCTAAGTGCTATTTGCATTTATATATGTTTTCAATGAGTAAAAAATGCTGGTGAAAGGCATTTTCGAATATTTCGAGTGTAATATTATTTTCATTCTGTTGCCAGGGTATCGTAGCCCCATGGAAGGAAATCTTTCTATCCATCCCCGTGTGGGCTGTCGTCATGGCGCACTTGACCGAGAACTGGGGGTTTTACACACTGCTGACTGAATTACCTACCTTCCTCAAAGATGTATTCCACTATAATCTCTATCAGGTATATGGCCATAATAATGCCAATTATGCTTCTCGATTAAGTAATTAAAAGAACAGAATATATATATATATATGCTGCTCAAGTAACAGACATATTCCTATATCAGGTATAGCTATATGCGTATTCCAAATATGTTTCTTGAAATATGCTGGGCTTCCTACCACTGGGTCCCGGGTTCAATTCCCGGTCGAGCCTAAGTTGGATGACTGTTTCATCCCTCATTTCATTGCCATGGTCCATACCTGTCCTAATTAGCCCAATAGGTGCAGACATACAGGACATATAGCCCTATAATCCGCATACCCACCCACAATTCTTTAAATATTTGAAATAACAAAAAATGTCACACTTTATTGGGTATCTACACTTTCAAAATTTTGAGCTATTGTATTGTGTTAAATACCACAGCAGCCAGACACGTTGGTTGGGAGTTAAAATCTTTTATTAGATACTGAGCATGCTCACACATCTATTCAGTTGTAGTATGACTATGTTCATGAGATGTGGAGACACTCCATAATTATCGACAAATCAAACTAATATTATTAATGATATGACAATTACATGAAATTAATTTATTTGACCCAAAACTTAATTACAATGATGGGGGATTAGATTACAGACAAAGAATCATAGAGGGTTAATTAAGGGACACCCATTTTGTCTCAATAGCGAATTTTCACGGATAGTTCTCTGTATTTCCACCAGGTGGCTAAAACAGAATACTGCAATTCTATTGGCTGAACAAGTTCCCGCCCTTGGCTGTGATTGGCTGAAGCAAAATGCATCCTAGCAGCAGTATTTTTAGTGCATTTTAATGTATATATGACATCTTATCATTTAATTGATTTTAGTTATTTCCCAGAGAAAATTATCTCTATGTCGCTTAAGCCCACAGACCTATTGTCACACTACAATGGAGTGTGACAATGATTAGCAGTGCTATTCCTCTCCCAATAGCTGTGAACGGCTGAGTTAAACAATTCAAAAAGGTGTTTCCCGCCACTGTGACCATGTGACCAACGCTACAGTCATGCACCATAGTGCACTAGATCCTCATTCCTCTCTCAGCCGGCCAAGCAGCCACATGCTTGGTCGGCTTTTTAGTTGTTTTGGTTGAGTTTCACGTCATCTCCGGAAGATTTCAGGCTTTTGTTTAAAGATGTTTCTTTCAGATATTCATTCATTCTTCACAAAGGTAAGTATGATGCTTTTTAGCCTGTATTTCCGGAGATTGGACACGATTCAGTTATGAACGTGGCAGCTTAATGAGTGTTGTCGTTCGCTTGTAAGCAACTTGTCACTCGCTGTCCAAGATTCTATTAAGCTTAGATCTTGGAATACGCTTAGTCAATCGTGAGCTTTGGGGAATCTGCACTGTCATTCGCTTGTTGATTTCTCGCTCTACTGCTGCATCATCTGACAAGCAATCTAAGATTTCTGCCACTCTTCGGGCTGGGGAGGCTGGACGACAACGCACTACACCGGCATTACGTTAGTCTTCCCCGAATATCACCCACCTGCCATTGATTAGGAAATCTCCTTTTCAATTGGTTCCAGAACGACAGGATTCAGCATCCAGCTATATATAACGAAGTGGCACCTGGAGTTTGTCATTCGCTTGAAGCCAAGTCGTGACTCTCCAGCTGATATCGCTTTCGATTTGACGTCTTACTACTACTACATCATGTCTGATAAGCAATCTAAGATTTCTGCCACTCTTCGGGCCGGGGAGGCTGTACGACAACGCATACACCGGCATTACATTCGTCTTCCCCGAATATCGCCCACCTGCCATTGATTAGGAAATCTCCTTTTTCAATTGGTTCCAGAATAATGAAGTGGTGCCTGGAGTTTGTCATTCGCTTGATAGCCAAGTCCTGACTCTCCAGCTGATATCACTTTCAATTTGACGTCTTACTACTGCTACATCATGTCTGATAAGCAAACTAAGATTTCTGCCATGCTTCGGGCCGGGGAAGTTCTACGATAATGCATTAAAACCGTCGTTACATTCGTCTGCCCCGAATATCGCCCATCCGCCATTGATTAGGACATCTCCTTTTCAATGAAATCCAGCTCCTGGAGGCAACATTCCGGCCATGGGAACTGATAGGACCACAATGTTGGGGAAATCTCCCTGTCACAGATCGTCTACAGTCGTCCCTGTCATCGCTCACCTTCCAGAAACATAGACCACCATGCGGCATCACCTCAGTTTCTTAGGTCAGTAGCTACAAACGCTCGTCGCAGGTCGCCCTCACCTTACAGAAGGTGCCACTGCAGCAGAGGGAGGTATCAGAACGACTCACGCCGGTCCCGTTCTGTTTCTCCTAGGCACAGAAGAGACTTGCCTGTCAATCAATGGGAACAGTCACCCTGAGGATCTGTGTTTGACCGTCTGGGCACTAGTTCCAATGCCTCTTCTCTGTTGCCTGACAGAAAACTAGCAGATATGGACGCCGAGCCAGACCAGGCTGAGACGAGATGGTCCACCCTTGTAGTTCTGGGTATGCTTTTTGCGGGGTCGCAACCACCCCAGCAAATACAGCCCACCGCTTCTTCAGAAGGTCTCTTAGCCTCATCAGAGCCCGAAGAGAGATCTTCCTTCACCTTCCCACCGTCAAAAGGAGTAGTGGATTCCCTAAACAGGGCATTCCAGCACTTCACTTCGGTCCTGGATATCCAAACCTTCAACCCAGAGGACCTCCCTAGTGAAGCTTCTACAGGCAACTGCATTTCCAAGTTTGCTAGAGGTTTCAGTGCAAGATTCCATGGTGGTTACAACTCAGTGCAGTCCGCTAAACCTTCAGCTGAGGAGTTGTCCTATCTGAGGTCATCGGCCAACCCATCGGTGCCTGTGTCAAAACTGGCCGACACCCAGACCATCCAAACCTGGGCAGCACTGAGATCATCGTTTTCTGCTGGCAGTGTACTGTGTAGGCTGTCAAAGGAGGAAAGAGAGCATGCAGTCTTGTCTTCTCTTTCGCACAGCCACCACAGAAAGAACCAGAGCCAGACCAGCCAACGGCCGACCGCACAACAGCAGCCAAACTACACTTCTCAACCTCGAAAGTCTAGTTTCAGGCAGCAGCAGCCCAGACAACAGCCGAAGGGGCCAACCAGGCAGAACTTCCTTAAGTCCAGCAAGTCTCAGTCTTTCCAGCAATCTTCACAGCGTAGACAGAGGTTTGGTCGTTCTTCCCACTCCCACTGAATCCACGCCAGTGGGAGGATGGCTACTTTACTACTTGCAAGAATGGTCCACCCTGGACCTAACCAACTGGCACAGGAAACTACTTTAAACCGGCCTCGCTCTGAATTTCATGTTTCTCCCACCACTCACCATGAGTCCCAAACCGGTACATCTACCGAAGGACAACTCCAGAAGATCGGTACTTCTCACAGAAGTAGAAGCACTTATCCGAAAGCAAGCGTTAGAACAGGTCACAAGCTTTTCTCAGGCTTTTATGCTCACCTGTTCACCGTTCCAAAGAAGTCAGGAGGTTTCCGACCAGTAACAGACCTCATGGCTCTCAACAGACACATTCGCTGTCCACCCTTTCATATGGAGACAGACCGTTCCATCAGGTCTCAAATTCAACAAGGAGAATGGACGACAAGCATAGACTTTCCAGATGCCTACCTTCACGTACCAGTGGCACCAGAATTTTGAAAATATCTAAGGCTCCACATTTTAGGCAAGACGTACCAGTTCAAGGCCATGGGCCTCGGCCTGAATATCACCCCAAGAGTGTTCACGAAACTACTGGTTCCAGTAGCTTCGTTCCTCAGGTGCAGGGGCATCCACCTGCACTAATATCTCGACGACTGGCTGATACGAGGACCACCACCCCAGATCGTCGAATCACACACCCAAGAGGCTCTGCATTTATTCAGCAGACTGGGTTTACTAGCGAATCTACAGAAGTCCGACCTGATTCCCCGGACACGCTTCACTTTTCTGGGGATGGACATAGACTCATAGAGTCATGGAGTCGTCCCACAGAATCAGAAATTACAAAGATTTCGGGCCATAGTCAAATTGTTACTGAAATCTCAGTCAACAAAAGTCTGACATCTTCTCTCGCTGATAGGTCTCCTGAACCATGCCTCGCATCAGACCGTTACAGCTATATGTGAGAGCTTGGACACCCAATCTCAAGGAATTGATAGACATCTCGATTCCTCTGCAACCAGTTTTCCATCAAGCCATACTCTGGTGGGAAAACGGATCTTGCCTCGCAGCAGGAGTCCCGCCACACTCTGCTCAACCGGACATAACCATATCCACCGAGGCAAGCCTCCAAGGTTGGGGAGCATTCCTGGAAGGTCACCAATGTTCAGGAAAATGGACGTACCAAGAATCTCTACTACCCTTGACCGTATTAGAGCTTCGAGCTGTCCTCCGAAGCTTGATAGCACTCCAACAGTTAGTCCAAGGCATAACATTACATCTCCTGTGCGACAACACAACGGGGGTTGCTTACATCAGGAACGAAGGAGGAACTCGTTCTGTACTCAGTTTTTTCCAAGATCCATCAAGAGTTTCCAAATCTGGAAACAGATCTATTCGCAACTCAGTGCAACAATCAGTTGCCACAATATGTCAGCCCATGCCCAGAACCAGTGGCATGGAGGATAGACGCCCTGTGGGAACCAGGGACAGCTTATGCCTACCCACCTACCAAGCTACTGCCAGAAGTGTTGAGGAAACTCCGACAATCTCCTACGAGATTAGTCCTCTGACATGTCTTTTCTTCCTGGTGTGAAGAGAGAGATCATGATACCACTGTTCAGCAGATCGCTGACTTCTTAGTCGACCTCTTTGAAGTCAGAAATCTTGCCCCTAAGACAATCGCTAACTACAGGTCTTGTATTGCCTCAACCTTTGGTTCCATTGACGGCGTACCAGTATCACTTCATCCGTGCCTATCGAAACTCATCTAGGCTTTTATACTTCCTGCACAGTAGAACGCCCAGGGTCCCGGAATGGGACCTTTCCAAAGTGCTAAGGACACTCAGATCTGAAGACTTCGAACCCCCTAGTTGGGATTCCTCAACTAGTAGAATGAGGTGCACTTGGAAAAACAGTCTTCCTCTTGGCCTCAGCTTCTTCAAGCAGGCGTAGTGAGATTCAGGCATTCTCCAGAGACCCTCAAGACCTCATCTTCTCGAATGAGGGTATGTTTCTGAGAACAGTACCAGGATTCTTAGCTAAAACCTCAATCCCTGGAATGAACCCAGCACCATTTTTCATCCCTGCCTTAGAACCCTTTTCAGGCAGAGACACAGAGGACAGACTGTTCTGCCCTGTACGAATGGTGAGAAAGTATTTAGATTTCACAGGGGGTCTATCCCCAAACAACGTCTCTTCCAGAAAGTTAGAAGTGAAGGTCCTCCATCCTCGCAGACGATCGCTGCCTGGATTAAGGCGTGTGTACATTTCACTCATCAACACAGGCCAGGACTACATGTAACAGCACATCAAGTCCGTAGGATGAGCATTTCGTGGGCCTTCCATGGCGGCTCTCATTCAGTAGAGGAAATCATTCAGTCTGGCACCTGGACAAATCACTCTACATTTGCTTCCTTATACCTGGCAGACGTCCAACTACAACCAGACGGTCAGCGACTGATGCACCAAGTAGTGACCAGGAAACAGCTCTCCAACTTCTAGGGCAACCTGGTCATGGTTTCAATTCTCCAGTTTTTATCCAGGATTTCTATCCAACCGGAGAGGCCAGTGGCAAATTCTTGCCATCTATGGCCACTTATTTTGCCTAGATCTTAACTTAGATAACCATCTAACGTGAAGATCATCAGTAATCAATTTTCACTGTCTCTCAATCCCTTCACAGGAGATTCCTCAACAAAAAGGGGAGAGAGGACAGCTGAGTGAGTAGTCGGAACCTTCACCCTGATTCCAGGCCCCAAAGGTCCAATACCACTCTTCTATCTCGCCCTGGACCACTATATGCATTTATTATTTCTGTGGGGGCACATCCTGAGGCTCTCCCTCCTCCACTTTGGGAATCTGCACTGCTAATCATTGTCACACTCCATTGTAGTGTGACAATAGGTCTGTGGGCTTAAGCGACATAGAGTTAAGGTCCTCCCCCCATTTGGGATAGGACCTATCTCTGTGAGCTTATAGCCCACAGACCTATTACCAGATTTTCCCACCCTCCACCCCTCAGAGCCTAGAAATTAGTCCGTCTGAGAGAGGAATGAGGATCTAGTGCACTATGGTGCATGACTGTAGCGTTGGTCACATGGTCACAGTGGCGGGAAACACCTTTTTGAATTGTTTAACTCAGCCGTTCACAGCTATTGGGAGAGGAATAGCACTGCTAATCATTGTCACACTCCATTGTAGTGTGACAATAGGTCTGTGGGCTATAAGCTCACAGAGATAGGTCCTATCCCCCATGGGGGAGGACCTTAAATTTATGGAATCAGTAGGTATGACCTACTATGTCTGAAAAGCAAAATGAGGAATAAGAGAAGAGGAAAGACTTATGTTTTGCTGAATTTAGGGCTGCTCAGTGAAAAGACTCTATTAGGATACTAGCATGGGTGCCCCTTGTATGCCAAAAAAAAAAAGCATATATATTTTGGCCTGCATCTATCAATATTTGCCGTTAACTTATATGTACTCCTGTTCACCCTTATAGTATATTTAAAGGTCATTCATCTGAGATAATATCAGTTTCTATAAATTTTGCAAATACAATGATACATATCTGGCTTTATTTTGAATTTTCAGACTGGTTTTGTTGCTGCCATCCCCTACCTGATCATGGCTATCGTTGTGATGGTCGGTGGTCAACTCGCTGATCTCATGAGAAAACACGGCGTCCTGTCTACAACTAACACCAGGAAGGTCTTCACTTGTGGTGGTGAGTAGATTAAGTTGTCATTAATTATAACAGACAACTTAATACGGTAAAGTTTACTGAGTAAATCATACATAAATGCATAAATTTGAGATCAAATTCTGGACAAAATAACTGACATAGAACCAAGATTTTCTGGAATATTTTAGAAAAGATACCTTTCTGATATTATGTGGCTTTGTAAATTTTTTGAGCAAGAAAATCTTAGGAGATGTCTTACACATGTGATAGTTTTTGGCAGTTTTCCTCTTTTTTAGATGTCGGCCGACACTCCCAACTTTAAGATCAATTTTCATAAAATCTAACCATGATTAAGACATACCACTTGAGTTGTAGAACAATAATATAGTTGTAATATTATGTTGTTCTAGGGAGTTACTACTGAATGATAATTTTCTGAATACATGACAGATTTTTGTCACTTTTTTGTCTTGTTCATTTGCATGCCGAACTCCCAAATGTTGGCTGGCATTTATCAATATTTGTGCAATGGCTGAACTATTTGAAAGTCCCGAGCCTCCTTGTGGCAAGGTTGGAACACTCGGAATCAAAATTCGCCACAATCAGCAAAATTCGCCACTCCAAATTATACATTTAACAGTGTGTAACCGGTGTGTAACCAGATATTTGTTTTGTAAGCGATTGTGTACATCATTGGCGATGGGAGATTCTTATACCAAAAAATCCAACCGAATTGTTAGTTTTGAAGCAGTTTTAGGGGTGGCACATTTCGCTGTAACACTGTGGGTGAAGACCTAGCTCAAACCCCAGTGACCAACACCGGGCTTACTGCACGATGTACTCTCCGGCTCTCCCTATCTATCACACTAATGGCAGCATGTGATATATAGTTATAATTGATTATTATCATTAATAGTTTATTGTTTATTAAAAATGGCCTCTTTCCAAAGGCAAACTGTATGCCGTCATCGGGAAGTTTTACAAATGTGAAAGAAATTATACAAAATAATAAGATAAGGAAAGGTTAAATGTGAAATATTTTAATTACAATGTATAATATAATTCTAGGTACATGTATATGTTAGTTTATTTAAAATTTTACGAAATGTAACAACCAATATGTCATCACATTCACCACTGTATTTAAATCAATTTTGTATTAAATTTTTTTATAACTGAATTATTCATGAAAATCATCCTTGTTGCAGACACACACACCTACTTCAGTTACAAGATGTGGGGATCCATAGCATTCTTACTGTGTGCTGTCACCTCTAATTATGGACATGTTTTGCTCGTTTACTCTTCCAAACTAAATTAAACAATCTCTCATATAGTATATAGGCTGGCTTATGGTATTAAAAGTCTAACAATGAAATTACAGCATAATTAGATGTTCATGTGCTGAGTTAATGCAATTCTTGGTCTGACAAGCCGGTAAATCATAAAAACTGCCAAAACTGAAAAAAAAAAGAATCCATTTCTCTTGTATTTTTAAGAGTAGATTTCTGAAGTCAATAAACAGGCTATCGGCTACATTAGTTTAACCAATTATTTTGCTTAACAAGGTAAACTAGCAAATAATGTCTGTTATTAGGCCGCTTGGCTTTGCGGAGACCGCATACATCGTTCTGAGTATCATAGTTTGCAAACAGAAAAATCAAGTATAAATCTTTTTTTCAGCATTTCTGGCTCAGATGATCTTCATGCTTGGAACAGCTCACTCAATGAATCCCACTGCGGCTGTGATATGTCTGTCCATTGCTGTCGGAGTCGGAGGATTTGCCTGGGCAGGTTTTAGTGTCAACCATTTGGACCTGGCTCCACAGGTAAATTCAGATTTAGATTAATTTATTCGCATTTTGGACGTGAGAAATTCACCCAGGAAAGGTACCCCAAGCAAATCCCACAAAGTTGGAGTATTATCATAATTTATTCATGTGGCCTGCAAAGTCAGAGCTGTCAAACTAACAGACACAAATTGATGGGCTTGTCCTCCGTTCATAGTGTATGATATTCACTCATATGGAGTGTGAAAACAATGTACATACATCAAAATCACTTTTTAATACCTTTAATTGATATGTAGACACCATTTCTAAAAACCCTCGTGGTTAATGGTGGTTGTGTCCAATGCAACGGAATTTTACCCTTTTGAGTTTAAGGCCTGACCTCATTGGCCAGAAGTAATGGTCAGGCCATGTCATGCCAGGGTCAACTAATTTAAATATAACGTTTGGCTCTCTGCTGATTGGCTATTTCAGAGCCCTATCTCGACTTATTTACTGGAGCATTTGCTGGAGTGGAGAAATTGCACATTGTATTAAAACATTGCTATAATTCTAATTGCCTGTTTTTTTTTCACAGCATGCTGGCCTATTGATGGGAATATCGAACACCTTTGCAACAATCCCTGGAATCGTTAGTCCTTCATTAACCGGTGCTATTGTCGCTCACAAGGTTTGAATCCGAATTTGTTTCTCGCAGTCAGATGTTAATGCAAATATATTGTAGTATAAACCGCAATAAATGTCAACTTATTTTTTGGGAATCATTTTCCATAAATGGCAAGGAGCTGCACATAATGGACAGAAATGTTAGCGAAAAGGCAGAGACCAACTTTCCAGCTGAATAAAGACAGTTCTGCGAATGGAATAACCAGTACTTCGCTATATTCTCCATTGTAATTTATGCCGCTTCTTATCCTAAAAGCTATAATTATCAGATAATAGGAAAAAAATTATCATTGCGAAGATAGGGAACTTGAAGTTAATTTGTACAGAAAGGGGTTTTTATGGGTTAAAAAGTTGAGCTTTAACATTTATATCTATTTTGTGCTTGTCCTTGACAAATATGTACAAATAATAGCAAAAATCAAATGGACCTTTGTTTGGATTATACAATAGTGTTACTGCTCTACAGTTTATTCTGTGCCGATTCTGTTTATATAACCAGCTGCAGCAGATGTAATGATGATGATAACGTTTGGGAGTCCACACCATGTTACACATTTACCCCAAGGATGGGGTCTTTTTACTCTTTTACTTGCCTCAGCATGTACACCGAGTATCTCTAATTAACGTAGCATGCGATTGACATCCAGCTGTGTTTTAGCTCAAAACTTAAGAAATGATGAAGTTCACAATGTAATGAGTATTCGTTATAAAATGATTCTTAATAATGTTTATTTATTTTTGTATTCAGACTATTGAGGAATGGAGAATTATTTTCTACATCGCTGCGGGAGTTTACGTCCTTGGTGCAGTCATATATGGAATCTTCGCTTCGGGTGACAAACAAAAATGGGCGGAAATTCCAGACGGCTACCAACCCCATGTAGATGATCATATTGAAGCCGATTAGATGATCGATTCGGATAAATTGTTGGTCATCTAGATTCCTACAAGGCCCGTAATATAATGAATACACACTCATTTGCAGACTTAAATGTTCAAACACATTTTTTGCTGTTGGTTTTTAAATTTTTTAGTTTTTCTTGCCAAAATTTGACAGCATTACTATGATATTTCCATTACAGTTCATCCAAAATAAGTGTCCATCCAACCAAGCATAAAAAAGAATGTACCAATTAAAGGTTTTGGGGAGTTGCAGACCTGACTAGTCCCAAGTGGCTTGATATCAACTGGGGTCTTTTAATTCAATTTAATTCACTTATTCCATTCATTCTCTCATCATTCTCATTCATTCAGTTTACAACTTTCATAGAAAACCACATCAAACGAAATTATACTTATCTTTGTAAAACTATTTTTAAACTATTTCCTCGGTTTCGGCAAGGTTTTTACAAATTGAGGTAATGAACTTACGAATATTAACCAAACTGCAGTAACAATTAAATTCCTCACAGTAATGTCATCAATGATATCCTATCAACCAAATGAAAAAACATTCAATTAATGACCATCATTTCTATAAATATAGTGCTCCATGCGATCAACCCTCAGCCAAACTAAAAATATTAGTCCTGTTGCATAAGCTAGGAATCGGTTCAATTTTTTGTAATCGATTAATCCGGGCTTCTGGCAACCGATTATCGATTAATCATCGATTGTTTGATGTAACCCACTCAAAGTATTAAAGCTGTGCTACATCAATGAAGGTCTTTTTTTATACCAAAATCTATCAATTTTTATGAATCATTAGTACTTGCAGTTCAATCCAGGTGGTAGCACATGACAACCGCGGCCTCCTGGCGGATTTTCGCGGCAAAACGAGCGATAATATAGCGTGCAAAGTTATCAAGGTTAAAAATCAATAATCGAGAATCAAATTTTTCAGATTTTCGATTTGATTAATCATTATTAATCGGTCGATAATCGCCGAGCCCTAGTACATATACATTGAAAAAGTAATGCATGGTATGATCTCTTTTCTACATTATATTATATTTGCCAAATATTGAAATCGATCAAAGTATTTATCACTTGTACGATGTATGACAAGGTTGCACTGTATTGTTTTGTATCGTATGTTTGAAAAGTTTCATGCGTTTCATTTCAAGTGTAATAAGTTTTTTAATACCAAAGAAAATCATTGCCAACTTATTGTATAATATCATTCCTGGTGATCATACTTTCCACTAAATTAAAAAAAGTTTCATTTTAGATGCCCTTAAACCTTTTTTCTTGGAGGGGTATTTTTTCTTTTTTTATGTTAAATGATTTTTTTTGTATTTAAGTTATGTTTGAAATATGGATTCTTATAAAACAAACGTGCTGAAAGAATTTTTTTCACAAGTCATGACATCAAATATATTTTATATTGCATACCCTGCGGGTGACTTAACCCTCCAACCGTTACTCTACCAAAACAAAAATGTCATCATCATCATCATATCTAAAAATTATCTTTCATTTTAAGATTTTTTATTTTAGCCCACAGTAAATTATATATACACAAAGAGTACATGCATATTTAGACTCTTTGGCTTAAAACCAAGCTTAAATGGCCCAGACTGATGTATTGAATATTCATATAGTATTCCCATTCAAAATATACTGGCATTAGGCCAGCAAACTGGCAACATTAACAATTACCATTATTAATTAAAGACCTTAGGTCAACTTTCAACTTGTCAGGAGATTTCCTCTGACAATAAAAATGCTTGAAGAATGCTACCAAATAATTTCAGTCGACAAAACTTGGAAAACCTGGTTATGCGTTTATCTAATGATTTCCCAGTAACTTAGTCACTGGTGATAAACGCTTGGCATGCCTGTTCAAGCTTGAGCCTTTCTCAACTTTCTTGGGAGCATACACCCAGCATGCAGCCAATTACAGTGCTTCATGGGTCAGGCGCTCCACAATTGCCATCACTTACTATAGCCAAGTACCCATTTACACCTGGGTGGAGTGGAGCAAAGAGTTACAGAGGATCTACTCAGTTCCTCCATGCCATGGTTGGGGCTCGAACCTACAACCTTTTTGTTTGAAGGTGGACCCCTTGACCACTAGGCCACAGCACCTCTTATATATATAATTAATGTAAAAGAAGAACTTTCTATGGAAAGTAATCTTTTTACAACAATGCAAACATGTAATAAAACTTCATCATAAGGTGCATTTATAATAATTTTCCTTTAACTTTGCACTTATCATATATATGAAAGACCTATTAATGTTTTGTCACTTGAATGTTACTAGGTGACATTATAGTCATAATATAGCTCCACTTATTAAATTATTTTAACTGTTGATCCTTGTATTTCTATTATTTTTTTATTTTTATTTTTTTGCCATTTATTATTTTGTCATGCTGACACATGTATCAATTTGATATTTTGCTGTCAATAAAAATCTATATATAATTATAATTCTGACATTACCATGTAATAATACCTTATCTTGCTATATTCCCCATAACTTGTTTGTTGGGAGTGCTGTTAGTAATCCTTTACCCAGTTACGTCATTCCTTCTATATTTTCATGCGAAAATTATATATATATATATATATATGCTAAATGTTATATATTATGGCATATACTTTTCACTTTACTTATATTTATAGAATATGTCTATTTATGTATACCTATACATTGATGTTGTCGCTCTACTTTTAAGCAATGATGTTGATATTTGTCTATATAAATATATATTTCAATTATTATAGTATACACTTGTTGATACTTCATGTAATAATGACTTACTGTTGTGTACTTAAGCTATTCCCAAGTGTTCCCTATCTAAAGAGCTGTGAAGAATATAACTAATTATTTCTGAAATTGCAGAATATGTGTGATGCCGCATTGTACACGAATAAAAGTGGATATTTAAAACAGTAGATTGTTGATGTCTTTGTCAATGTGGTTGTCAGGGTTTCATGGTCTTCCTTCAGTTCCGTATTAAGACTGAACAGGGCCCGACATTTTCCCGTCGGCAAAGAACACCATGCATTGTAGCTAGCACAGCGACCTTTGCCCTGAATGGCCGTAATTTGTGTGGTTATTCATCTCCTTTCTGATTGGATGCAACAGAAACTTATTGCACAACCAGAGAAGGCCTTAGAAAGAACTACCATATTTGGAAAATGGCGTTATTGGCTTAAACATATTATCCACCAGAGGACAACACCTGCAAGTCTATCCATTGGCTCAGTTCATATTATAGATGGCAACAGTTGCAATCCTCCACAAACCCAGCTCGAGCTCGAGCAACACTTCGACATGAAAATGAGGGCCCAGGGCCAGACCTGTCTACAGGCCCCCATTTCCATCAAAGTGTCGCCAGTAATCATAAAGTAATCATAGTAATCATATAAGGGGTGTCATGTCATGCTGAAAATGTGTCCCAGGCATGCAATGCAGTGCCGCCTATGAACAGTGGGCGCGTCATGTATAACATAGCGCATATACAGGGTGCGGCCTAAAAACTTGCACTGGGCTTCTTCTCTTTGGGGATAGCTCTAGGTTACTCAAATGCTTATGAGGTATTTTAAAGTTTTGCCTTTATTTAGTCAGGGGTATAAGCAATTGGTCAATGTGATATTTTGATCTTGTAATGTCAGACAATATCAATGTCTGAATTATTGAGAGGGTGCATGCTGCAGGGCGTGTTTTGAGAGACACATGTCACAGAAGTCAGACTTCTGTCTGCTTGCATGGTGTCTCTAGTTGAAGAAAAGTTTACAAATTAGAGATTTCCTAGTTAATACCTCTGCAGCCACCGAAAATATAATATGTACATTATGGTATTAGATGATCAGAGGTTTGGTTTCAGTTTTGATCCAGCAAGGTCATAAAGTTAAAACCGAGATATATAATGGTATTTTTTGAATCTACAACTAATCTGGAAAAAATCACATGATTTTCAGGAACATGGGCCAGTTAATAAGACAGTGAAACAGAAAATTGATCAGAATCCAAAATGACATTTTCCACCTCAAAGGTGTCAATAGCCTACCTTCTTATTAAAAATGAATCTACTTGTCCTGTTTTTGGTGGCAAAGGTCAACAAAGGTAACTGTAACACATCTGTATGATCAGTGACATGATCTAGTGCTTGTTTAGCAAAGGCCGAGGTGAAAATGACCTGAGGGTGTGATAAGTGTGCATGTGCTATATTTAGATCCATATTATCAATAATTTGTGAGGAAACAATAAAATATATTAATGTAAGACTATAATTTTGTGTGTATGACTGCAACTGCATGTGATGATTATCATTGAGATAATAACAGAAGAGGTAGCAGTAGCTGCTGGTGCAAGTTTTTATGCCACACCCTGTGGCAGTAGCAATATTTAGCTGGGCTACTGTCCCTGGAAACTCATTTTGAGCAACTCACCAGATATCACACACATCTAACCCAGGCACTATTGACCTATCATCAATCCATTTTGTTCATTATCATTCAAGAAATGCAAAACTGCCAAGATTAGGATATTATACGCTGTTTCTACGTCAAGAACTAGCTTGAGTTCTCCAAATGCCAAACAAATACTGTCAATTAAACTATTCTGAATGAATTGGATTGACTAAACCACAATTAAGTGCCCATAGATAGGCCTTAATTGCATGATCACAGAATGTTCAAAGAGCAAATTGAAGCAAAGGTGATTAACTAGGGCTTAGGCCCATCTGGCCTGTGTATGGAATGTAAAACTAATGTAAATCTATAATCAATCTTTTTTGTACCAGATTTAAATTTATAGAACACTTTAAACTGATATATCTTACTGCTTAAGAGGTACTTCTGTGACCAGGTTTACTCATCACTTTGTGTGCATCCCATATAAGGTAGTTCTGTAGCTGTTGCTCTATGACCAGTTTCAGTCAGTTTTAACCAACATTTTGGTTACCATATTATAAAGTCTTGGGGCACATGCTCTGCTTTCCTTAGCTGTCCCAAGCTTCATGTACACTGGGCAAGCCAGTCTAAACCAAACTTAACTCCAAGTCACAGAAGTGCTGAAGATGTCTTCAAAGCATCAGTCCTTTCCTTCTAGTCTTATTCAATCATTCAACAGAGACAATGTTACTTTGTTCCTTTCCACAAAATGGTCAGGTAATAACTCACTTTATTTTGCAAATCACAAACATTAAGTATTTTCAGTTAGCCCCTCCCCACAATTGGGAGGAGCATCACTCATCCAATTACACTCAGACACAAGCTCTGAAATCCACAATCAGTCAATCCACAATGCAATCAGACAGTCCAAAGGTCCATAGTGACCTTTGGCCAATTCCCCCCTCTCAGTGAGCTTTCCTCTCCTGGAGGATAAGCCTCTTGCATAAGTCACAACTTTAATTACTTGCATCAATGTGCCCATCCATTTGAACTATTAAGCCCTAGCCCTTTAATCTCACATGACTGCAGATTGACTGCAGAATGCACACAATGCAGTTGGAGTTAAGCCCCAATGCTGATTAATATTGTGTCACACCAATCCCACATAAAGGAAGTTGCTAAGTGCAAAACATACAATGCACTGGGGATTGGTGTGGAACACTAGAGTGCAATCTACAGCCCCCTTTAAGTGGCCCGACACTCTGGTGACATAACAGCTTAAAATGCACATCACCAGAGTTCATCACCACAGTCAGATTATATTAAACCTGCAACCAAACATGCTTACATAAGAGCATGTTTGTAGCAGTTCATCAAAGAATGCATTCTACATAGACTTGTCTCTAATAGGAAACAATGATCTTGATTATTATAATAAACAATTAATATGCTGAAATTAATATATGATGGTATTCTCTAAACTGTATATGCATATGAGCCCACTGAGAGGTGGAGAAGTAATAATGTGATGACATGCTTCCAGGCACAAGGTTGTATATATTAAATGAAAAATAAATCCACAATAGAAAATTGGGTGGGTGAACTTTACATTACTCCCCCCCTTAATGTAGGCCAGTGATACATAATAGCACTGGGCGTCCAGTTATATCATAAACGAGGAGTAAAAGTTCACCAAAAACAATGGAAAATAACAAAGCACGTAGTGCTGAGGGGTGTGCTGCTGCGCGCCCTATGTTGCGGCTCTTTACTGAGCGAAATACGGCTGATGGATACAACGCACAGCTATGCACACACGACATAGTAAACAATGCTAAAGCTCAAATAAAATGCAAAAGCTAAGACAATTAACTATTAATGCCTGGAAACATGCCACCTAGGACACAAAGTAAAAGTTTTCTTTGTATTTTTGTATAACTAGGCCTAGTGCCAACAACTGAGAAGAAACATGTATACTAGTAAAATGTAAGTTACATATATGGGCGCCAAGGATTCAACAATCATTTGGCCCTAGATGTCAGTGAGCAGGTCATGCTACTGACTTTGGAGGGATTTCTAGACACCCTCCTGTGCCTGAAATGTGTGACCAACATGGATCGATGATCCAGGTGGTCTAAAAATACATGGTCATGGTAAAATGGGGACGCCTGCACTTTTACCACAGCAATAATTTGCGTGTGGGGCAAGCCTCTCCCAGGAAAGATACAATACAATTTTGGCAATACATGTTATTAATGGACAGCACTAGTGCCCTAAGCAATTTACAGAATGCATTTAAAAGGAAATTTGTATTACACAGTGTTGTAGGACCACCTGTGTGTTTGTAAAAACAAGACACTTGTGGTCTCAGATGACTGTATAAAATATACATATACATAACAAGGCACTTGGTGGTTGGGCAGTGCTGAGCAGTGCTAAAATGGTATTTTGTTGGAGAATGTGGGTAACAGAGGGAAAAGTAGGAACATAGTAAGAGAATGGGCAGCACATCGTCTAGATTCCTTTACTGAGCAGTCTGAGTCCTGGCACCTCCACAGTCAGACAAGCTAGGCAATTCCGGCCAGATACTAGTTCTGGGCGGTGCTGTGGGGTAGTGGCCCCCTGCTTGGGGTGGTGGAGCGAGCGGCAGAGCCTCATGGCTTCCATCGGAGGCTTCAAGATGAGCCTTCATGGATTGCCCCATGCGGGTCTTGAACCGTTTCCAGCGTAAATATGCCAGACCCAAGACTGCCCATACAAATGCGACAAAAGCAAAGTTTATCAATGTTAATATGGAAAATGGGAAGGACCATTTCTTAGCTGATTTCTCGGCCAGCGGAGAGGGGGACAGCAGTGTACTAATGCCAATCTCCATCTCTGGAAGGGGCCTTCCCAGGTCCAAGTGTGGCATGGCGTTTGTGATTGATGCCATATTCAAGGTGGTTGAGAATTTAAAATGTGACGTGACAGTCACTTGGGGCATTACATAGTGTTTTGATAAATACAGCTTAGCTATGCACGTAATAGACCATCCATTTCCAGTGATGGTGCATGCTCTTAGACAAGTGATGTTATATGAGCCTCTAGAGAGAGTCAGGGGGGCTTCTGCCTGGCCAGGGCATCTTACCACCAGGGTCTCTCCCTATGAAGCCAGAGCATACTGATTCAGGGTGATCAAGGTTAATAAGGGGCTTCCATCATATGGGGATATCTTGGCCTTGCATAACTTAACGAGGTCTATTCTATTGGTTAATAACCCTCGAGCGCACTGCTTTAACTGGGGACCGTACTCTGGGCCGGTCTGACAAACGGTTGGCTGGTGCCCAAGACATTTCTGCGGGATAAATAAGTTGCCAGACACGGTATCCAGGGCATAAGCAGGCTCTAACTCAATCTGGACGCTGAACGTTGAGTTATCAATGGGGACTGGGTGAGATAAAACATTATATAGTAAATATGGTCTGTTAGCGACTAGGGGTAGTTCTATGCGGTAAAGAAGGCTGTTAGACGATGGCCAGAGCGGAAATACAGAGATATAGGAATAATACCATTCTAGGTTGCTCACCACTCCATGTTTTAATGATGCCTCTTGTATAATTTCTCGCAGCTGCAGTGACGGCAGTAGATCTCTGGTCAATCTTCCACTCTCCAGCTCGGCTCTCTGACGATGAAACAGATTTAACAAAGTCTCATATCGGCTGGCGGCGAGGTCCAGTATGTCCAGAAAGTTGTTGAGGTCCGATATCAGTTCCATCCGGCCAATCCTTTGAGCGTGCTCTCTAAAGACGCTCTCATAGTCTGTGAGGGCGGCGTTGAGCTTGAGCAGGTATGTGGACATTTTCTGCTGCTTGTAGGCCAGTTCTCTGACATAAGACCTTGTCTGGTTGACTATGGTCGCCAGCGAATTGTGAGCATGTACGATAGCTGTCTGCTGGCCGGCTACTTCCTTCAGTGCTGAATTGAAGCGTTCCAATTGTGCTGTAGTAGCCACGCCAAACAGAGTGTGTAGGACAGAGCCACCCAAGTCAAATAGGCCTCGTCGCATCCTGCTTCTCTTGGCTCCTCGTTCCAGTATGGCCAGCAAGTGGTCACGGCGCATTTCCTGGGCACTCAGTGAAATGTTAACGCCTGTCCTGCTCAGGGCCTTGAGGGCTGTAAATGAAATGTTGAGGGCTGCCACTCTATTAGCCAAATCCTGCGGGTAGGGTGGCGGATCCAGGGTCACATAAATGTTCCAGGTTGCGATTGTCTGGTGGAGTGTATCTCCCCCCGTTATACTGAGTCCATCTGGCAGTGGCGTGACTCTAATAGATTCATTGTCAATGGCCATGGCTGTGGTGACCAGTGTCAACCATGCCACGAGGCTGCTTACCTGCATCTTAATAGTGATGCTACTGAGGCAATGACCTCCAGTCGGGCTCTCTTCTGTTCTGCTGTGGAAGGCACGTAAGAGTCTTGCAATAGGTGTCGCTTCACGGCTCTCGGCAGGAAGGTACGATGGCGCTTGCTGGCAGGAAGCAGCAGAGGGTCAGGGGTCCGCTTTACAGCTGGCTGACGTAGAGTAGCGGGTGGCTGTTCGAGGACAGGAGGTGTAGTTGCGCTTCTGGTGTCTGAAGGCCTGACTGCCTGCTCCTCTGTGTGCTGCTGCTTATGAGGGGCTCCTGAGCCCTCCTCAGTGCGCCTGCGCTTGCCCGTCATCCGTCTAGGCTGCCCAGTGGTCACTTTCGTGGTTGTGGGGCGTTGCTGGAGGCGTGTCCAGTTGGGGTCTATCTTGCGTGACGGTTGATTGGGGCGCCTGATTGGTCGCGGATTTATCTCATCCCAAGCAACGTTTGGGTCCACCAGCCTAACTTTATTAATGTTGACTGTCTTCTGGCGTCCTGTCTGCTGGTGCACAACCCAGATGACTTTTTGTCTCACTTTGGTGACCGTCCACTGTGGGTCCCATTTGCTCGTCATAGTCATTGGCTCAGGTGCTTTCAAAACGACACAGTCCCCCACCTTAATGTCTCCTTGTGTTGCTTGTCTGGCTAGCCGTGCCCGGTTATATTTCCTGGATTGCTCAGTTGCCTGGGCTGCTGCCCTTAGTGCATCTGCGAGGTGCTGTAGTCGGCCATCAAGAGGAGGCTCCTCTTGCAGCAATCTGGAAATAGGAATCCGAGGACGGCGGCCATAATGAAGGAAATAGGGAGTGTGATGCGTGGTGTCTGAAACTGCGGTGTTATACGCCAACAGGGCTGGACCAAGTTGATCCTCCCAGGCGTCTCTGGCATTGTTGATCAAGCTACGCAAGATCTGCTTGAGAGTGCCGTTGAACCTCTCGCACTTGCCGTTTGCCTGGGGGTTGTACCCTGTTGTGCGCCTGTGTTCCACTCCTACCTCCCTTAAATAATCCTTCAGTGCTAGGGCATTGAACTCGAGTCCCTGGTCAGTGATCAGCACATCCGGATAGCCATGCCTGGGGAAGAATTCCCTGGTTAGCTTAGACCACACATTTTGGCTGGTCTTAGCTGCTATGGGATAAGCCTCAGCCCACCCAGTGCAATGGTCTATTAAAGTCAGGATATACTGGTTTTCCTGAGGAGATTTGACCAGGGGCCCAATCAAGTCCGCTCCCACAATTTGCATTGGGGACTTAGCGATGGGCATCTCGCCCATGGGTGCTCTAGGCTGGCGTTTTGCGTGGACTAGACATGTGGGACACATTTTAATGTGTTCTCTCACATCCCGCTTCATCCCTGGCCAGACGAACGCCTCCTGGAGTTTTCGCATAGTCTTGAGATGAGACATGTGTCCCACTTCCAGGTGTGCTCTGCTGACGACTTGTGCCCTGAGTGTTGCTGGCACAATCAGTCTGGGATGGTCGGGGGCGTATTGATACGGCCTTTTCAAAGAATACAGTAGCCCATGCAGCACCTCTATTTCGCTGTCTTCGTCCAAGTGCTCTGTCCATTCTGGCATGGCTTTCTGCAGGCGCTCAAGCTCTTGCATGTCAAGTCCATATAACTCTTGAGGCTGCTCGTCCTCTACCTCTGGGCCGGGGGGGTCTCCCAACCGCCAATAGTCTATATCGAAGGTGCTGATCTGCTCCGCCTGGCGTATGCGAGACAGCATGTCTGCCCTTATGTTAAGCTTGCCCTTATGGTATTCTACCTTGCAGCCATACTCTGCAAGGAGGACAGCCCAACGCTGGATCTTCGTGTTATTGAGGTCCTTGGTGAACAGGGATGTGAGCGGCTTGTGGTCGGTGAAGGTCCTGTATTGGGCTCCCCATAGATAAGGGCGCAGTTGTTTTAATGCGTAAACCACTGCGTACGCTTCCTTCTCTATGGTGGCCCAGCGTCTCTGGGTGTCGGACAGCTGCTTTGACAGATAAACGATGGGCCTCTCCACTCCCTGCTCATCCTGCTGACATAGAATACCTCCTATGGCGTAATCACAGGCATCGGTGTACAACAAGTATGGCTTGTCTGTCTGTGGGTGGGCCATGACTATGTCACTGGTCAGGGCAGCCTTCAATACGTCAAAAGCCAGCTGATGCCTGGGCTCCCACTGGAATCTAGTGCTCTTGCGTGTAAGGGCGACCAGAGGCTCTGATATCTTGGCGTAATCTTTGATGCACTGCCGGTAGTATCCAGTCATGCCCAGGAAACTTCTGACTTCATTGACGGTGGCCGGAGAGGTCATGCGGGCTATGGCTGCTGCCTTGTCGGAATCGGCCCTCAGTCCTTGGGCGCTGACTATGAAGCCCAGAAGTTTGACCTCGCGGAGGCCAAAGACACATTTGGAGGGGTTAAGGCGGAGGTTGTAGGTTCTAAGCCTGTCGAACAGTACTTGCAAATGTTCTACGTGCTGTTCTTCCGTATCGCTGTACACCACGATGTCGTCGATGTACAGCATGCAGATACTGCCGATTAGGCCCTTTAGAACGACCTCCATGGCCCTTTGGAACAATTGGGACGCGTTACACAAGCCCATTGGTAAGCGCGTCCAATGAAATAGCCCTCTGTGACAAACAAATGCAGTCTTTTCTTGATCCTCTGGGTGCAAGGGAAGCTGATGAAATCCAGACTTCATATCGAGGGTGGAAAACACAGTGGCACCCTGTAGTTGGTCAAAAATATCCCGGATCAAGGGAATAGGATAAGCGTCCTTCTTAGTCACCTTGTTCAACTGGGTGAAATCCACACAAAAACGTGGGCCCTCTGTTGGGTCTTTCTTTTCGACCAGCACTACCGGGGAGGCCCATGGTGATGAAGATGGCACTATAATTCCTTGGGCGAGAAGGTCATCCAGTTTTGCGTCCAGGGCATTGCGGCGGCTGAGTGGAAGCCGGTATGGACGCCGCTTGATGGGTCGGCCCTCTGTTTCAATGCGCACCTGGATGTCTGGGTGGCAGCCCAGATGCTCGCCCTTGGCTGCAAAGAGGTCCTCATTCTCCTCCACGCAGTGCTCGATGACTGAGCTCTGCATCAGTGGTCGTCTGTCTCCCAGGGAATCAATGGAGATTGGGGGTCTTCTCGGCTGCAGGGGCAATGTGCGGCCTCTCCAGGTCAGCATTCCAGTGACATAGTCCACCTTTGCACCGTCTTGCTTGAGCACATCCCTGCCCAAGATCATGGGGTTGCTAATGCCCTCTACCACGATGACTGGGATGCTGCCCAACTCTACTTCCCCGATTTCTGTCATGCCCAGGACTTTGATGTCATGCCCTGTCACACCACACAACTGCATTGCTTTTCTGAGCAATGGGACTCTACCAGTCTTTTTACACAACAATTCATATTCTTGGCGCCGCAGCACAGTGCGGGAGGCACCTGTGTCGAGGAGGGCAGCTAATACTGTTCCATAGAATTCTAATCCTACATATACCCATTCCTCGACCGCTGCGACGCCTATTGGCCCCCCTGCGGCATTAGGGAGTCTCCTCGGCGCTGTTGTTGGCGGGCCTGCCTTGCTCTGCAGAATCGCTGGACGTGCCCTTCCTTGTTACAAAAATGGCAGACTGGCGCTCCCTCTGGCGTAAAAGTAAATTGGGGATTCTCTTCCTGAGGAGCCCTTTGTCTTCGATCCTCACGCTGGCCGCCATTCTGTCTTTGGCCATAATCCTCACGCTGGCCGCCATTCTGTCTCTGGCCGCCATTCTGTCTCGGGGGTCGATCCCCTTTCTCCAGCGTGGCCATGAGCTTTGTAAAATGGAGTGTTAGGCCGCTCACCTGCCTCTTCACTTCAGCCAGGTCCTTGGCCAGTGCGCTGTCCTCCACGGCCTTCGTCTTCAGGGTGCTTACCTCCATGGGTTCTTCAGCCCTCTCTATCGTTCCTTCATCCAAGGCAAGTCGGAGCCGGTAGTCGTCGGCCTCATAGGCGATGACGAGGTTCATGGCCTGAGAAGAGGTCTCTGGCCTCCCTTCCTTCACCAGCCTCTCCACGATGTGCCTGTCCCTCAATCCTCGCATATAGGCCTTCAGCAGGAGCCTTCGCTGATCAGGATTCCGGATCCCATCGAGGACGGGGTATGCCAGGTCAGCACATTCCCTGAAGCGACGTCCATAGGCGGCTGAATTCTCATATGCCCCCTGTCTTATTTTATCTACATCATGCCGCAGTCGATCTCCCTCGTGCGGTGACAGAAATGCCTTCTGCAGGTGATCCCTCAACTGCTCCCATGTAACCTGATTCCGGCTCCTCTGCTGCTCCAGAAAATGCTCTAGTTCTCGGCGGAGAGCACCTTGGGCTGACAGTGTGGCGATGTACACTGTCATATCGGAATATGGTATTGTTAGGTCCACCTCCCGCAACCATTCTCTCACTGTCCCTGGGCTGCTTCCTTCGCAGTGGGGGACTCTTTTGGCCAGCGCCTCCGCATGTTGACGTGCATGGTGCGCTCGCTGTCGCTCGCTGTTAATCTCCTGCTGTCTGGCTCGCTCTTCTCGGTCTCTTTCTAAGACTGCACGTGTCATGGCCCGATCCGTTCTCTCCTCGCTGATGAATCGGTTGAATTCAACTACTCTAAGTGCATCTGCTTGCAAGGGAGGCACGGCATCGAGGTCAACTGGCGGAAGAGGCATCTTGTCAGCTTGCATGTGGCGTTCTCGGTGAGGAATATGGAGCGGTTGGTGTCTTAAACAAAGCTACTCATGTTCATTCACTTCTCATTCCATTTCTCATGCGTCCATCAAATCCAATCAATCACGTCGGGGTCACCAGATATAAAGTCTTGGGGCACATGCTCTGCTTTCCTTAGCTGTCCCAAGCTTCATGTACACTGGGCAAGCCAGTCTAAACCAAACTTAACTCCAAGTCACAGAAGTGCTGAAGATGTCTTCAAAGCATCAGTCCTTTCCTTCTAGTCTTATTCAATCATTCAACAGAGACAATGTTACTTTGTTCCTTTCCACAAAATGGTCAGGTAATAACTCACTTTATTTTGCAAATCACAAACATTAAGTATTTTCAGTTAGCCCCTCCCCACAATTGGGAGGAGCATCACTCATCCAATTACACTCAGACACAAGCTCTGAAATCCACAATCAGTCAATCCACAATGCAATCAGACAGTCCAAAGGTCCATAGTGACCTTTGACCAATTCCCCCCTCTCAGTGAGCTTTCCTCTCCTGGAGGATAAGCCTCTTGCATAAGTCACAACTTTAATTACTTGCATCAATGTGCCCATCCATTTGAACTATTAAGCCCTAGCCCTTTAATCTCACATGACTGCAGATTGACTGCAGAATGCACACAATGCAGTTGGAGTTAAGCCCCAATGCTGATTAATATTGTGTCACACCAATCCCACATAAAGGAAGTTGCTAAGTGCAAAACATACAATGCACTGGGGATTGGTGTGGAACACTAGAGTGCAATCTACAGCCCCCTTTAAGTGGCCCGACACTCTGGTGACATAACAGCTTAAAATGCACATCACCAGAGTTCATCACCACAGTCAGATTATATTAAACCTGCAACCAAACATGCTTACATAAGAGCATGTTTGTAGCAGTTCATCAAAGAATGCATTCTACATAGACTTGTCTCTAATAGGAAACAATGATCTTGATTATTATAATAAACAATTAATATGCTGAAATTAATATATGATGGTATTCTCTAAACTGTATATGCATATGAGCCCACTGAGAGGTGGAGAAGTAATAATGTGATGACATGCTTCCAGGCACAAGGTTGTATATATTAAATGAAAAATAAATCCACAATAGAAAATTGGGTGGGTGAACTTTACATTATGTATGCAAAAGGCATAAATGAATGGTATTTTACTGCAATAAAGCTACACCTACACAACATGGGTCTTCCAGGCGATTGACCACATGGAAAGTTGCACTATAAATAGCCTGCAGCAGTGGCGAATTATCAATGGCACTGGTATGATTAATCTGGGGGGCTGAAGGCACTGGGTATGAATTGAATCCAGGGAAAGGTTTTTTTTTAATGACGAAAAATATCACTTTAATTGATCAGGTGAACATATTTAAAAAAAAAGGCAACCAAAAAAATCTTTATTCAGCACAATCTACTATCTACTATCACAATAACCTCAAACAAGTCTGATACAGGTGTCTCTTTTTAAAAAGAGCTTTACCATCTTTATTTCCAAATTATTACAAAAGAGGAAAAGAGTCCATTGATTAATGTAACAAGTTCACAGGAATGTTTATCTTTTTTTGGGTAATCAAATTATTATCTATTATTTCTATTATATTGAATTTAACTAATTCAACTAGATCTTGATATCATGCACACATTCCAAAAAAGCCCTAGTGGAAAATTGGCATTTATGCATCCACAATATTAGGCCTATGTACATATGAAGTTTGTTTCACTAAACATAATTATCGACTCTACAAAATTATATACTGGCAAAACTGGTATATAAATTTAAAGAAATGGAGAAGAAGCTCAGGAGGCACCATTTAACAGCAAACTTAAAAGCAATCCTGGTTTTGTGGCCCAATTGTGGGGTCTTCATCGCACCAACTGCCCCCTCCAGTCACCTGCCACCCCCAATTTATGACACTTTATTGGAAAAAATCAGCACGATCATCTCTAAGTCTTTATTCCGTTTCACTATTGTAAGAGTATCGGGATGGTAATTGAATGGATCATAAGAGTATTTGTGTCAGTTTTATCCACTTGGCCATCTAGCTACTTCAGTTTTATCCACTTGGCCATCCAGCTGCATAAATACTTCAGTTTTATTCACTTGGCCATCTGGCTGCATAAATACTTCAGTTTTATTCACTTGGCCATCTGGCTGCATAAATACTTCAGTTTTATCCACTTGCCCATCTAGCTGCATAAATACTTCAGTTTTATCCACTTGGCCATCTGGCTGCATAAATACTTCAGTTTTATCCACTTGGCCATCTAGCTGCATAAATACTTCAGTTTTATCCACTTGGCCATTTAGCTGCATAAATACTTCAGTTTTATCCACTTGGCCATCTAGCTGCGTAAATACTTCAGTTTCATCCACTTGGCCATCTGGCTGCATAAATACTTCAGTTTTATCCACTTGGCCATCTAGCTGCATAAATACTTCAGTTTTATCCACTTGGCCATCTAGCTGTGTAAATACTTCAGTTTTATCCACTTGGCCATCTGGCTGCATAAATACTTCAGTTTTATCCACTTGGCCACCTAGCTGCATAAATACTTCAGTTTTATCCACTTGGCCATCTAGCTGCGTAAATACTTCAGTTTTTTCCACTTGGCCATCTGGCTGCATAAATACTTCAGTTTTATCCACTTGGCCATCTAGCTGCATACATACTTCAGTTTTATCCACATGGCCATCTGGCTGCATAAATACTTCAGTTTTATCCACTTGGCCATCTAGCTGCATAAATACTTCAGTTTTATCAACTTGGCCATTTAGCTGCATAAATACTTCAGTTTTATCCACTTGGCCATCTAGCTGCGTAAATACTTCAGTTTTATCCACTTGGCCATCTGGCTGCATAAATACTTCAGTTTTATCCACTTGGCCATCTAGCTGCATAAATACTTCAGTTTTATCCACTTGGCCATCTAGCTGTGTAAATACTTCAGTTTTATACACTTGGCCATCTGGCTGCATAAATACTTCAGTTTTATCCACTTGGCCACCTAGCTGCATAAATACTTCAGTTTTATCCACTTGGCCATCTAGCTGCATAAATACTTCAGTTTTATCCACTTGGCCATCTAGCTGCATAAATACTTCAGTTTTATCCACTTGGCCACCTAGCTGCATAAATACTTCAGTTTTATCCACTTGGCCATCTAGCTGCGTAAATACTTCAGTTTTATCCACTTGGCCATCTGGCTGCATAAATACTTCAGTTTTATCCACTTGGCCATCTAGCTGCATAAATACTTCAGTTTTATCCACTTGGCCATCCAGCTGCCTAAATACTTCAGTTTTATCCACTTGGCCATCTGGCTGCATAAATACTTCAGTTTTATCCACTTGCCCATCTAGCTGCGTAAATACTTCAGTTTTATCCACTTGGCCATCTAGCTGCATAAATACTTCAGTTTTATCCACTTGGCCATCTAGCTGCATAAATACTTCAGTTTTATCCACTTGGCCATCTAGCTGCATAAATACCTCAGTTTTGTCCACTTGGCCATCTGGCTGCATAAATACTTCAATTTTATCCACTTGGCCATCTGGCTGCATAAATACTTCAGTTTTATCCACTTGGCCATCTAGCTGCATAAATACTTCAGTTTTATCCACTTGGCCATCTAGCTGTGTAAATACTTCAGTTTTATACACTTGGCCATCTGGCTGCATAAATACTTCAGTTTTATCCACTTGGCCACCTAGCTGCATAAATACTTCAGTTTTATCCACTTGGCCATCTAGCTGCGTAAATACTTCAGTTTTATCCACTTGGCCATCTGGCTGCATAAATACTTCAGTTTTATCCACTTGGCCATCTAGCTGCATAAATACTTCAGTTTTATCCACTTGGCCATCCAGCTGCCTAAATACTTCAGTTTTATCCACTTGGCCATCTGGCTGCATAAATACTTCAGTTTTATCCACTTGCCCATCTAGCTGCGTAAATACTTCAGTTTTATCCACTTGGCCATCTAGCTGCATAAATACTTCAGTTTTATCCACTTGGCCATCTAGCTGCATAAATACTTCAGTTTTATCCACTTGGCCATCTAGCTGCATAAATACCTCAGTTTTGTCCACTTGGCCATCTGGCTGCATAAATACTTCAATTTTATCCACTTGGCCATCTAGCTGCGTAAATACTTCAGTTTTATCCACTTGGCCATCTAGCTGCATAATTGACCTCATGTGATAACTTTCTGATGCATTTTCCAAAAAGGACTAGAACTCATTTTCCTTCAAATACAAGGCAGGCATCTCACCCACTCAGCCACCATTGCATTACTATGAACATGACGTTATTCTTGTATTCTTGACAAACCCACTTTTAAAGTTGAAATACTGAATCTTAAATACAACTACATCGAAATATAATGATAATATAATTTTCCTTCAAATACAAGGCAAGCATCTCACCCACTCAGCCACCATTGCATTACTATGAACATGACGTTATTCTTGTATTCTTGACAAACCCACTTTTAAAGTTGAAATACTGAATCTTAAATACAACTACATCGAAATATAATGAATAACATCAATAACTATTGGATAAACCTACAAATATTTACTCTTATATTTGATAGTTTATTCAAGCAATCTATGTGTATATATTTAGAGGATATCAACAACATTTACAATGCAGATGGCAGTCTTCATTCATTGAGCCAATTACTCTCCTCTAGATGGCACCACTGTTTCATTTGCAGCCTGTTGAAGGTATGGTGCCAATGGTACCTGTGACCTACAATCTAACACATTGAAATAGAAGCATAATTGGGGGATGCTGGTGGGGTCACAATGACCATGTTGGATAAAGTGTCAGTCTAGTGACAAAAGCCATGGGGTTGAAAGACCCCTATGCAGATGTACCTGGTTCAAGACCCACGAGGGGCAACTAATGGCCTAACGTGGCCAAGTACCTCTATTAGATGATTCTAGTAATATACGTTTTATATATGAAACAATATACTACCTATTTCTCTTTTATCTCCAAATTTTATTGTTTTCAATAATTGTGCAATGTTCAAAATACCATTTTTTTCATAAAGGGAATTTATTATACAGTTCCATTTGTAACAGTATTGTAGCATATCTATATTGTATGCACATGTTTGAGAATGTCAGTTAATAGCAGAACATGAACTGAATATTTTTCGGCAGATAGACATGTGAAAATGTGCAGCAGATAGACAGGTGATCACACCAACAGCTGCAAAACAATAAAAAAATTGTATGATATTTGTCCTTTTAAAGAAGAAGACCATAAAATGACAAACTACTTGCCATTGAGTAGGGAAAAATCACATATACATGCTCCTATGTTTATACATACTAGCTCAATCCATACACATGTATCAGAAAAGGGAAGGAGTCGTCTTCATTATGAAAGCACAAAATTATCTTGTAAGCAAACAAGGCCTTGTTGTACCCTACTAGATGATCCTAATAATATTTTACATTTAAAAATAATTACTTTTCTCAAAATTTAATCGTTTTTAACTGAATTAGGATGCATTTTCGGTTTCACCTGCAGTGGAAGACTAAAATATTTGATATAAACACTTCACTTGTTAAATTGTACACTGACATGTTTGATACAAACACTTTACCCTCTGTCTCTGCCGGGAACCCTTGAACCTTCAGGGTCCCTGGAAACTGAAGTGCCTACTTTTACGAGATCACTACACACGTACAATGTATTGCAGACCAAACAAATAAGTTTAATCTTCACCACTCTAGATTGCTTCATAAACAGTGTATAATATCCTAATTTTTCGTTTTGAACATAGCTACTCTTCCCAAAGGCTTTATGACATGCCGCTTTAGTGAGGACACATATTTCTGCTCATAAAAAATTGCAAACCATACATGACCAGTGTTTTCAATAATATCTGCAAAGCATATTTTATTATTGATACAAAAAGATTTGAGAGCTTTATATGGATTTTGTAGAATAGGGGTGCGGACATTCAAATTTTGTGGACTTAAAGGCATATAACCTGAAATTAGAAATTCTCTTCTTGAGAGATATCAACGTCGTTTTCTTATCATAAAAATCATAATTTATACTACATGTGAGTGCAAACAGACTTAAAATCTATAATTATTTACAAAGATATGACATTTTGAAATCAGTGGACAGAATTTTCCAGTTTGGGGCCCTTTTATATTAGCATCGGTCTGAACGGTCTGCAAGGTCCGCAATTTACGGAACATCCTCGGCAAAGCTTTCTGGGAAAAGCCACGGAGCGATATTAGAAGTATTCGCCGGTAAGCCCAAAGACTATATATTCTTTTGAATGAGTCATAGGGGATTTCGGCGAGCATGCCCAAAGGCTAGCTTGTCACCCAAAGACCTGCTTATCGGCCTAAAGGACAATATCCCCCAATATGCAATCTCGGCAGATATTGGATATTGGCAGAAACAGGTGTTGCTGATTCACGATTTCAGGGTCATTTTAAGAAAATATAAGATCTGAGATGTTTTAAGCCATAATTGAATACATTTTAAATACAATAAACTTTGAATTTTGAAAACCGGATGAAAATTGAAATTTTAGCATCAAAAATCATAACAGTGTAAAAAAGGACTTTCATAAAACATTAGCACATGATGTAACATCTTCAGTAATTCTTTGAATCCAGTTTTCATTGTTTTTTCCACATGCTTTTCACCTCAATCAGCCTAATATGAAACGGCTGCTCGAATATCAAATGAATATCAAATAAATGTCAAACTGCAAAGTATGGAGTTCAAATGCACTTGGAAATGACTGGAAACATGTCTGATGGTCATTTGAAACCACTTTACATGGTTCTTGCATCACTTTACATCATTCCACCGAATATCAAATGGCTGAGGGAATGTCAAATGAATATCAAATGAATATCAAACGAATATCAAACGAATATCAATTGAATATACAAAGAATATCAAATGAATATCAATTGAATATACAAAGAATATCAAACGAATATCAAAAGAATATCTAATGAAAATCAAACGAATATCAAATGAATATCAAACAAATATCAATTAAATATACAAAGAATATCAAACGAATATCAATTGATTATACAAAGAATATCAAACAAATATCAAATGAATATCAAATGAATATCAATTAAATATACAACGGATAACAAACGGATATCAAACGAATGTCAAATATGGGATTCAAATAGAACTTGAAAATGACTGGAAACATATTTAATGATCATTTGCAACAACTTTACATCATTTTGTTATTACAGTAATCAATGGTGGTTTCCAATTCTCTTTGAACCTCACACTTTGCCGTTTTTTATTCGTTTGATATGCATTGGATATTCGAGCAGCCATTCAATATTCAGCCGAAAGATGTAAAGCTATATTCGTTTGATATTCGTTGGTGTATTTTCTGCCCTTTACAAGACTTTTCCCAGGGAAATATGGTGGGAAAATTAGCTACATATAATATCAAGTTATTTTTCAATTTGGAGGTTGGATACTCCAAAAGTATTGTAAGAGAAATAGCGATACAACCAAAATTTCCCTTTCTGAATAACATCCATAAATAATGCAACAGGCAGAGAGCAATCTCAGGATTCAGATAATAAAAATTAAATCATAAAACTTATTATTATTTGTCATCATTTATCTACATTTGTATCGCACTAAGATTGAACAATTCCTCTCATACACTTTGCAGAAAATATTAAAAAATACAGTAAAAATAGATGAATTCAAAATTATGAAGTTGAATATTAGAAAGACACACAAATTTACTGGACAGTATAGTAAATAGCGATGTTTGATCCAATCTTCAGCTGATGACATTGCTGCCTGGTTGCCTAGCAAAAGTCATATTTTCCCCTGGGAAAATATGAGATTAGTGGGAAAATATGACTTTACAGAAAATAACTTTTGAAATAATTCTACATCACATTCTACAGCTTTCTGTGGAGCTACTATTATCCAGTTCAAGTTAAAGTTATACTACACATTATCATACACTGGATAGATGAGTCTTCATGTTACTCTTCCTTGTAAGGCTTAAAATATTTTACTCTCTAGAATCCTTAATTCTCTAGAATCTTTTAATTCTGGGCCGATTAAAAATTCTAATTTTAGTAGAGAGCTCAAGACCTTGTCCATAGCATGTCCAATAATTCTTATGAAGAGAAAATATCAGTTTTTTTGGGGATATGTACAATAATTCTTACAAAGAGAAAATATCGGTGTATTTGGCAGCATGTAACATTATTCTTACGAAGAGAAAATAACGGTGTATTTAGTGGCAAGTACAATAATTCTTAAAAAACCAAATTATCAGGGTTTTTAGGGGCATGTACAATAATTCTTACGCAGAAGAAATATAAGTGTTTTGGGGGCATGTTCCATAATTCTTACAAAGAGAAAATATCGGTGTATTTGGGAGCAAGTACAATAATTCTCACAAAAAGAAAATATCAGTGTTTTTGGGGGCATGTACAATAATTCTTCCAAAGAGAAAATATAAGTGTTTTTGGGGATATATACAATAATTCTTACAAAGAGAAATTATTAGTGTTTTTGGGGGCATGTTCAATAATTCTTACAAAGAGAAAATATAAGTGTTTTTGGGGATATATACAATAATTCTTACAAAGAGAAATTATTAGTGTTTTTGGGGGCATGTTCAATAATTCTTACAAAGAGAAAATATAAGTGTTTTTGGGGATATATACAATAATTCTTACAAAGAGAAATTATTAGTGTTTTTGGGGGCATGTTCAATTATTCTTACGAAGAGTAAATATAAGTGTTTTTGGGGATATATACAATAATTCTTACAAAGAGAAATTATTAGTGTTTTTGGGGGCATGTTCAATAATTCTTACGAAGAGAAAATATAAGTGTTTTTGGGGATATTTACAATAATTCTTACAAAGAGAAATTATTAGTGTTTTTGGGGGCATGTTCAATAATTCAATAATTTGAAGAAAAAAACATCCACCAGCAGTAAAGCTCTAATAACTCCTTCTCATACGAATTTACAAAATGCACAAACGTTAAGCATTGTCGATACAGTACGCCTAAACATTGCAAATATCACAGCCATAGAAGAAAAAGTACTTAGCACTATCAAGAAATAGTTAATAGTCACTTTCTTTTACCATGTGTACATCTCCTAGATTTAATCAAAATACTAACATGCCTAAAAAGGTTGTTTGAGAAATATAAATGAGCAGTGTATTACAACTTTAGCTTGGCTCCATAAGGAAACTGGATTCTTTGGATAATTTTGCAGGTGAGAGAAAATATTTTGTGAAGTCAAACTTACCATGAGTTTTGGGAATATTTTGAAAATCTGCCAACAATACTGCCGTCAATATTTCATGCACCTGTTCAATAACATTATTCAATTCTTTTTTAACCATCTGTTCCATTTTGTGAAAATATTCGTATTTATTTGCACTTAAATGAAAAACAGACTTTATCTGTTCCACAATTTTGATAAATGCATCTGAACATCAGTTTTGATGAAAAAAAAAGAGAGAACATTTGGAGTGCCACGCAATTAAGCAAACAAAGATATGAGTATTTAAGTGCCATGGTTTCGAAGCGGCATCACAACTCACAACTTATCAACTGAGACAGAAACTGATCATTGACAAGATGATGAAACTAACAGCTTTCCTTGTGGTGTGTCTCCTGTTGGCTTCATGGACGCAGGTATGTATTCAAACCATGGAATAATAAAGATTTTGGAAAATAGAAAACAAAATATTTATTACGATATGATAATATACAAAACAATGTCTTATAAAGTGATTTTAAAACCAGATTAACATTTTAAAATTTTAAAATATTTTTTCATTGAGTGTGTTTTCAACAACTTTGTCTTTGATAAGAATACAACCAAAATTAGTAAACTTACAGAAATTTATAAAACAAGAATGCCATTTTGATTTAAATGTATGCAAAATGGTTTTCATATTGGAAATATGTCATTTTGTACTATGTTAATCTCAAACATTTTTAATTGTCTGATTCGTCTCATGCTGCTGACCTGAAACTTAGCAACTTTTATGACATGAGGCTTAGAATCCATGCCATGTTATATGTTAATAGTGAAGCAGCTGAGGCCCAAAAAGTGCAATAGTTAAGGAAATAGTGATCACAAGAGTAGAACAGCAAGTTTCATAAATATTATACCAAAATGTTCCCGAGAATATCAGCGCTTTCTGATGCTAGTCATGAAAAGTACATAAATTTAGTGCGAAACCAGTGGCAACGACTTCCATGGCAACCATTTAGTAAATATAAACAGCAGATATTTTAATACTAATGGCACTATTTTATGGCTATGACTATTTGCAGGTACTGTTGAACCATACGATATGGTAGTATTTAGGGCAGGGGTCTTTATAGCCAAGTCATTTGGATCTGGCTTGCCATCAGTTGCCATCAGTTGCCATCAGTTGCAATCAGTTGCCATCAGTTGCCATCAGCTGCCATCAGCTGCCATCAGCTGCCATCAGCTGCTCTACTGTAAAACAAGGGGGATTTTTACTTGCCACAATGTAAATGTATTTTTCTTACAGACGTCCACAGCTGCAGGAATTGCAAAAAGACCTGACCCAAATTATGTCGAACCCATTGGGGAACCTGAGGGTGTCCAGGCAAGACGAAAGAGACAGGACGTTGATTGTTACCCTGGATGCGAACATCTGGATGACTACGAAACGCATCAACAGTTTGCTGAATGCATGAATGCCTGCGAATTTCCAAATATTAAGTAAAAAAGAGATTCAGAAACAGATTAATATGGAATATATGAATTGTCAAACTCCAGTTAATCAATTCATGTATGCAACACAATATAAAATTAATCTGTACTCTTTGCAGAATAAAATTATGACGTATGTGACTCACATGAATCCAAAATAATCAATGGTTATGTTATCATTCATTTTGTAAACAAATTAACAAATTATCAATCTTTTGGACAGCTTGCATGTTCCAGATGATGTGCTACCTGTTTGTTCAAGTTAAAAATTGGCTTTGGTGACTCATTCCCATGGGTTTCCTAGCACTTGATTTGTGACACAATGTCCAACTGGTGAAATACATAATTAGTAAGGACTTATAATATCAATAGTTATGGCTAAACACTGATCTTACAACATCAAATACAGACAGACAGACATACAGACAAATGATTTTTATTTAAGCCGGTAGCATTTACAATTGGTATTAAAAAACATAACTATATATAAATCAGCTATCACCGAGGCCATCGTGAGGGCCCCCCTTTACAGATTTATAATTGATTTATAAAAACAAGGTCCTTTTATTTAAAATGTGAAACACCCCACTGGGCAACCATTAGGAAGAATGAGTATCAGCATACACTGGCCTCGGTAATGCCTTTTGGTTCTTTAATAATTTAAACTATCTGATATCCTAGCTTTTGTGTGGCAACAGTTTACTGTGAGGAACGCACCAATGTCAGTGTTTTGCCACTATCAGCATACCTGTGTATTGTGCTGCCATCTATCGTTTTGAGTACAACACTCACTGTTTCTGTCCCTCTTGACTAATCAAGCTTTAAATTTGCATCAGCCATTAGCAAACTTGGGCCTAATGGATAGAGCATTGAATCTGTATATACATGGTTGTGGATTCAAACTCAGGCACGGCATGGAGGAACTGAACATATCAGTCTGAAACCATTGCACACTCCACCGAGGTTTAAATGGAGAGGTTGGCTATAAATGGAGATGGTACTGGTGACAGCTGGATGGGAGTTGAGAAAGGTTCCAAAGAAAATAGAGCCTGTCGGCCGAGAGTTAAATGCACATAACAGGCTGATAGCAGACTATAAACCCCAACCTTTACTTTTACCTTTACCTTTACATATTTTACATACAATCACTGTTTCAGTGCAAATGACCTGTATGACACCACAAAACTGCCCATTGTCCACAATGGCCATTATAGGGTCACAATCACCATTGTAGACAATGGACAGTGTGGTGATGTCACACTGGTCATCTTCACTTCAAATTAGGTCATATTTGAAAATATTGACGTGTGAATAAAGGGCTGGTCAGGTCACACATGAACTACATGGCCAAATGTGCCATGTGCATTTTCCATGAGAAGGATAAACATGTAGGACTCGGAAAAACCAATACAATGGATGACACAACAACTGCTTAATTACGGTACGCCAATAATTAAGCTGTTGCGAAGTCATCCATAATATTTGATATTTCCATGTCCAATGTCACAGGACTGACCAGCCCTTTTTAAAACAAGCAGATGCAGTGTATGATTGTGGTAAAGTGTGGATCAATGTAAACTCACAAAGCACACTTGCACTTGCTATGAGAGATAATCTTAAGCTAGTCAAGCCTGTTTACAACACTATGCAATATGGTTTCAGGTCTATTATGTATCAAGGTGCTATGATTTGGAATTCTTTACCGGTTGAATTAAAAGAAGAAGATGAATTAGCTGTAAGTTCAAAGATTTTTTAAGATGGTGCAATTCCCAAGAAAGTTGTACTTGCGGACCATGCATAATCTGTCAGCAAAATAATTTATGATCATTGTATAGTTCAGTAATCTCTTTCAAATCATCTGTATATATATTTTCATTTTGTTATTGTTATTTTATCAGTCAGCTAAAAGCTTTATAGCTTATGTTCTATTGTTTGTTTTACACGTCACTACATGTCAGTGCATATACTATCACAATAGGTCATTGTTACGTAATAGGGACCCCCCCTAAACTCATAATATCAGCCGTCTCTGGTCTCCAGTGGGCCCTCCAAATAGCCCGGGGGCAATATAATTAAAAAACGATTAAGACCCTTTGATCTTTATGATATCACCTACAAAGCCTAGCACAGGGGTTGTAAGCCCTCGGGGCACTATAATTAAAGGTCATCATGTCAATGAGGGTGGTGCTCACCCTGGGAAAAAATTTGGTGTGGGTATGGGAAAAAATTGGTGTCAGTTTTTAGTCTCATTACATAATGAATGTTAAATTTTAGTTATAGTCAATCAATATTCTGATTATGCATAATGGGTGACACGTCGTAAGTTGAGCCCTCAATTGGAATAGGGTTTATCTAATCGACCCTCCCACCACTATAAAATTCCTCGGGCATCGGAGACTATCAAGAATAACCACAGTTCAGCTACACCTGTATATCGAAGTACTACAGCTCTTTCCTTGTTGTTGATATTCTTATGCAATTTAGCCATGTCAGCAAATTTCGTTCACCCCGTTCAAATGGATTTCAAGGTCAACTCGAGGACATCGGCTGTAGGATACCTCACACCTACAATCGAGGACAATCACCTTGTAGTCACCCAGAGCAGACATAACGGAACTGCAGCATCTCAAAAATTCGAAGTGAATGCCCTGAAAAACCTACAGAGCTACATACCAATCATCTCTCAACGAAATATGGCCTATGAGGAGTTTGGTATAAAGATAAGCTATCTACAACATGTCAAATTTAATCGGATGACAGTTCAAACAGGCAAAAAGTTATCGCCTTTCAAAGCCACAGAGATGCGATTATACCCCGGTGTGATATACGAACACCCTGACCAGTACATATGGGTCGCTGTTTTTATACGTACAGTTAATGAAGTTGATCACATAGCTCCAAACGAGATACTATATTTAGATCAGAGCCTTCATCTCGACTACAGGGATTTTACTACATTCAGCACTCAGCTAAGCGACATTATTTCCACCCTCTCAAAAACAGCGACCACCTCCTTCGAATTGCCGTATATACATACATATATATGGCATGGTAAAGTGACCAACCAAGACTCTCAACTCATGTACTTCAGTATTGAAGAAGCTGCCAATGCCTGGGAGGATCACAAGGTCCTTAAATCAGATCATAACTCAACTCAGGATAATGAAGGAGCTTGGGATGTGGCCCGCTGTAAGATCGATCGACCAGACATCATGTCATTTTGCCGTACATTGCTAGAGATGGCTTGTCTATCTAGACTACACTCAACTCGGAAACCCTGCCACTCTCCTTGTACAAAGAAGGCAATCACTCAAATATTCAGAGGTTTAATTGAAAACCGATTTGATGAAATCCTTAAAGCTGTACTACTTAAATTAAAGTACAAACCGCTTGAAACAGCTCAGGACATTACACGTACCATCATGAGGGAGCGAAATGAGTGTTCAGTTTATCGTAAACTGACTACCGAGTCTCAAGAACACACATGTATGACACTAGATGAGTTTTCAGAGTATATGCTAATTAATTCAGTGTTTAAACACTGTGTAGAATCATATATCTGTTATTAAAATATGAATTGAAATGACTTATGTAACCTAGAGAAAATAAAAGAAGTCCTTACAATCTATATTTCTTTGTATTTGTTTTAATTTTTTGTGTAAAATTGCCACCAAGTCTGTAAAGTACTTAGCACAACAAAGCTTTAATGTTTAACAATGATGTTTAGCCTTATCTGTAAATTATAACGCTAAGCAATTGAACTGAGACTCACTGCATTGTCTATTGTTCATATAGTAATTTCATTGTTAGGGTAGAACCCCTGATTACAGGGTCAGCTTACCCCTATATCCACCAGATCTGAAGACGGTACTCGGACACAATGGAAGACTGAGAAAAGACCTGACTAGTCATTAGGGTTCTTTGTTCACTGTCAGTTGAAGGGAAAACGTGTCACTTGTCATCCATGTATATACTCATAGCCCAAGTCATATGGGGTATACTTTAACCTCCCAGAGGTCATTTAAAGTAAAAGGATAAAACACTTTAAAGTCACATGAAATCTCAATTTATTTTCATTATTCCTTAAAAAGTCACATAGTTATCATCATTAGTTTTTTAAGTCGGATGTCTACTTACAACTGGTATCAAGTGTGAAGACATAAAAAATATCAAATGACTAAATGAAACCAATCAAATAAAAACAATACTACATTTAACGTCACAGTAATACAAGTCATGTGATGCATCATACATATCATGACCAAAGTCTTTCTATGGTAGCTGTCAGTTGAGATCAGTACAAGCACCTGCATACTACGATATCAACCGCTAAAACATTAAAATATCAAAATTACAAAACAATAGTAAATTTCAAGTCCCAGTAATACAATTCACTCCGTGAAGCATCAACACCATGACTAAAGTCTTTTTATACCAGCTGTCAGTTGAGATCAATACTAGTACATAGTAAATATCAATGACTAAATGTACAATAATACACTGAACAATTAAAAAACAATACGTAATCAAAGAAATTTCTACTCTAACAATAACATGTATACGCTCATATAATATTTCTCCCTCCCTCCCTATTATCAGTACTTAGTAAAAATCATCTCTCAGTTTTTAACAACTAAAGGTACCAACAATTAAAATCCCTATCAATGAATCATGCCGGCTTGTCACGGGGATAATGTAAAATAATACCAAAATATAAATATACATAAAATAAAATAAAAAATGAAAACATGAACAACATGCTTATCCCCTACTGAATCAATCAGCTGGGATAGCTTAAAAAAAAAAGAAAAAAAAAAAAAAAGAAAAAAAAAAAAAAAGAAAAAAAAAAAAAAAAGAAAAAAAAAAAAAAAAGAAAAAAAAAAAAAAAGGTATGGTTAGCACCCTACATCTCAAAACCAGAAGTTCAATATATAGGCCAGACCGAAATGACCGAAATGTCAACAAACATCAAACAGTGAACATACATACATACATACATATAATAATAATAATAAAAACAATCACTCAGTATGACTCCATGTTCCTTTTTTTTTTGATTCAGTTACGCCGTCTGAGTCTACCTACTCCAGGTATTATATTGGCAGGGTCAAGGCCACGTAAAAGCCGGGGAGCACGGGGAACAAGGGGAGCATGGGGAGCAAGGGGGGCAAGGGGAGCATGGGGTCGTACATCACGTTCACGGCGTTCACGGCGTTCAGCGTTAGGGGTCACAGGAGGAACGGGTGCCTGGATATCTCAGGCTGCAAGAGCTAGTTGGGCTAAAAATAGTCCTACTCTACGGGGTGCCATGTTGTCCTGAATCTGGTCTAGTCTTTCTTGTAAGCGCCTCATAAAATTATCAAGCACTGTCAAAAAGTACACAAAGTGCAGTAAACATTGCCGTATGTCAACTTGTCTCTGGAAAAACATTGAATAAAGTTAGATTAGACGCATTTCATTGTCCAGGTCTCTCACGCCTCTCCAGTTGCAATTACAGCACTTGGCAATTAAATGACATGGAACCAGACATACAGCCATCAATACCTTACAACAATAAATAGCAAAATATGGATTATCATCGGATCTTGTCCTTAAATTCAGATGCTCATGTAAGTTAACCAAACTTACAAGAATACATAATATGATGACCAGAAACCCCAGTCCTCCTGTCACCAGTCCAGTAATCAGCCAGGGTGACAGCCCAGTCCTAACCTTGTCCGTATTTCCAGATGTAGTACTTGCATTACCACCTACTCCCGCTCACGGTGTCACTGTCTCACTGGCATCCTTCAACTGCATTTTCTCCCTGGAAGTCTCTCTGAAGTAGATTGAGTTGAATCCGTTGACAATGGGTGTTTCAAAGTTGGGGTCTGAGTCATCGTCATCGGCATCGTAACATCAACTAATTTATGTAGGACAGTAGGCATCAAGCTCTCATGACCTTGGGAAAGACACCTTACCCAAGGAAAATCCTGCTCTACTAATAGGCATTGTTCGTAAGTGAGTCCTAGCAAGGTCACCAGTTCAAATCCGTAGGTCCTATCCAATGTCGCTAGATCAAAATCCGAGGAGACCTGTAGTGTTAGGAATCTACCATGTCTCACCCTGGTAGGAAAACGTGGTGCCGTAGAAATGCCTTGACATGCAACACCTCCTTCAAAAGTGCACATGCACTGCGCATCGTCACCGCAAATCCATGCATTTGTAAGCGTGACCAGTGACAATACCATAAATAACTCAAGGAGATCCATTTTGTCTGGCTTCATTCTAGCGTCACTCTTTTTTCTTTTTCTTTTGTTGTTGTTTTCGAAATTCTCTGATAATACGTCGTTCCTATATGCAATCTTGAATGAAACTGACCATTCACTGACCCTTCAATTGAAAGTATGTCAGAAGTGACCTATATTACCTAACAACCCAGGGTGTTTAGCACAATGTTATGTAATGGTCTGACTTAGACAATGAATCCTAACTCAACCTCCGTCATCAGTTCTCTATTATATTTAACTGTATAGTTTTCAACTATTAGGTCAAACAGTGATTAAGATACCCCCCCCCCCCCCCCCCTACTATTAAGATGACATCTGTACTGAGACCAATTTACTCGAACCCTGACTTGATTATAGAGAGAGCATTGAGCATTTCAGGGTGTGAAAGACATAGATAGGGTAGATTGTAAAGTAATTTAACCACTTTTCTAGCCCCTTCCTTATAAAAGACTTCTATACTCTTATCAATTACTTCAATCTCTAAAGCTAGGTCAATCTGTAGAAGGAATTATTATTATTTTTTCGCTCCTTTAGATCTTTTAATAATACCAGTCTATAGATCAATTGATCACCGTACTGAGTAATTAAATCTACTCAGAGAATCTTTGTTTCCCACCAAATGATCATGGAAAGTTCAAGGAGATGAGGGTCAGACATGGAATACAATGACTCATTGTAGACATCAATAGATTGGGGTATGATCATGACTGAGTAGTCAGGAACAATTGGTTATCTGTTAAAATACATATAAAAAGGTTCTCAAGATCATAGTGATCATCATTCAGCTTTCAACTCATCTCCGAGTGTCATCCGAAGTACTCAGCTATCAGTAGCTAACAAAGTATGTTACATTTCTTTTATACTACTACTTTTAGTATATTATTCGTACTTAACTTTATTTGAAAAGAACTCTGTATATTACAAGTAGGACTAGTCTAACTAGTAGCTTAAACCGAAGGAGTATATTTATAGACCTATCTTTTCCTTCATATTTAGCTTATATAATTCGTCTAGAATGGTAATCTCAGTAATAATATTACATTGTACTGATTTAAATCAATCGGTAGCTTTAAGTAAATATGTACACCATAGAGCGGTCAGAGTACTCAAACGAAATTATCGTTTTCTTAATAATACAGGACATTAAATCACATCCTTTAGAATAACTAGTTATTGTACTTGATGTAAACAGCTATTAATTCTAAATCAAAGCAGGAATAAAGAACTTTTCGTTAAAATCATGTTCTATAGTATGTTTCTGGATGCTTTTTAATTGTCTATGAGGTGTGTGAATTATCATGAGAAAATGCCGTATTTTTTAGACTCTCAATTATTACTATTTCTAAACTTTTTGATACTATTTCATAAATTTTTTAATTCTCATTTTATAATGCTCTTCTTGTGCTCTGGTAAAACAGCTCAGCTGAGATAAACAGCTGCTATCTCTGGTCGTTGTCTATCTAAGTCCTTAACAACAGAAGTTATAGTCTTATTAAGAAATAAATTTAAAAGATAAAACATATGAACCCATATACATATGTTATATATTATATATAATTAGTTCACTGAGGTGTTTAACACTTGCGAACTTTCTTTCTCAGACTAAGGAACTAGTCACGTGGTGATATATACGACCAGGAGAATTCTCGTTTGTATTCAGTACAGGTAGCGTCACCTAGTGTTATATATCACTACCTCTTAAATTCCTTATTCAAAAATAAATGAATAATAAGTCAAAACTTTCTTAATTATATTTTTTATTCTATCTATCTACATTATATTTGTCATACATACATACATACATACATACAATGAGTAATATGAGTAATATACTACATATTCATGCTATTTAGGCTAAATCACTACAGTCCGATACATACAAACAATGTAATTTTTTATCAAATATATTAATTTTATTTCTTCTAAAAAGCACACATTATACAATAAAACAATTAAACCGTTACCATAAAATACTTTACCTACACAAATAGACAAAAGCATTTGTTTAACTTAATTATCTAATAAAAAATAACATTAATTGTAATTCTACTTTTAACTCAATTTTTTAATATTCATAACTAGTGTTTTAAAGTCAGTCTAATAATGCCAAACAGTGGGTTTATTTTATTTTTTTAACTATATATATATGTATATATATATATATATATACATATATCATGCTTCTTTTATTCAAAATATCGAGTACTTTCACTGTTCAATGGTTACTGACTCTGCTCTTTGCGCTAATGTGTTACGCGTAAGCTAAACAGTAGTAGTAGTAGTAGAAGAGCAGCGGTTCGGACTGAATGCGAATGTTACCACTAATTAAACCATGATAGTAAATAAATGTCATTATGTTATAGCAAACATGTAGGTATAAATATAATCATTAGCAATAGCTTTTTTTTTTTACTTAATTCTTCAATAATAAATAACATCTGCTGTAATTCTACTGTTAACTAAATTTTTAACATTCGACACTAGTAATGTAAAGTCAGTTGAATAGTGCCAAGCAGTGGCTTTCTATATCATAAGTGTTCTTCAAAATGTCAATTACTTCAATCGTTTCAAGTCCTCTTGCTCTGTAGTATGCATAAACTAAACAGTAGTAACCGCACAGCTTTGAGCCCAGAATATGACTGTTAACATTAATGTATCCATGATGGTTAATAAATTTCATTATGTCTCCGTTCCAGGTTCCGTCTTGTCCTAAAGAATCGAACAGCTCAACCACTTCACCATGAATAACAACAATGAGCAGCCAATGTCCCTTTCTCAGGACCCCCAGAGTCCTAGGAGTGCCAAGAGGTGAGTCATATTTCTTTCTAGCCATGGTGTTAACAATGTAACATCTCTTCCTGTAGTCAGGCCGCACATAAGTCAATGCTTCTGATGGTATCACAGCCATGATGTAGGAACTTGTCTTCAGGTCATTCCACAGCAATTCGTAGATCTCAGCGGTGTTCATGCTAAGTAAATATTCCTGGCATAATCCACCTCGTATAAGGAAGGGAAGGGTAACTGACTCTAACTAGCATCACCACTGATTCAGGTAGAGGTTTGGCAAATCTCAGCTCTATTTTCGCATTTCCATCCCTGTTGGCAGGATAGTATTTGTCATAATTTTGTGGTGCAAGGTCAACCACAAAGAGACTGTAGCCTTCAGGGTATTCCGAGAGTGTAATCCTCCTCTTGTCACTTGTACCAGTCTTTCCTCTGTAGAGGTCTCCGTAACACTGTTGATAGTTACCAGAGTTAAAGTCAAAAGTAAGGGGCCCCCTAGGGGTGGGATTTCCGCTCAGGCTCATATGGATATAATTGATGTGGCAATGTTTGAAATTGAAGGGGTTGCTCCTAATATCGCCTGTCATAGCATCCCCAGCGACAAAGGCTATAACCATCTTTTGAGGGATTTTACCGTTGAAGGCGTCTTCAACATAAAAGGAAGATGTACCCTTCGCTAAGGAGAATTTACGTAACTCCTCCTTTATATAGAAATATCTCGCTCTCGAGAGTTCCTTCTCCATGACCTCTTGGTGTCCAACAAGTATGGGGTTGCTGGGTAAGACTTGTTTCACGATAAGAGATATATCTTGAATTTCAAGAATATAATCGGTAGTTGAAATGTTGGCTGTCATGAGACGGAAATTGTGACTAGTGGGAGTCAAACAAATGTCGAGCGTAATCCCATTTATCAGACATTTCTTCACTTTGAAAACATCTAAGTCTAGTTTAGCCATCAATTCAACAGTCCGACTACCCTCCATTCTTCTGGATCTCTCGACGAAGCCTACATTTGAGGCAAATCTTATGGTAGCCTCGTTCATACTACCAGCTGTGTCTTTGACAAACATGCTGCATTCTAGGTCCGAATCATTTCCTCCATTGTCATCTAGGAGAGTATTTATCATTGATCTGTATGCATAACCAGTCTGACCTCCTAGCACCACAACATCGTTTAGTCTTACTTCTACAGAATCCCATAGTGAGTGAGCTAGATTGTTGACAGGGCCTACACTCCATGTACCTTCATCAGAGTTTTCCTTGTCTGTACTGGTACTAGTACTTGTACTGGTATCCGAGTTGGCAGCAGAGCTGGTAGCCGAGCTGGCAGTCTTACTACCTGTCCCTCCTGTGCCACCGGTGCCACTTGTACCGTCCTCAGAGCTGGTACTACCTACGGTTTTGCTATTAGTAGAGGAACTGACCAACAGACTTTCCGGTTGTTTAGGGAGAGTTGTACCATCCGCTCTGGTTATCCTCACTAGTGTCCTGACATATACATCTCTAAGATCAACATAGCTAGGACCAGCACCTGGTAGTCTGAATTTGACATTGCCCTCCGAAGAAAATTGATTTACAGGCTTGTGAGTGATGTACTTGATTTCTGTTACACCAGAATTCATTACAGGTATTTTAAAAATGTCAAGGCTGTTGTCGTACCCTAAATCAGAGGAAGCCAAAACCCTTTCGCTCGTGGCCATATTACTTGCTGAGTATGTCTTTGGTTACAATCCTTCTCTTAGGCGTCTTGTTCTTGTTCGTGTTTCCTTTGACAGAAGTTACAGGTGCCTTCCTCTTCTTACCTCGATGATCCGTCTTAGAGCTCGAAGTTGAAACTGACCGAGGCTTGTACACGGGTGTCTTTTTATCAATTTCCGCTTGCGCCATGTTGGTATACTGTTCTACTGGCGAAACCACATTCAGTGGTAAGTCAGCTGATGCCGTCTTAGTTCCTCCATCTCCTTTGCTATGCTTTATTAACACTAGTCTAGACTGATCATCCCATGTCGAAGGTTTCCCTACAGTGTCTCTGAAATGTTTCACCCAGGCATCTGGTTTTAAGGTCGCCAGGGACTTGTATCTTTCATCCATTTCAACTCGAATGTACACTTTGTAGCTTGTCCCCTGCTGTTCTCCTTCAATTCTTCCAAGATTTCTCCTTCCGTACAACTGATCTCTACAGTCAACTGGCTCAAGCTCTGTACCCTGAGAGGCACGTAGTGTACTGGTGAGAACCTGGTAAAGTTATTCCTTTTTATTTCTCCGAGACTAAGAGAGGCTATGATGGGTTTGTATATGCCACCCAATGGGGAGGTTTCACAACCCTGACAACACACGTATAGAGCATCCCATTTATTCCCCTTCTTGATAGACGGTAAGACAATTTCCTTCAGTCCTAGGTACCAACGCCCTCTTCTTTGAGTGTCCAGGTTATAGTGTTCTGGTAATGTGCAGGTGAAGAGGACTGGTGTATTGCTAGGGTTCACGGTCGGGGATTGATCACTCTGCAGACAAATCAACATTTTCTTCTATTTCTTCTATTTCTTCTTCTTCCGCTTCTTCCTCTTCTTCCTCATCAGTTTTTTGACTTCTTTGATTTCTTTTTATTATCCAGATCCTTGATAGATGATGTAGTGATCAACTCGTTGTACTTGTCAGGCCAGGACTGATATTTTACTAGACTCTCCTTGACACCCTCTCGTACTCTGTTTTTCAGAACCTTTTCTATTTTGAAAAGGGCCTTAGGGTCGTATCTAGTAGAAGTTAATTCACTGGCGTAGAAGTGACCGTCTACATTCTCCCCTCCATAGTCCGTGAGGTAATAAACGGAGACACCATCAATAATCTTTCTAGCTCTCACCGTGAAGACCTCACCGGTGAACTGTTCGTCGTAAGCTCGATGAAATGGTTTTCTGGCAAAGTAGGCCGCTCTCACCGTCTCACCTATAGAGTATTTGTAGGGGTACGATTTTTTCCTCTTTTTCCTTCTAGTCAACCTCAGAGCTCTTTCCAGTGTCTTTCTGTAGTGTCGGGAATTGATCACGTACTGGTAATCCCATACATCTCGCTCATTTCCACGAGTCACTGAGACAGGAGCTATGCCTATGCTCGAATGCAGTGTGTTATTGTAAGAGTGGACAATGTCTTGAAGACTGTCAATGTAGCTATAACTTGTTATTCTGGAAGAATTGGAAAAGTCTTTTCTTGATGTTTTTGATCAGAATTTCTGCATCGTTAGCCTTTGTCTCCGTCGAACCGTAGTAATGTTTTATCCCCCTTTCTTTGAATAAAGCCTGTACTAGAGAGTTTGAGAACTCCGTTCCTCTGTCACTCCTTATAAACCGGGGTATGTTCATTGACCTATCCAAAATACTTCTAAACGCCTCTGTCACATCCTTTCCTCCTTTAGTTTTGATAGCTTCCGCATAGCAATACCTCGAAAATACATCGACCGTTATGAGGATGTACGCATTACCCTCATTAACCGTGATGAATCTCTTGCCAGTGAGTACTAGTAAATCCGTGTCCCACAAGTGATTCATACCGGGGGCAATGACTCTTCTGTACAACGGTTGACATTGTTTGGCCGTCTTATGTAGAGTCAGAATGTCCTCTGGCCCAGTCCTTTATCCTAGCTAGTGTAATGTTGTATCTCCCCTCTTTATTTATTACTGAGTGTAGTTTGGCAGCACTGGTAAAACTGCCCGGTGATCTAGGGCTATAAAAACGTCTGTTCAAGTAAGCATCGATATCCTTAGGCAACACCATTGTTACCTTTTCTCCCTCTCAGAAATCCTTTAGTTAGACTTTTATCCAGGATTTCTTTTTTACCCAAGTTGAAGTCTTCCCAAGTTTCTTATTAAGGCTGGCCTTGACATTTGACCCCTTTACTTTAGAATTTGTTGTATTTGCATTTGCATTTGCATATGCATTTGTATTTGTAACTATCTTCTCTCATAGCTTCTTATTTTTCTCCTTCTCCTTCTCCTTACGGATGTATCGGCCACCTCCACCTCCACCTCCACTTCCTCCTCTTCCTGCTCTCTTCGCAAACTTCTTTTTATTTGCCCCTAATTGAGACGGCTTTACATCGGCTTTTTCTTCTTCTTCCTCTTCTTTGTCTTCTTCTTCTTCTTCTTCTTCTTCACTCCTCTCGTTCTTCAGATAGTGGAGCACCCTTCTCAGTCTCGAGTTAGAAATGAGTCTCAAGGGTACTTCGCACTCTAATAATAAGGAATAAAATTCTCTGTGTTTCGGGGGAATAGGGTAAAGCTGAGATTGAGTATGCGTCAGTAAATCTATGTAACCTTCCTCTTCGTCTTCCTCATTTATCAACCAGTAAGGAAGGACCTGATAGTAAATTGCGGTCACGTTACTCTTCTGAGCCTCTTCCACGAGTATCGATTTAGCTCTTTCCAAGACACTACCGATCCCACTCTTCCTCGTACCACTCATCTTATTTGTACTCCCACTCGAACTCGAACTCGTTTTATCTTTAGTCGAAGAAGAAGTGAAAGAAGTGGAAGAAGGAGAGACTCTTCTTTTCAGGGAGATGGTCTCCGGAGCCCCTGACCGATTCATCCGCCCAGGTGCTTTTTTTTTTAACCGAGGAAGATTCTCCCGATCCTCTCGGTATATGAGCGGTAGGAGGGTGATCGCCTACGCGATCACCCTCATCCCGCAACTTTTTATTTTCCATCATGTTGAGATACTTCTCCTCGGGTACCACAAACACTTTTTTGTTAAATTTCATCACAGAGGTCATTCTCTTAGTCTTCTTCTTCTTCTTCTACTTAATATTATCCTTCCTCTTCTTCCTCTTCTTCCTCTTCTTCTTCCTCTTCTTCTTCCTCTTCTTCAACTTCTATATTTCCTCGAGAACGATGAGGAGAATGGGGAGGAGGAGGAGGACGCTTTACACCCAGTGCTTTATCGATGAAAGGAGTACAATGAGTGAGGAAATTCAGTACTGTCCTGTAGTGTTTAACGAGGCCTTCCTTGGCTCGTTCAGGGTCCTCTATAAAAGATAGCTTCCTTAGAATTGCCGTGCTTTTCACTAAAGTGTAACGAACCTCCTCCGATATCTCAAGGTTACCCTGAAGGGTGTTAACTATGAGTTCTATGATGCATAGAGCCTGTTCGTTTTTCGCCTTGTCCAATAGACTTTTAGCCAGGGTGGGTGACACTTTACCCGAGTTGACCACTAGCTCTATAAAAGCCCTACAGTTCTTGAGACAAGTAGACATGTTACTTTCTAGTGTACAGCACCAGAGAGTCTTCCGGTAAAATATTCGTACTCAGGCGTATGTCTTCATCACCAGAACCCGTAAGATTGTTAACGACTAGGTACCCTCTCGGACGACGAGTAGCGTCTTCATAAGCCTCCAACAGTCTCTTAGGAGTGCTCGGGAACATCTGACGAGAAAGGTGGTGTATCTGCTGCAAGTCTCTGCAGGTCTTCATTAATATTAAGTAACTAGTGTTCAAGCTGATAGTACGGGAATACTTTGATTGATGGTAAATGTTTTGGGTAATCATTATGACAGAAATACGTCGATGGTGTACATCTCGTGTGAATAGGGCACACATTTCGGCAGATTTACATATCTCATCCATGAGATCATCTATGACCACGAGGCTGTGGTCTTCCTCTTCTTCCGAACCTAAGTTCTCGATCATTTCTTTGGTAGGTAGTCCCTCGTGAAATGCGATATTATTCAGTTCCGTTTCCAAGCGAGTGAAAACCTTCTGATACACTCCGTAAGCGTAGATTATGTTCTTGGGAGGTACTGTATACATTTTTGAAGCGTTTCTTAGTATGTCGAGAGTTAGAACGGTCTTCCCTGCCATGGACGGTCCGACGACCATAGTTGAAGAGGGGCTCTCGAATTTGAATATACCTGATACGTCCGAAGAATCATAACTCATATCGATTTCCTTTTCTTAATTATTATTATTTTTTTCCTCCTTTCAGAATGGCAGATGATCTCATACACGAGCTAAGGCTTCTCAAGCAGCTGTGTTCTTCTCAGAGGGGAGAGGGTGAGGGAGAAGGAGAGAACTCTTCAAATGGTTTCACGTTCGATGATACTGAAGATACCGGAGATACTGAGGATGCACCAGCTGATGTTGTACGTGAGTCTGTAGCTGTACCTGTACCCGTAATGGAAGCACAGGCTACAACACTGGCTACGACACCTGTAACGGCACCGGCCACTACACCCGCTACGACACCCGCTACCACTCCGGCTACGAGACCTGCAACGGCACCTGTCACGGCACCTGTCATGTCACCTGTTATGGTACCTGACACAGCTCAGACATCGAATGTACTGAATACTCTGCCTACTCTGCCTACTCTGCCTACTCGGCCTACTCGGCCTACTCGACCTACTCTGCCTACTCGACCTACTCTGCCTACTCTGCCTACTCTGCCTCGTCCTCTTCCTACATCAGCTTCTTATGGGAGTGAACCATTCGAAGAAAATCAACCGATGGACGTTGATGATGAGGAACTAGTTTCTTCTGAGTTAGCGCTTAGTAAGGTAGGGATATTTAAGAATTTAAGTATAAAAAAGTTTGTTTCTTCGTTTTATTTTTTCTCTCAACCTCACTATCAAGACACCCATCAGTAATTACGTTTTATTGCTTACTTTAGAAAGTCCACCAACAATTAGTCTTTCACGCTAAACAGCTCATCGAACTCAGTAGAGTAGCCAGAGCATTGTCGACTAAAAGGAAGAGAGAGGATGGAGGACTTGACATAGATGCTGAGGCTAAACGTCTTCTCCTGAATATGTAAGTAACAATTAAGGGTTCTTCTATTCTATCTCTTTAATATCACTATGTCACTTTTCCCAGCTCAAGTAAAAAGTATAAATAACACTACTTTTTTTCTCAATACCAGCGGTGTAGTAAATACACAGGACGATGAAAATGAAAGAGTGGTTGGTGGTGAAGAAATTGAAGAAGAGGATAATGATAAAGAAGTAGGCGTCGAGTCTAGGGACCCTGAGGTCATTGAGGTCTTTGATGTCTCAAGGTGAGTCGTTTCTTTCATTCTATAGTCTGATACTTACATTGCTATAGATAATTTTTTTTTTACATTCTCCTACACCTATGATATAAAAGACTAAACTATATTTTCTAATTTTTGTTTTTCTTCCACTAGTGAGGTCACGAGAGACAGTATTGAACAAGGGGTAGATCCCACTCCAGACCCTTCAGCAGGTCCCTCTACAGCTGCAGGTCCCTCTGCAGGTCCCTTAGGTCTCCAAATGGATGAACCGATAGCGGGTCCTTCGGGTTTACAAGCAGCCTCGGAAGTTATTGAACCTGTAGCAGGTCCTTCCGGAATAAACAAACCCTCAGGATCCTCGGTGACTGATTTCCTCAACAAGTTACCTCAACTGGATTATCGGTAGGTAATTTTTGCCAATGTATAAGTTTACATCCTTTTTTTTAAAATTACATAATGATTCAGAGTTTAACGGATTAAAAAAGAGTGTTAATATATATAAATATATATATATATTTTTTAATTTCTTTTAAGAGAGGCAATGGATATCATGGGGCAGTTGTCAGGAGGGGAATTGAAAGAGGTCTCGTCTCAGGAGTTCGCAATTGACGCTGACTTTGGAAAACTGGTATCACTTATTTACCGTAATAGTTGTATAGGGGATGGAGGAGACAATGACGTAAGTGACAGCATGATTACTCCTGCCCAGTCACCCTCAGGACCCGCTAGCCCTCTACCATTCCTACAGGAGGATCAGGAGGATCAGGTTCAACAGATTCAACGGGAGGTAGACAATGTTGATGACATGTTTGGTGATGATAATTTAGACAATATGGACTTCGAGGATGGCATGCTTTTCGAAGGTCCTAATTACGCTGTGAACTTTAATAGAAACATTGAGGTTGTCCATAATGATTTAGAATTTGATGAAGGCGTTGTTAGGGAGAGTCTCTATAGAGTGCATTTTGACCAGTCATGGGAAAATAGAACTCTTACTAGTATTTTCACTGACTTGACAGAATTGTTAGGAGGTATAATAGAAAGACTTAGGACTAGTTACGACGAGGCAGACTTAGTTAGATTTTTTATTACAAATTCCGCTTTCTATAGTCCCCAGGGTATAGGGTTAATGCCTCTGAGGGATCTGACCCTTGAGCAGGTGCTAGCCCACCTGGAGGAAATCCTTCAATCTGACCAGGACCTATTCTTGGATGAACCCCTCGAAATTCATGTGGCGGTTATCCGTAATCCTAGGGGTGCCGGTCGTAGGACCGGTATGGATGGTCTCTTCACAGATGACGACCGCCTAAAGAATTCTCGAGGGGTGACCAAGATTACTAAAAAGGACAACCTGTGTCTCGCTAGATAAGTGGTGGTTGCTCTTGCAAAACTTGAACTTCAAAAAGGTAGATAGGGAGAAGAACCCTGAAGAGTGGAGGCATGCTCAATCTCGTCTTACTCAGCTACAGAACACACAGAGGAATGTCCAGACACGAGAAGCCAGACAGTTACACCTGAATGCTGGCTTCAGGCTTAATTATACCCCTTCTTTTACGGACATTCCATCTTTTGAGCGTGTTACTAATGCCCGAATCATTGTGTTCAGGCATGGGAAAGTAGACAAACCTGTGTATGTAGGTAATGAGGAGAGACAGCGAACCCTGTATCTATTATATGTAAAACACCCTCTCAGGAATGAAACTGGTCACTTCCATCCTGTCATGAGTCTTGAAATGGTCTTAGGGTCCTCAGGTTTTTGTCATAAGTGTCTTACATGCTATGACAAGAGCAAGGGTCACAAGGGCTGTGGACAGTGCATTTCCTGCAGGGGTGATGATTGTGTGATTGTTGATGGAGAAGAAATGAGTTGCTTAAAGTGCAAAAGGGATCTGAAATCTAGTGCATGCTATGATCGTCATGTACGAAATAGTGTGTGCTCCAGTTCGCATCGGTGCCCTCACTGTAAAGTGTTTTATAGACCAGGTGTTCAACACCGTTGTGGTTTCAGGGTATGCGATGTATGTAGCCAACAGGTCTCTGGCGTTCACTTTTGTTACGTGAGGCAGAAACAGCCAAAAGCCATCTCATCAAAATACATGGTGGCTGATTTTGAGGCTGATCCTACGGGGACTCAACACATACCAAATTTAGCCGTGGTACATTGGCAGTGCAAACACTGTGAGAGTGTCAGCCATCGTGACAACCCTCATTGCGCTAACTGCGGTACGGCTTGTGCCAGCTGTCGCTCAAAAGTAGGCAAGCATCGACGGGGAGACGATCTCCGTATGGTGTGTATGTCTGGTAGAGAGTGCGGGAGGAGGGGCTCGGATTTCTTCGGAGATGAAGCTGCAGCAGACTTTTGCGACTTCATATTCTCAAAGGAATTCGAAGGCTACACCCTCCTGTTTCACAACGGGCAAGCTTACGATTGTTACTTTATCGTGAAATACATCTTCGAGACTGTAACAAAGATGCCCAATGTGATATACAGGGGGAGCAAGATTGTCAGCATTGACACAGGGAAGTTTAGGGTCATCGACACACTGAACTTCCTCACCTTCCCACTGGCACAGATGCCCGGTATTTTCGGCTTAAAGGACGTACGTAAGGGGTATTTCCCAGTGTTCTTTAACCAGAAGAACATGTGGGACTTTGTCGGACCCATGCCTCATCCCTACTGTTATAGGGTTAATGCCATGAAACCTCGAGCTCGTGAAGAGTTCCTTCAGTGGTACAAGGAACAAAAGGGCAAGCAGTTCAATTTCCGTAAGGAAATTTTGGCCTATTGTGAGGATGACGTAAATATTCTTCACGAAAGCTGTAACGAGTTCAGGAACTGGTTACTGTCGATAACGTCACGTGAAGATGTAGTGGATGTTGCGGAGGGGGGTGAGAGAGTAACGAGGAGGGTGGGCATAGACCCCTTTCAGTATAATACCCTTGCAAGCGTGTGCATGATCACCTACAGGTACCTTTTCCTTGCTGAGAAGTACGATGTGGAGTTGGTCGACGGTCGTACCGTAACTGGCTATCTAAAGAATGACCAAATGAGGCTAGTAGATGGAGAGGGAGGGGAGATTAATCCTGCCTCTGTCGAAATCAAAAACCGAAATTTTGTGTCAACACCTATAGCTCGTATGCCCGCTTGCGGATTCGGAGGGTTAGACACCCATAGTAGATCCTCTATCCTCTGGATGGAGCACGAGGCTCGCCGTTTGAATGTCACCATTCAACATGCTAGAAATGGAGGAGAGCATCGTGTTCGTACCAAATCGGGAAAAGGATGGCTTAAGCTAGATGGCTACCATAGGAACCCCCAGACAGGAAAAGAAACAGCCAGGGAGTTCCTTGGTTGTGTGTATCACGGCTGTTGCCAGTGCTATGGAGATGTCACTGAGGAGGTGAAAGTGAAGCACCCTCACACAGGAGAGAGCCTTGACTCGTTGTATAACCAAACTATGAGCCGTCTGAGATGGTTGAGGGAGGAGCTTAAGCTTGAAGTGAAAGTGATCTGGGAGTGCGAGTTCAAAAACCGACTCCGCGAAGAGCATGAGCTACAGATCCTCTCCGAAGAGTTAGACTTGCTCCCTCGTCTCGATCCTCGCCAGAGTTTTTATGGCAGACGTACCAACGCGGCGAAGCTCTATCATGAGTCAAAGAATGGAAAAAAGATAGGGTACGCAGACATTTGCTCTCTTTACCCTATGGTCCTTAAACATGATGTCTTTCCGGTAGGCATACCCCAGGTCATATGCAACCCTGAAAGCACCGACATAAGCCAATATTTTGGAATGGTACAGGCTTGTGTTAGACCCCCAAGAGGTCTGTATCATCCATGTCTACCTGTCAGGTGCAACGGGAAACTCCTGTTCCCTCTTTGTGGGAAGTGCGCCAGAGATACCTCACAGGTTAAGTGCAGGTTCTCGAATGAGGAGAGAGACCTGGTGGGTACCTGGACCACTATAGACTTAGAAGATGCGTTGAATGTGGATTATGAGGTCATCCGAGTGTACGAAGTTTACCACTTTGAGGAACAAGCTAAATATGACAGAGAAGTGGAGGGTTCAGGTTTGTTCACTGAATACGTCGACATGTTCCTCAAGGGTAAACAGGCGGCTTCGGGTTGGCCCTCAGCAGATATTAATACAGCTGAGAAGGATGAATACGTGACTGAGTATGAGAAGGTGGAAAGTGTTGTACTAGATAAGGAGGCAATTAAATATAACTCGGGGAAGAGGGCTACTAATAAACTTTTATTGAATAGTTTCTGGGGTAAGTTTGGGGAGTCCAACAATCATAGAGTACACAAATTAGTGGGTAGTGGGGTTGACCTTTTTAAATATTATTGAATCCATCATTAAAACCTAGGGATGTCAATGTTATTGCCCGTGACCGCTGTCTGGTACAGTATGACAATGCGGATGGGTTTTTACCCGAAATGTCACATGTCAATGTGTTTATTGCCGCATTCACCACTTCTAATGCCAGACGGCGGTTGTATAAGGTGCTACTCGGTCTAGGGAGACGTGTCATCTATTTTGATACGGACTCCGTAGTTTACGAATACGATGACCGAGTGACCGAGTACTCGCCCGATATGGGGGATCATCTTGGTCAATGGACGGATGAGTTAAAGGAGGGAGAGCACATTACTAAATTTGTAAGTAGTGGCCCCAAATCCTACGCTTACATAACAAACATGGGTAGACAGGTGGTCAAACTGAAAGGCTTCACTTTGAACCATGAGAATGCTCTGAAGCTGGACTTCCAGAGTATTACCTCATTGGTTCTCTTTTGGGCTGACCCCGACACCCATCCCTTACCAGATGACCAAGATCCCTTCATATGCGCCCGATACACTAAAATTGCTAGGGATAAGGCCAAATTCCGCCTCTTTAATAGAGAGGAAATAAAAAGGTACAGGGTAACCTACAGTAAGAGGCAGTTAATCCCTAAGAGTTTTGATACCTTGCCTTACGGCTATTAATCATTGACATCCCCCTTCTTGTATCATTATTATTATTATTATTATTATTATTTCCCCCTTGCTAGTTAACTTATCATCCTTTTATATAACACCGACTGTTTTTTTTGGTTTTGTTTTTTACATTACTCAAACATTCAATCATAGTGACTGTTTTCAAAATACTCTTTCTCCTCTGTTTTTATCTAGTCACGACTACATGTATTATAAACGGTGATATTTATTTAGTAATAGCTTTTGGTGATAACCCTTATGTGATGTAATATAGCATAGCAAAAATGTGTGTGTGTGTGATATAAACAGTTATATTGATATTTATCTAGTGATAGCTTCTTGTGATAACCCTTGTATAATGTGATATAGCTAATGTAAGTGTGATATATTGTAAAACCTCTCATGTGATATAAATAGTGATATTGATATTTATCTAGTAATAGCTTCTTGTGATAACCCAAGTGTAATGTGATATAGAGAATGTGAGTACGATATACTGTAAAACTTGTGATAGTTAGAGATGTAAGCATTTTCTAGTAATTCGTGTATTACATGGTATAAGTGATATATATATATATATATATATATATATTTTTTTTTTCTTTCTTGTGATATAAATGCTGTATTAACAATGTATAATAAAAGTTGTGTTAAATTATGTAATATAGTTTTTACCCATTTTCTAGTGAATCCTAATGCAAAAGGTTATATCTGTTGTGATATCTTAATGTGATAGGTTGTATCCTGTGTGATATCTTATTTAAATTTTTTCTGATGATACGCATGTTGTATTGTTCTCATGAAGTGTTGATTGACTAAACTTAGGGGATATAGTTTAATTTGTGAAAATCTTTGTTTACTAAACCTTTTATCCCTACATTTGTATAAACTTTTAACTCTTTTCATTGAATCTACATTGTCTTAAATTCACTTTGATATATATCCTTGTTTACTACTAATTAACAATAAATACTTTTAACTGGTAATTATAATTCACTTATGTCTCAGTGGTTTTCATTTCTTATAAATATGTAGATGTTATTAAAAAAACTCTATTCGATAAAAAGAAACGCAACAAAAACATTCAATTTGAAATGAGGCCGTTCCCCTTTTATTTTTCTTGTTTACATGTTCAAAGAGTTTTCATACTCTCAGTTATCACTTGGTAGCTACTATTAAGTAGCCGAGCGAAAGGTAGACAAGAGGGTGAGACTTTATGTCTCGTGAGAGTCTCTTTCACTTGATCCATCCCTTGAGTGTAAACGAAAATGTCAATCAGTTCGTTGACCATGTATACATTGCGATACTTGAGCTGAATAAGTGCCTGTTTCACGACTTGACGTATGAAGCTGGGTTCCATGTTATGGATGGCTGTATCAACCTCTCGGTAACTCGGAGGGGTAATACGGATGTCGATTGACATAACGAGGAGCTCCATTTGCAGGGTACGATAAACCATGTGTTCTATGAGTTCCAATTTGCTAGAGCGGTTGATGTGCACTGTTTCGTATTCGTAGAAAGATTCGATACTGAAGCTAGCGGGGGCGGTTTGCATCTGCTCACTGTGCTTGTTGATGTAATCTTCTTCCGCATCTTTTTTACATCTGAGTAAGTCGATGAAGATCTTGTCACAGCGTTCTCCTGTGTCCTTGGCCTTCCATCTGAAACCTTGGATGAGACAGCTCTCTTGTTCATCAGGTTTTTCGACCTTAGATCTCACAACTTCGATAAGTTCTGCCACGTTGATCTTTAGTTTTTCAAACTCGGAAACTGATAAGTTGATGGTTTTGGCATGGTTTATCTCGGTGTCGTTGGTCAGGTTCTCGTGTTCTGTAGTAGGATGTAGAATGCTGACATAATAGAGGGTTTCCTGTCCTTCCCTCTTAAAATGACTGATAAGTATGTGCTGTTTCTTGTTAAGCATTAGTTGATATACGGCATGGTTCTTGATGGCTTCATGGATGTTCTCGATGTTTTCGCAGAATTTCTTGAAGGCCCTCTTGGAGAGATGTGTACTACGCCAAGAGTTCCTGGAGGTGGCCAACCGTGAGAAAGTGAAGTAACCGGCCTTCCATTTATCTCCAGGATGAGCGATGACCTTGGTCCTCTCTCGCAGGATACAGGTCATGTTTACGACTTGAGAATTGCTTGAAGGTTTAAGCTGAGCTGAAGCCATGTTAGCGGATGCGTGTGCGTGTAGGAGTAGGTGTGTCGATACGAGAGACGTTAGAGATGTCAGAAATGTTCGAGGTCCTTCTACTTCGGAAGTATAGGTAGTAGTGACGTACTAATTGGGATCTTGTGTAGGGGTAACAGTGCGGTACTACTGATGCATGAAGGAGCTACCCCTGGTGGAGGGTTAGGCCTGATTTACTGAAGCATGAAGGACTTGAGCCTTGAACATGTTCAGACTTGTAGCTGAACGGTTCATCAATTCTCTATGACAATGGAGTATTGTCCTAACCAGTGTCTGACCATTAAGGACAGGAATACAATAGACTATTGTTCATACACTGTCCTGTAGGTGCTATATGGGTTGGTTATCACTTATATTCACTTAATTACCCTCCATACAGAGTAGCTGTCAGAGTTGATTGAATAATGACCTTTAATTATAGTGCCCTGAGGGCTTACAGCCCATATACAGGCCCTTGTCGGTGATATCTTAAGATCAAAGGGTCTTAATTGTTTTTTAATTATAGTGCCCCCCAGGCTATTTGGGAGGCCCACTGGAGTCCAGAGACGGCTGATATTATGAGTTTAGGGGGGGTCCCTATTACGTAACAATGACCTATTGTGATAGTATATGCACTGACATGTAGTCACGTCTGACTATAAATAAAGTTTTATCTTATCTTATTATCTTATCTTGCTTAATTTGCCTTCATTGTTTCATTACTAATTGATTTTACTTTTCACTACATGCTAAATTGTGCCGAATGTAAGATAGATTCTTAGCCAAATAAGGTACTGACAGGTTACATTTGCTTCTGCATATCCCCCAGTCCCTAAGATATCGTAGGTAGTGTCTGCAATTGAGTTGACAATCTCTTGCAGTTATCGTCACAACTTCAGACATGCCAAGTCTCACTTATTCAGAGTCAGTCTCACTCATTTGGTTGCTGTCTCACTCCTCTAGACTTGAGTATCTTCATATTTTAAATAGTTTCACTCCAAGTGAACCAGAATAAATCTTTAACACTTTAATGTAAACTGGTTGAAATATGAACAACTCTCTTTGTGACTGTCTGAAAAAGAGACAACAATCAGGTTTATGCTTTATGCACACTTAATAATTGTGTTAGGTAAAATAAATATAATGTATGTTAAAAGACCTTATAACATGTTCATGTAACAATGTGAGGCATCAAATAAAGCAAAAAAAAAAACCAAAGTCTACATTTGGTCAATTTCTGAAACCCTAAAACCATCATCTTCCTGAAGCAAGCCGCACATCACCGCACGGCAATGGCCTGTGCCTTTGCAAGATATGGGCTAGATTGCATGGTTTATGCTTACCCAGTTTGATTGGTTGCGGAGATCTGTGAACCGACAAATGAGCGGTTATGTTTACGAAATGTATCTATATTTAGCGCAGCAATGTGGCATGAAGTGACGGTTGAGCGTTTTGAAGTGCTATTGCGTCGCTTGCATTGGCTGACCTACTGATTAGTTATGAGTGACACGTCTATTTACCGCTAGAGGGCGAGGGCGAACAAAACGTATACATGGCTTTAGTTCTGGCAAGGCATCACTCAGGAGCTCGCGATGAGAGGGATCCGCCGCCGTTGGGAAGAAGTGATATCATCTAAATAGAATTTTAGGAAAAATCCATGATTCGTGTTGTTGGACATGTTCCATAGATCTAAAATATTATAGAGGGCTTTTTTGAAAAAGTTGGATATTATTACGGAATAATTTTGAAAAGATGTATATCATAAAAAAGTTACAAAAGAATAAAAAAAGCTGTTTAAAAAAAACAAGAGAATATCACTGAAAAGATTTAGTTTGAAAAAGAAGAAATACTTATTGATAAAAATGCAAATTAGGAAATTTATTGTGAAAAAGGAGAATGCTGAAATAGAGGGATATTACAGAAAAATTGTTTAAAAAAGGCGAATATTATACAGTTTGATAAAGATAAATATTGATAAAAAGTCCCTAGAAAAATACGAATATAACTATTGAAAAGACATTTAAAAAACTGTGAGAGAAGGATGAATATTGTGAAAAAATTGTTCGAATAAATTGATATTGGAAAAAAAGTACATCATATGCAAAGAGACCTATGGGAAGAGCGGCCAGTTCTTCATTTTTTTATTAAGCCATTAGCTGCCATTTCAGGGTGTGTTTTGGGTGAAAACAAGTGACCTGTAACATCATTCTGCTTGTTGCTAGTGTGACGTCATTTTGACTGCTTGGAATTGATGTAAACACTTTAAGCTTTAAAAAAGTTTTTCATTAGGTGATTCCCTCATAAATCTATGAGATTAATTATTTGATTTGCATTGGTGTATTCAAATTAACAAATCCTCTCAATGCTTAGATGTGAAAAAGTCACTGCGGGCTTGTCATGCACCAACCCTGAACAGGCTGACATTGATTCCATGGTACTGGGGTCTCTAGGTATATCTTCTCTGTGATCATATATGGTTTCGAAAAAAAATGAACATTCTGAAAAAGCTGGAAAAATTAATATTATGAGTACTAGTTATAAATATGTATATAGTGAAGATTATTCTAAGCAAGATGATTATTATTGAAAAAGTAGTATTGAAAAGAAAATAATATTAATGTATATAGCCAACTTTAAGTTGATTGCACAGAACTGTTAGAAAAGTCGGGGTTTAACTTATATTTAACATGTCTATCCATTTTGTGCTGCACCTGGAATGCTCCATGTCATTATGGAAAGTTTTTCTCTAAACAGTTACATCACACTTGGAGGCTGAATCGTATCAATGGTTACTGGTGACGTCATAGACAAGTACACTACATATTGAAAAGCAAAAAATTATTCTGATAAGAAGATGACCATTATGAATATGTAGATAATATCACAAAAGTAGTTTTAATAGATCAATTTGAACAAGATGAATATTATGAAAGTCTTTTTTAAGAGATAAATATCACAAACAGGTAAGTTAAAAAAAAAAAAAACATGAATGCAGTGTATGAAAAGATAGTTTGTTTAAATATAAATATTCAAATATAACGGTCATGGCAGTTGGCAGAATGAGTAGAAATGAATTGCAATAAAGCTCATCCAAACAATGTATATATATCATGGTAAAAAATATTGACCACACCATTCAAGTCATGACCATACACAGAGCACCTTGCCGCCACCGGAGAACTGTCTTCTCAGATGAATATCTCGTTAATATTTGGTCTATTTTAAATCCGAAAACACCTATGGAGTCAGTATGAATTATACTACAATCCAGTCTTATTTGACGAAAATCGGACTAATATTAGGGGAGCAGCAGCTTTTTAAAGAAGCGCTCAGCATTGATACAGTCCCGGCGCGGACGTCTGCGAGAGCACCACTGTTTGCCTCCGCCAACCTAGCTACCTTCTCTGACAAATAACTTGCCTAATATTTGGTATATTTTCGATCCGAAAACAGGTATGGAATCAGTATAAATAATACTACAATTTAGTTCTTATTTAACGAAAATCGGACTAATATAAGGGGAGCAGCAGCCTTTTAAAGTCTACTCCTGGAAGCTGCGAGTTACTCCTACTACTCGCCGGCTTACTCCTACAACCCGACGAGTAACCCGTAGAACCCGCCAAGTCACGCGTAGAACCCGCCGAGGCACCCGTAGAACCCGCCGAGGCACCCGTAGAACCCGCCGAGGCACCCGTGGAAGCCCGGCGGGTAACCCGGCGGGTAACCCGGCGGGTAACCCGTCGGGTAACCCGTCGGGTAACCCGTCGGGTAACCCGTAGCACCCGGCCGGTGCTGCCCTGCCCCTTTTTGCTGCCAGAATCTGTCGCCAAACTGGCGGAAAAAGCTGTTACATAACCGTTACGTCACTCTACGGGTTCACTACGGCAAAACCGGCTAGTGTGACAGTGGCTTTAGGAATTGTTATATCTGTCACTGAAGTGAAACATCAGAAAGCCTAAATGATATGATTTTACAGGGATGGCTTTTTCTCAACTGCATCCTCTTCCTCATTCTTCTCTTCATAAGGTTTTTGGTGTTTAGATTATTAAGTTTATATGCAATGAAGTTTTTATTTCCTCCTTTCCTGAATGAATGCCTGTGTTAAATTTTTTTATTTTAAATATTAACTGGGTGCTTCCCTTGCCAGCGACAGATAACTGTCATATAAGGGACCCCAATCAATTAAATTTTTTAAAAAATAAAATTATTCTGAATTCTGTTCTGAGTTCTGTTACATTTCCATGTAAGGCCGTGAAATATTTTACTCTCTAGAATCCTTAATTCTCTAGAATCTTTTAATTCTGGGCCGATTAAAAATTCTAATTTTCATAGAGAGCTCAAGACCTTGTCCATAGCCTGTCCAATTGTTCTGATGAAGAGAAAATATCAGTATGTCATGGGGTATAATTCTTACAAAGAGAAAATATCAGTGTTTTTGGGGGTATGTATAATAATTGTTATGAAGAGAAAATATTGGTGTATTTTGGCAGCATGTAACATTATTCTAACGAAGAGAAATTATCTTTGTAGTTAGGGGCAAGTACAATAATTCTTACAAAGCGAAAATATCAAGGTTTTTAGGGGCATGTACAATAATTCTTACAAAGAGAAAACACCCACCAACAAGAAAATCCCTAAAAACTCCGTCTCATATGAATTTACAAAATTTACAAAAGCTAAGCATTGCTGATACAGTACCTCTAAATGACAATATCGAAATGAGAAATTTTTTACATTGCAAATATTGCAGCCATAGCAGAAAAAGTACTTAGCACTATCAAGAAATAGTTAATAATCACTTTCTTTTACCATGTGTTTATCTAATAGATTTAATTAAAATACAAAAATGCCTAAAAAGGTTGTATGAGAAATATAAATTGAGCAGTGTATTACAACTTTAGCTTGGCACAATAAGGAAACTGGATTCTTTGGATAATTTTGCAGGTGAGAGAAAATATTTTGTGAAGTCAAACTTACCATGAGTTTTGGTAATATTTTGAAATTCTGCATACAATACTGCTGTCAATATTTCATGCACCTGTTCAATAGTATTATTCAATTCTTTTTTAACCATCTGTTCCATTTTGTGAAAATATTCGTATTTATTTGCACTAAAATGAAAAACAGACTTTATCTGTTCCACAATTTTGATAAATGCATCTGAACATCAGTTTTGATGAAAAAAAAGAGAGAACATTTGGAGTGCCACGCAATTAAGCAAACAAAGATATGAGTATATAAAGTGCCATGGTTTTGAAGCGGCATCACAACTCACAACTTATCAACTGAGACAGAAACTGATCATTGACAAGATGATGAAACTAACAGCTTTCCTTGTGGTGTGTCTCCTGTTGGCTTCATGGACGCAGGTATGTATTCAAACCATGGAATAATTAAGATTTTGGAAAATAGAAAACAAAATATTTATTACGATATGATAATATACAAAACAATGTCTTATGAAGTGATTTTAAAACCAGATTAACATTTTGAAATTTAAAATATTTTTTCATTAAGCGTGTTTTCAACAACTTTGTCTTTGATAAGAATACAACCAAAATTAGTAAACTTACAGAAATTTATAAAACAAGAATGCCATTTTGATTTAAATGTATGCAAAATGGTTTTCATATTGGAAATATGTCATTTTGTACTATGTTAATCTCAAACATTTTTAATTGTCTGATTCGTCTCATGCTGCTGACCTGAAACTTAGCAACTTTTATGACATGAGGCTTAGAATCCATGCCATGTTATATGTTAATAGTGAAGCAGCTGAGGCCCAAAAAGTGCAATAGTTAAGGAAATAGTGATCACAAGAGTAGAACAGCAAGTTTCATATACCAAAATGTTCCCGAGAATATCAGCGCTTTCTGATGCTAGTCATGAAAATTACATAAATTTAGTGCGAAACCAGTGGCAATAGTTTCCATGGCAACCATTTAGTAAATATAAACAGCAGATATTTTAACACTAATGGCACTATTTTATGGCTATGACTATTTCCAGGTACTGTTGAACAATACAATATGGTAGTATTTAGGGCAGGGGTCTTTATAGCCAAGTCATTTGGATCTGGCTTGCCATCAGTTGCCATCAGTTGCCATCAGTTGCCATCAGCTGCTCTACTATAAACCATTTTTACTTGCCACAATGTAAATGTATTTTTCTTACAGACGTCCACAGCTGCAGGAATTGCAAAAAGACCTGACCCAAATTATGTCGAACCCATTGGTGAACCTGAGGGTGTCCAGGCAAGACGAAAGAGACAGGACGTTGATTGTTACCCTGGATGCGAACATCTGGATGACTACGAAACGCATCAACAGTTTGCTGAATGCATGAATGCCTGCGAATTTCCAAATATTAAGTAAAAAAAGAGATTCAGAAACAGATTAATATGGAATATATGAATTGTCAAACTCCAGTTAATCAATTCATGTATGCAGCACAATATAAAATTAATCTGTACTCTTTGCAGAATAAAATTATGACGCATGTGAGCCAAAATAATCAATAGTTATGTTATCATTCATTTTGTAAACAAATTAACAAAATATCAATCTTTCGGACAGCTTGCATGTTCCAGATGATGTGCTACCTGTTTGTTCAAGTTAAAAATTGGCTTTGGTGACTCATTCCCATGAGTTTCCTAGCACTTGATTTGTGACAAAATGTCCAACTGGTGAAATACATAATTAGTAAGGACTTATAATATCAATAGTTATGGCTAAACACTGATCTTACAACATCAAATACAGTCAGACAGACATACAGACAAATGACTTTTATTTAAGCAGGTAGCATTTACAATTGGTATTAAAAAACAACTATATATAAATCAGCTATCACCGAGGCCATCGTGAGGACCCCCTTTACAGATTTATAATTGATTTATAAATACAAGGTCCTTTTATTTAAAATGTGAAACACCCTACTGGAACCATTAATGAGTATCAGCATACACTGGCCTCGGTAATGCCCTTTGGTGCTTTAATAATTTAAACTATCTGATATCCTGGCTATTGTCTGGCAACTGTTTACTGTGAGGAACGCATCAATGTCAGTGTTTCGCCACTATCAGCATACCTGTGTTTGGTGCTGCCATCTATCGTTTTGAGTACAACACTCACTTTTTCTGTCCCTCTTGACTAATCAAGCTATAAATTTGCATCAGCCATTAGCAAACATTTGGCCTAATGGATAGAGCATTGAATCTGTATATACATGGTTGTGGATTCAAACACAGGCACGGCATGGAGGAACTGAACATATCTGTCTGAAACCATTGCACACTCCACCGAGGTTTAAATGGAGAGGTTGGCTATAAATGGAGATGGTACTGGTGACAGCTGGATGGGAGTTGAGAAAGGTTCCAAAGAAAATAGAGCCTGTCGGCCGAGAGTTAAATGCACATAACAGGCTGATAGCAGACTATAAACCACAATCTTTTCTTTTACCTTTACCTTTACATATTTTACATACAATCACTGTTTCAGTGCAAATGACCTGTATGACACCACAAAACTGCCCATTGTCCAGAATGGCCATTGTAGGGTCACAATCACCATTGTAGACAATGGACAGCGTGGTGATGTCACACTGGTCATCTTCACTTCAAATTAGGTCATATTTGAAAATATTGACGTGTGAATAAAGGGCTGGTCAGGTCACACATGAACTACATGGCCAAATGTGCCATGTGCGTTTTCCATGAGAAGGATAAACACATATAAAAAGCATGGTCTTTGCCTAATTATAATGAGGTGAAAACCATGCGTTTTCCATGCGTTTATCGAAACGCATGGAAAATGCACGTGGCACATTTGGCCATGTAGGACTCGGTAAAACCAATACAATGGATGACACAACAACTGCTTAATTACGGTATGCCAATAATTAAGCTGTTGCGAAGTCATCCATAATATTTGATATTTCCATGTCCAATGTCATATGGTAAAGTGTGAATCAACGTAAACTCACAAAGCACACTTGCACTTGCTATGAGAGATAATCTTAAGCTAGTCAAGCCTGTTTACAACACTAAGCAATATGGTTTCAGGTCTATTATGTATCAAGGTGCTATGATTTGGAATTCTTTACCTGTTGAATTAAAAGAAGTAGATGAATTAGCTGTAAGTTCAAAGATTTTTTAAGATGGTGCAATTCCCTAGAAAGTTGTACTTGCGGACCATGCATAATCTGTCAGCAAAATAATTTATGATCATTGTATAGTTCAGTAATCTCTTTCAAATCATCTGTATATATATTTTCATTTTGTTATTGTTATTTTATCAGTCAGCTAAAAGCTTTATAGCTTATGTTCTATTGTTTGTTTTACACGTCTGACTATAAATAAAGTTTTATCTTATCTTATTATCTTATCTTGCTTAATTTGCCTTCATTGTTTCATTACTAATTGATTTTACTTTTCACTACATGCTAAATTGTGCCGAATGTAAGATAAATTCTTAGCCAAATAAGGTACTGACAGGTTACATTTGCTTCTGCATATCCCCGAGTCCCTAAGATATCGTAGGTAGTGTCTGCAATTGAGTTGACAATCTCTTGCAGTTATCGTCACAACTTCAGACATGCCAAGTCTCACTTATTCAGAGTCAGTCTCACTCATTTGGTTGCTGTCTCACTCCTCTAGACTTGAGTATCTTCATATTTTAAATAGTTTCACTCCAAGTGAACCAGAATAAATCTTTAACACTTTAATGTAAACTGGTTGAAATATGAACAACTCTCTTTGCGAATGTCTGAAAAAGAGACAACAATCAGGTTTATGCTTTATGCACACTTAATAATTGTGTTAGGTAAAATAAATATAATGTATGTTAAAAGACCTTATAACATTTTCATGTAACAATGTGAGGCATCAAATAAAGCAAAAAAAAAAACCAAAGTCTACATTTGGTCAATTTCTGAAACCCTGATACCATCATCTTCCTGAAGCAAGCCGCACATCACTGCACGGCTATGGCGTGTGCCTTTGCAAGATATGGGCTAGATTGCATGGTTTATGCTTACCCAGTTTGATTGGTTGCGGAGATCTGTGAACCGACAAATGAGCGGTTATGTTTACGAAATGTATCTATATTTAGCGCAGCAATGTGGCATGAAGTGACGGTTGAGCGTTTTGAAGTGCTATTGCGTCGCTTGCATTGGCTGACCTACTGATTAGTTACGAGTGACACGTCTATTTACCGCTAGAGGGCGAGGGCGAACAAAACGTATACATGGCTTTAGTTCTGGCAAGGCATCACTCAGGAGCTCGCGATGAGAGGGATCCGCCACCGTTGGGAAGAAGTGATATCATCTAAATAGAATTTTAGGAAAAATCCATGATTCATGTTGTTGGACATGTTCCATAGATCTAAAATATTATAGAGGGCTTTTTTGAAAAAGTTGGATATTATTACGGAATAATTTTGAAAAGATGTATATCATAAAAAGTTACAAAAGAATAAAAAAGCTGTTTGAAAAAAAAAGAATATCACTGAAAAGATGTAGTTTGAAAAAGGAGAATTACTTCTTGATAAAAATGCAAATTAGGAAATTTATTGTGAAAAAGGAGAATGCTGAAATAGAGGGATATTACAGAAAAATTGTTTAAAAAAGGCGAATATTATACAGTTTGATAAAGATAAATATTGATAAAAAGTCCCTAGAAAAATACGAATATAACTATTGAAAAGACATTTAAAAAACTGTGAGAGAAGGATGAATATTGTGAAAAAATTGTTCGAATAAATTGATATTGGAAAAAAAAGTACATCATATGCAAAGAGACCTATGGGAAGAGCGGCCAGTTCTTCATTTTTTTATTAAGCCATTAGCTGCCATTTCAGGGTGTGTTTTGGGTGAAAATAAGTGACCTGTAACATCATTGTGCTTGTTGCTATTGTGACGTCATTTTGACTGCTTGGAATTAATGTAAACACTTTGAGCTTTAAAAAAGTTTTTCATTAAGTGATTCCCTCTATGAGATTAATTATTTGATTTTCATTTGTGTATTCAAATTAACAAATCCTCTCAATGCTTATATGTGAAACAGTCACTGCGGGCGTGTCATGCACCAACCCTGAACAGGCTGACATTGATTCAATGATACTGGGGCCTAACAGCAAATAAACTAATAAGACTCAAGACTCAAAACAAATTTATTTGCTTCATGCAATAATATAATAATAAGTTGAAACAATCAATATACTATATTTACAGTATGGGAGGCCAGGAGGAACACTCTTATAAAACCCATTAATTGCATCACTATCAAATGCCCTCCTGGTTTTCCAATATTACCATTTCATTTTAGAATATCAAATATCACTGACAAATATCACGGCGGTTAGAACCAATAGCATTTACGGCCAAATTAGCTGACCTGGCAGTGTAAATTAGCTTATTTGTCTAATAACAGTCATGCTTACCATGCCTAGAACACTTAATTTTATTTTTCAACAAGCTTTACGTAATATTGTTGCTTGGTTAGCAAATTTATCTGCCTGGAAAATTACCTTACTGACATTATAACGCTATATGAAGAGCGTCGCTGATTCGCGATTTCAGTACAAAAATATAAGATTGGAGATGTTTCCATTCAAGCCATAATCGAATACATTTTTGTACACAATAAACTTTGAATATTGAAAATCGGACTAAAAGTGAAATTTTAGCAACGAAAATCATAACAGTGTAAAAAATGACTTTCAAAACACATTAGCACATGATGTAACATCTGCATTAATTCTTTGAAACCAGTTTTTATTGTTTTTTCACTTGCTTTTCACATCAATCAGCCAAATATGGAACGGCGGCACGAATATCAAATGAATATCAAATAAATGTCAAACTGCAAAGTATGGAGTTCAAATGCACTTGGAAATGACTGGAAACATGTCTGATGGTCATTTGAAACCACTTTACATGGTTCTTGCATCACTTTACATCATTCCACCGAATATCAAATGGCTGAGGGAATGTCAAATGAATATCAAATGAATATCAAACGAATATCAATTGAATATCAAACAAATATCAAATGAATATCAAACAAATATCTATTGAATACACAAAGAATATCAAACAAATATCAAATGAATATCAAACAAATATTAAACAAATATCTATTGAATATACAAAGAATATCAAATGAATATCAAACGAATATCAAATGAATATCAAACAAATATCAATTGAATATACAAAGAATATCAAACGAATATCAATTGAATATACAAAGAATATCAAATGAATATCAAATAAATATCAATCGAAAATACAAAGAATATCAAACGAATATCAAACAAATATCAAACAAATATCAATTTAATATCAAACAAATATCAAATGAATATCAAACAAATATCAAAAGAATATCAAATGAAAATCAAACGAATATCAAATGAATATCAAGCAAATATCAAACAAATATCAATTTAATATACAAAGAATATCAAACGAATATCAATTGAATATACAAAGAATATCAAACAAATATCAATTGAATATACAAAGAATATCAAACGAATATCAATTGAATATACAAAGAATATCAAATGAATATCAAATGAATATCAAACAAATATCAAACAAATATCAATTGAAAATACAAAGAATATCAAACGAATATCAAACAAATATCAAACAAATATCAATTTAATATCAAACAAATATCAAATGAATATCAAACAAATATCAAAAGAATATCAAATGAAAATCAAACGAATATCAAACAAATATCAATTGAATATCAAACGAATATCAAATGAATATCAAACAAATATCAATTGAATATACAAAGAATATCAAACAAATATCAAAAGAATATCAAATGAAAATCAAACGAATATCAAATGAATATCAAGCAAATATCAAACAAATATCAAACGAATGTCAAATATGGGGTTCAAATAGAACTTGGAAATGACTGGAAGCCTATTTAATGATCATTTGCAACAACTTCATTTTGTTATTACAGTAATCAATGGTAGTTTCCAATAATTATTCTCTTTGAACCCCACACTTTGCCGTTTGATATTCGTGTGATATTCATTGGATATTTGAGCAGCCATTTGATATTCAGCTGAAACATGTAAAGCGATATTCATTTGATATTCGTTGGTTTCTATTTTGCCCTTTACAAGACTTTTCCCAAGGAAATATGGTGCGACAATTAGCTACATATAATGCAATTTTTCAATTTGGAGGTTGGATACCCTCAGGATTCAGAGAAAAAAAAATTAATTAATAATTATTATTATTATTTAATATTGAACAATTCCTCTCATGCACTTTGCACAAATCTTCAGCTAATGACATTGCTGCCTGTTACTTAGCAAAAGTCATATTTTCCCCTGGAAAAATAAAATGATTAGTGGGAAAATATGACTTGACAGAAAATAACTTTTGAAATACTTCATAATCTACAGCTTTCTGTGGAACCACTGTTATCCAGGTTAAGTTCAAGTTATACTACATATTATCATACACTGGATAAATGAGTCTTCATGTTACATATCCATGTAAGGCCATGAAATATTTTACTCTCTAGAATTCTGGGTCGATTAAAATTCTAATTTTCGTAGTGAGCTCAAGTCCTTGTCTATAGCATGTCCAATTGTTTTTATGAAAATAAAATATCAGTGTGTCTCGGGGTGTGTACAATATCTCTTACAAAGAGAAAATATTGGTGTATTTTGGAGCAAGTATAATAATTCTTACAAAGCGGAAAAATAAGTGTTTTTAGGGGTATGTACAATAATTCTTACGAAGAGACTATAACAATGTTTTTGGGGCATGTACAATAATTCTTACAAAAAAAAATATCGGAATATAAGTGTATTTGGCAGCATGTACAATAGTTCTTACAAAGAGACATAGAAGAAAAAGTACTTAGCACTATCAAAAAATAGTTAATAATCATTTTCTTTTGCCATGTGTTCATCTACTAGATTTAATTAAAATACAAGAATGTATTACATTGTATTACAACTTTAGCTTGGCTCAATAAGGAAACTGGATTCTTTGGATAATTTTGCAGGTGGGAGAAAATATTTTTTGAAGTCAAACTTATCATTAGTTTTGGTAAAATGTTGAAATTCTGCCAACAATACTGCTGTCAATATTTCATGCACATGTTTAATAATATTATTCAATTCTTTTTTAAGCATTTGTTGCATTTTGTGAAAATATTCATATTTATTTGCACTAAAATGAAAAACAGACTTTATCTGTTCCACAATTTTGATAAATGCATCTGAACATCAGTTTTGATGAAAAAAAAGAGAGAACATTTGGAGTGCCACGCAATTAAGCAAACAAAGATATGAGTATATAAAGTGCCATGGTTTTGAAGCGGCATCACAACTCACAACTTATCAACTGAGACAGAAACTGATCATTGACAAGATGATGAAACTAACAGCTTTCCTTGTGGTGTGTCTCCTGTTGGCTTCATGGACGCAGGTATGTATTCAAACCATGGAATAATTAAGATTTTGGAAAATAGAAAACAAAATATTTATTACGATATGATAATATACAAAACAATGTCTGATGAAGTGATTTTAAAACCAGATTAACATTTTGAAATTTAAAATATTTTTTCATTAAGCGTGTTTTCAACAACTTTGTCTTTGATAAGAATACAACCAAAATTAGTAAACTTACAGAAATTTATAAAACAAGAATGCCATTTTGATTTAAATGTATGCAAAATGGTTTTCATATTGGAAATATGTCATTTTGTACTATGTTAATCTCAAACATTTTTAATTGTCTGATTTGTCTCATGCTGCTGACCTGAAACTTAGCAACTTTTATGACATGAGGCTTAGAATCCATGCCATGTTATATGTTAATAGTGAAGCAGCTGAGGCCCAAAAAGTGCAATAGTTAAGGAAATAGTGATCACAAGAGTAGAACAGCAAGTTTCATATACCAAAATGTTCCCGAGAATGTCAGCTTTCTGATGCTAGTCATGAAAAGTACATAAATTTAGTGCGAAACCAGTGGCAACGACTTCCATGGCAACCATTTAGTAAATATAAACAGCAGATATTTTAATACTAATGGCACTATTTTATGGCTATGACTATTTGCAGGTACTGTTGAACAATACAATATGGTAGTATTTAAGGCAGGGGTCTTGATAGCCAAGTCATTTGGATCTGGCTTGCCATCAGTGGCCATCAGCTGCTCTACTATAAACCATTTTTACTTGCCACAATGTAAATGTATTTTTCTTACAGACGTCCACAGCTGCAGGAATTGCAAAAAGACCTGACCCAAATTATGTCGAACCCATTGGTGAACCTGAGGGTGTCCAGGCAAGACGAAAGAGACAGGACGTTGATTGTTACCCTGGATGCGAACATCTGGATGACTACGAAACGCATCAACAGTTTGCTGAATGCATGAATGCCTGCGAATTTCCACATATTAAGTAAAAAATAGATTCAGAAACAGATTAATATGGAATATATGAATTGTCAAACTCCAGTTAATCAATTCATGTATGCAGCACAATATAAAATTAATCTGTACTCTTTGCAGAATAAAATTATGACGCATGTGAGTCACATGAATCCAAAATAATCAATAATTATGTTATCATTCATTTTGTAAAAAAATTAACAAAATATCAATCTTTTAGACAGCTTACATGTTCCAGATGATGTGCTACCTGTTTGTTCAAGTTAAAAATTGGCTTTGGTGACTCATTCCCATGGGTTTCCTAGCACTTGATTTGTCACATAATGTCCAACTGGTGAAATACATAATTAGTAAGGACTTATAATATCAATAGTTATGGCTAAAACACTGATCTTACAACATCAAATACAGACAGACAGACATACAGACAAATGATATTTATTTAAGTCGGTAGCATTTACAATTGGTATTAAAAAACATAACTATATATAAATCAGCTATCACCGACACCATCTTGATGGCCCCCCTTTACAGATTTATAATTGATTTATAAATACAAGGTCCTTTTATTTAAAATGTGAAACACCCTACTGGACAACCATTAAGAAGAATGAGTATCAGCATACACTGGCCTCGATAATGCCCATTGGTGTTTTAATTTAAATTATCTGATATCCTGGCTTTTGTGTGGCAACAGTTTACTGTGAGGAACGCATCAATGTCAGTGTTTTGACACTATCAGCATACCTGTGTATGGTGCTGCCATCTATCGTTTTGAGTACAACACTCACTTTTGCTGTCCCTCTTGACTAATCAAGCTTTAAATTTGCATCAGCCATTAGCAAACTTGGGCCTTATGGATAGAGCATTGAATCTGTATATACATGGTTGTGGATTCAAACTCAGGCACTGCATGGTGGAACTGAACATATCTGTCTGAAACCATCGCACTCTCCACCGAGGTTCAAATGGAGAGGTTGGCTATAAACGGAGATGGTACTGGTGACAGCTGGATGGGAGTTGAGAAAGGTTCCAAAGAAAATAGAGCCTGTCGGCCGAGAGTTAAATGCACATAACAGGCTGATAGCAGACTATAAACCCCAACCTTTACTTTTACCTTTACCTTTACATATTTTACATACAATCACTGTTTCAGTGCAAATGACCTGTATGACACCACAAAACTGCCCATTGTCCACAATGGCCATTATAGGGTCACAATCACCATTGTAGACAATGGACAGCGTGGTGATGTCACACTGGTCATCTTAACTTCAAATAAGGTCATATTTGAAAATATTGACGTGTGAATAAAGGGCTGGTCAGGTCACACATGAACTACATGGCCAAATGTGCCATGTGCGTTTTCCATGAGAAGGATAAACACATATAAAAAGCATGGTCTTTGCCTAATTATAATGAGGTGAAAACCATGCGTTTATCCAAACGCATGGAAAATGCACGTGGCACATTTGGCCATGTAGGACTCGGAAAAACCAATACAATGGATGACACAACAACTGCTTAATTACGGTACGCCAATAATTAAGCTGTTGCGAAGTCATCCATAATATTTGATATTTCCATGTCCAATGTCACAGGACTGACCAGCCCTTTTTAAAACAAGCAGATGCAGTGTATGATTATGGTAAAGTGTGGATCAACGTAAACTCACAAAGCGCACTTGCACTTGCTATGAGAGATAATCTTAAGCTAGTAAAGCCTGTTTACTACAATATGCAATATGGTTTCAGGTCTATTATGTATCAAGGTGCTATGATTTGGAATTCTTTACCTGTTGAATTAAAAGATGTAGATGAATTAGCTAAGTTCAAAGATTTTTTAAGATGGTGCAATTCCCTAGAAAGTTGTAATTGTGGATCATGCATAATCTGTCAGCAAGATAATTTATGATCATTGTATAGTTCAGTAATCTCTTTCTAATCATCTGTATATATATTTTCATTTTGTTATTGTTATTTTATCAGTCGGTTCAAAGCTGTATAGCTTATGTTCTATTGTTTGTTTTACACGTCCGACTATAAATAAAGTTTTATCTTATCTTATTATCTTATCTTGCTTAATTTGCCTTCATTGTTTCATTACTAATTGATTTTAATTTTCACTACATGTATGCTAAATTGTGCCAAATGTAAGATAGATTCTTAGCCAAATAAGATACTGACAGGTTACATTTGCTTCTGCATAACCCCCAGTCCCTAAGGTATCGTAGGTAGTGTCTGCAATTGAGTTGACAATCTCTTGCAGTTATCGTCACAACTTCAGACATGCCAAATCTCACTCATTCAGAGTCACTCTCACTCATTTGGTTGCTGTCTTACTCCTCTAGACTTGAGTATCTCCATATTTTAACTTGTCTCACTCCAAGTGAACCTGAATAAATCTTTAACATTTTAATGTAAACTGGTTGAAAAGGGCAAAACTCACTCTTTCACCACTCCAGAACTTGGCATCTCTGCACAACTCCCTTTGCGAATGTCTGCAAAAAGAGACAACAATCAGGTTTATTCTTTATCCAAAATTTATTGCACACTTCAAATTTATGTTAGGTAAGTGAATATAATGTATGTTAAACCTTATAACATGTTCATGTAACAATGTGAGGCATCAAATAAAGCAAAAAGGAAAACCAAAGTCTTCATTTGGTCAATTTCTGTGGGGTATCATCATCTTCCTGAAGCAAGCTGCACATCACCACACGGCTATGCGGAGATCTGTGGACCGACAAATGAGCGATTATGTTTACGAAATGTATCTATAATTAGCGCACCAATGTCGCATGAAGTGATGGTTGAGCGTTTTGAAGCGCTATTGCGTTGCTTGCATTAGCTGACCTACTGAATGACACGTCTATTTACCACTAGAGGGCGAGGGCGAACAAAACGTATGAATGGCTTTAATTATGGCAAGGCATCACTCAGGAGCTCGCAATGAGAGGGATCCGCTGCCGTTGGGAAGAAGTGATATCATCTAAATAGAATTTTAGGAAAAATCCATGATTCGTGTTGTGGGACATATTCCATAGATTTATTTTCAAATATTATAGAGGGCTTTTTTTGAAAAAGTTGGATATTATTACGGAATAATTTTGAAAAGATGTATATCATAAAAAGTTACAAAAGAATAAAAAAGCTGTTTGAAAAAAAAAGAATATCACTGAAAAGATGTAGTTTGAAAAAGGAGAATTACTTCTTGATAAAAATGCAAATTAGGAAATTTATTGTGAAAAAGGAGAATGCTGAAATAGAGGGATATTACAGAAAAATTGTTTAAAAAAGGCGAATATTATACAGTTTGATTAAGATAAATATTGTTAAAAAGTCCCTAGAAAAATACGAATATAATTATTGAAAAGACATTTAAAAAATTGTGAGAGAAGAATGAATATTGTGAAAAAGTTGTTCAAATAAATTGATATTGGAAATAAAAAGGACATCATATGCAAAGAGACCTATGGGAAGAGCGACCAGTTCTTCATTTAGCTGCCATTTTAGGGTGTGTTTTGGGTGAAAATAAGTGACCTGTAACATCATTGTGCTTGTTGCTATTGTGACGTCATTTTGACTGCTTGGAATTAATGTAAACACTTTGAGCTTTAAAAAACTTTTTCATTAGGTGATTTCCTCTATGAGATTAATTATTTGATTTTCATTTGTGTATTCAAATTAACAAATCCTCTCAATGCTTATATGTGAAACAGTCACTGCGGGCTTGTCATGCACCAACCCTGAACAGGCTGACATTGATTCAATGACACTGGGGCCTCTGGGTATATCTTCTCTGTGATCATACATGGTTCCGAAGAGTTTATGAAAAATGAACATTCTGAAAAAGCTGGAAAAATAAATATTATGAGTAGTTATAAATATGTATATAGTGAAGATTATTCTAAACAAGATGATTATTATCTTAAAAAAGTGGTATTGAATAAGAAAATAATATGTTAATGCCACAGAGCATGATAGCCAAAGCGAGAGCCATGTTAAAAAAAATAAGCAAATGGTGTATATAGCCAGCTTTAAGTTGATTTCACAGATCTGTTTAAGAAAAGTCGGAGTTTAACTAATATCTAACATTTATATCCATTTTGTGCTGCTCCTGGAGTGCTCCATGCCATTTATGGAATGTTCTAAACAATTACATCACATTTCAAATGGAGGCTGAATCGTATCAATGGTTACTGGTGACGTCATAGACAAGCACACTACATATTGAAAAGCAAAACATTTTTCTGATAAGAAGATGACCATTATGAGTATGTAGTTTTGAAAAGATAATATCACAAAAGTAGTTTTAAAAGATGCATTTGAAAAGATGAATATTATGAAAGTGTTTTAAAGAGATAAATATCACAAAAAAAAAAACTTAAAAAAAACATAATGCAGTGTTTGAAAAGATAGTTTTTTTTAAATATGATTATTCATACACTACCTTACCTCAAGACATAAAGCAGTGAGCTAGGTAACAAGGAGAACCAAGGCAGTTGTTGATGCCATTGTTCTGCTATGGATATCTGTGTAATGTGCTCCAGTGACATCTTTTATATCCTAAATCCTTGTTATCCTTGTCGACAAATGTGAAATAATAATATTTTACCAAAGTTCACCTATTTTGTATTTCATCATTGTCTGTGTTAACTTATTGAAAATATTTTAATCAATTTATAATCCTCCAATTAACAATGAATAGGGAGTTTTCTTTCCAATGAACAGTATTTTACACTCATGAATTTCATTTCACGATATGAAAAGACTTTGTTTGTTCATTGAATGGTATAAAATAGTGAACATGCAGAATCATTATAGTTTTGTTTTAAAAACAGAAATGGCCACAAACATTTTGAAAGTACTGATAAGAATAATAACAAGGCAACGGAACTATGTTGGATTTTGTGCAATTCAATTATATTTTGAACAAGAAATAATAGAAATTATTACAAAGCAAAGCAAAATTACACAGACATGTAAATGCAGTAAACTGTTCTTTAATGGTGATAATCATTCTGATCATGGAGTCACCAGAGAAGGAGAAGACACTAACTATGATCAAAGGTTGAATCAGTGCTGCAATGACTTTTTAATTAGCCTAGAACACATGGCTGTCATAAAACGCGAGTGGGGCCGCCTGGTGGCCAACTAGCATCGTGCATCATCGCTGATGCTATTTTTAGACACGAGGGTAACCGAGCAGCATTCGTGGTAGATCGGGTGTGCTCGTTAATTCTCGTCTTGTTTACAACACACGTGGGAGACGAAAAGTTGAAAATACTTATTAAATACTTGTTAAATCATCAGCTCCGTCATACAAGTAGAATATGGCTAACCAAGAACTCGAAGGTAAGCATTTTTGTACATAATTAGTGGAAAACAGAGGGCATAAGACTTTCTGGCGGGCCAGTTGACCGTAGGTAGCGGGCCAGTTGACCTGACCGGCGGACCAGCTGTACATGCGGGCGAGTTGGTCAGAGGACCAGTTGTCGGGCGGACCACTTGACTAGACCCCGGACATAATTGCATACATGAACAACTTCACATTTTTCATGTAATATTAATAAGCTAGTGAATCAGGGGCAGATAAAGGAAAATAAGGGGAGACTGAACCCCCTCGAATTTCTTCTGGTTAAATAAACTAATTGGCTCTCAGACCCTCCCCCAAGTAATAATATTTATATATATATATATATAAAAGTGACATATATTACATGTTTATGAAGTACGACTTTTGTTAAATTCTGTTATGTAGACATGCATGCCACTTCATCTTATTATATAATGTGCATGTCTTTTAAAATAATATAAATATATTCAGATTGGTTGGATGTGCTTAAAACTGGGCTTACAGAATTATTCCAAGATGAATTTATAAATGTCAGCTCAGAAGGAAAGGATGAACTAAGACTTTTGTAAATGGCATTGAAAAACAACAACCTGAAAATTTTATTAAGAAAGTGATGTCCAAGTGATGTCTCAGACTTTTATGCTTCTCGGCAGTGTCTTTCCTGCCAATGACAAATTGATGAGCATTTGCATAGGATTTCATCCTCAGAGTAACAAAATTTCTGATCATAAGATCAAAAGTCCTAGTCTTGCCCTCTCGATTAATTTCATCGGATATCACTTTATCCCACAGGCTGATGATCAGGTTTGTAAACATCAGTCATAAATTGCTTTATTAATTTTAAAATAGCTGGGAGTTTTGAGGTGATGACCCTACATTGCGGTTTTGTAACGTCATGCAGTGATCTGGCTGGTTGATAGACAATAATTAATATTCATGAGTGTTTTTATACTTCATGACAATAAGCAATGTTCAGCTAGCAAAACAGATCAAAGATACGAAAGATGTAAATAAGGTATGTCACATCCCGCATATGTGTTCTATATTAGGCCTCATTGGGCAAGGTCACTTTTTGGATGACTTTTTAAATGTTTTTGTATTATAATTTTTTCCTGTCATTATGCAAATGAAGTCACACATAGTAATATATTTACCTGTAGGCCATGTAGCATTACAAATTGAATGAATAACATGGGGAAAGAGTGTAGATTAATGAGTTTTAACAGATTTTACAATGATTGGGATTCATGTAAAAATTTTATACATTGGAAGATTGGTTCATTTATTGCTTAACAGATCCAATTTGTGCTATTTTACTTGAGACAGAGTGAGCATGACGGGTTTGACAGTTTATTTTGCACAATTGTAGTTACGCCCATCATTCCTTTTTTGGAGAGTTACCTGTTGCGAGTGTGTTCCTCGTGGCCAATTAGAGCCAGAGGCCTACAATGGGAGTGCCCACTGCTTCACCAGTAACAACAGTAGCATCATAGGGCTCCAACAGGTATTTTGGTAAAAATCTCCTTGGGTATTTTTAATAATAAAAAATAAGTTAAATACATATCTAAATAACAAAATATATTACATATGACATTCAGGCCTTCCTATTTCCAAGTCTACTGAACCAATGGTATTTTTATCATCGCAAGTCTCATTTTCCGCTGGTGGGACTTGAACTCAGGTAGTCCTGCATGAGGTTGTATGTCACCCTGTGTTATCTAACAGACTGACCACTTAACCAATTGGCCACTAAGACCCAATCTCCACCCCCAGATTCGAGTTCTTGGTTAGCCATATTCTACTTGTATGACGAAGCTGATGATTTAACAAGCATTTAATATCTTCAAACTTTTTATCTCCCACGTGTGTTGTAAACTAGACGATAAACAACCATCAAGAATTAACGAGCACACCCGATCTACAACGAATGCTGCTCGGCTACCCTAGTGTTTTATCAGCGATGATGCAGGACGCTAGTTGGCCACTAGGCGGCCCCACTCGTGTTTTATGGCAGCCATGTGTTCTAGGCTAATTAAAAAGTCATCGCAGCACAGATTCAACCTTTGATCATAGTTAGTGTCTTCTCCTTTTCTGGTGACTCCATGATGCCACAAAGCATGATAGCCAGAGTGATAGCCATGTGAAAAAAAAGAAGCAAATGGTCTATATAGCCAACTTTGCATTTATTGCACAGAACTGTTCTTAGAAAAGTTGTTTACCTTCTATCTGTCATGACCGATTGGCAAATTCTCTCATTGATTAGCTTGTTAATTGATCAATGCATGTCATGACTGATTGGTTAATTCTCTTATTGATTGGCTTGTGAATTGATCAGTGCATGTCATGACCGATTGGCAAATTCTCCGATTGATTAGTTTGTTAATTGATCAATGCATGACTGATTGGTTATTTCTCTCATTGATTAGTTTGTTAATTGATCAATGCAAGACTGACTAATTCTCTCATTAATTGGTTTAATGCATGATTGATTGTTTAAGTCTCCGATTGGTCAGTTTATTAATTGATCATTCATTGTGAATATCAAAAAGGTATAACTTTATTCTGATAGGATAAGACACAACAAATTAAAACAGGCACTTTATTTTACATATCATACAACAGTACAATAATCACATATGCGCTGAAGACCTTTTGATAATCCTAAACAGTTTGCTACAAGCAAGCATTGGCGTCCGCTGAAAAGTTTCCAGAGGGGTGCCACTGTTTGAAAAATGTTTGAAGTGTCAGTAAAAACAAAATAATAAAGTAAAAAAAAAATAAAACATTCACAATACCACGTTTTTCATCACTTTTGCGAGGGACTACTTTCTCAGACTTTCTCCTCACAATTTCTTGAAAATTTTGATGCATCGTATACGATATAAAATTGAGAAAAATTACAATTCTCTTTGACAAATTATGCCGTAAGTTCATTAAATAAATACTTAAGTTCAACAACAAAGACTGCGGTTCATACTGTAAGATGGTCTCTTTTTCTTGCAATCTGTTGGGTGAAAAAAATGAAAGAAGTCAATATCCAGCCCCCCCCCCTCCCCCTTGTGGGCCAATGCGAGCATGCACCTATGCAAGCAGGTGCCCATGCAAGCAAGCGAACAAGCGGGTTCAATTGTATACAAAATTAGCTAATACAAATTTTAATGGCAGTACTATATCCACTTAAAAAGAACACATCAAAATAATACTGTAATCTCATACGCAATCACAATCCTTGAAAAAAAGAACCTTATAAAACCCAAGTATAAAAGTTACTACAATATTAAATCCCATCTTAACTAACTAGAGACATTTCTAAAGTTCTTGTATATTGAAATGGGTATCTCAGAACGATATATAATACTATATTTTAAATGTTTTTTTTTGCCGTAATGGAAACATGGGACTCCATCGAAGAATTTCCTTGATAATAAGCACATCATAGGCCTATAATGCAAAAAACTAAAAATTCTAATAGTGTACACAATATTTTATGCCATATTCCATCAGACATATGAATTATTGATTCTTAATTGTGTCGTGCAATTGCATGACGCAATACCTCAATAGGCTTGCAATTGTTATAAGAGCAAACACTATGCCATATTACAGGAAACCTCATTCATAAATATCATTTGAGAAATTTTACACATTTGTAATTATGCAAGTTGGCTATCAATTGGCTTATATCAGGGAAAACACCAAGCGATAGGCAGATAGATATGGAAAGTGCAGCCCTCTAAGGCAAGTTCTTGCCACTATCAAGGGTTGATTGATGAGGTGAGAGGAGGAGTTCACCCATGTTACACATTTACCCCATGGGTGGGATCTTTTACTTGCCTCAGCATAGACACCGAGTACAAAGGTCCACCAATTAAACGTCTCATCCGAACGACATCCAGCTGCTGGGATGTTGCTCATGAAAGGTGCCTGCATAACAACAGATAATAAACATAGAATATTGATTAAAATAATAAACCATAACTCTGCTTGCATAAATTTGATGATCACAATTGTACATTCTAATTAAGCTTTTTCTGGAAAGTAATCAGATTTAGGAGAGTGGTACATGAACTGGTTGCCAACTACTTCATGATAACCAGGGGGTGCAGATGCATCAGGGTAACTAGGTATTACTTGGGATTTGGTGGGTATGTTTGGTCGTTAACAATAGGTTGGTAAGTGATATGCATTCCTGTAGGAGTATTCTGAATGACAGCGGTCGGTGCAATGTTGTTAAATTGGTTCATCCCAGAATTGACGCCGGGGTTAATTTCAATCCCTTCTTGGTTGTTCGCTGTTTCACCACTTGAATTACCCTTGTCGTCATCATCCGTCCAACATTTGTAACAACAGTAGTAACAGCACATTAATGGAAGTATAAGCAAGAGGAGTAGCCAATATAAGTTTTTGTCTTTCTCATTACAACCTAGTTCATCCGACCCATCCGGGCAGTCATCGTAACCATCACAAATTACGCTCATATATTTACACTTGTCACCGCACTTATACGGCATGCCATCGGGACATGGCTCTTCCGGACATCGCCAGATAGTATCGATGCAATTCCCTGCTTCGCATCGCTTTTGGTAACTGTAACACGGCTCGCTGCCATCACCACACGGCTCGCCATACAGCGCGCAAATTCCATCTGCGCATGCAGTTTCAATATATGTACACGCTTCGCCAGGACAGCTCCTGTAATCTTTCCAAATGCACATCAAAGCGTCCACACATCTTCTCCATGTGCCACTGCAATCTTCTTGCAAACACCGCTCGTCATCTCTCGGACATCTGCCATCATCACATCTGCCCCTCGGACAAGTTGGGTCATCCTTCTTGCGACAATGTGCAGTATGCATTAATCCAAGCACCAGTAAAAACTGCATTATCCGCAACACACATTTGTACGTCATCAATCCCATATTCCAAATCATCGACAATGTATTAACAATTTGCAATCATGTATGATGTATGACAGCTTGTTTGTAAACAAATCCATTTGGCTACATGTTTTTAATGGCTATATATACCTATTTTGATGTTGATATGCTGCATGACAGTCTTGTAAACAAGCAATGGCCGTTTCAGTGGGTATCTTCCGTAATCAGGAGCAAATATGTCCAATTATATATATCCAGGATATATATCCGGTAGCTCTATTGATGCTCCGTGGTTTTGCAGCCAAATGCCAGTTCAGCAGTTGCATTGGCGTCATGCTAATGACATTGACCTAAACATGAACCGCAACTAGGTCAGCTCACAACGCGGCGCCACTTCATGCAGTCTGCTGCAAGTATGACAGGGCTAGCAGACGAAAACAAACATTACTGGTTGATGTAATATTTAATAAAATATATAGGCCTAATTTATTGAACAGTATTCAACAAATCATTTATATTGATTTATAATTATTTGGAAATAGCCATCAAATAGTGAAATGTTATCTGGTTGGATTATTCTATATAGGGGAGAATTGGGTATAATGGCGAACTTCGTCACTTTTAATTTTTACATCTAATATTGTCAATACAGATTTAACAATATAGTCATCCCAAACCATAAACATTTCAATTAAAATAAACATAGCTCTATATCAATATAAAGTTGGCATATTTTAATCCCGCCAGGGTGGGGTTAATTAAGGCATACACAAAAGTATCCAGTTCAAGATGCCAATTATTGTGCTATTTCTGGGTTTATTCGTGCACCTAAATTGCCGATTTTTGCGCATCTGGGAACAAAATATCGGGTTAACATTTTCTATTGTTCTCCACTGATTATGCAATTCACTCAGTTGCAATTAGCACATAATAGTATTATTAAACTCGGCATACGGCATAAAATACAGACTATGTGAACAAAATACACAGAATATAGGCAGAAGTAGACCATGAATACTGGAACTTTAGTCAATAAATACTTCCCAGTACTGTGCTGAAGCCATCAAATCAAAGCCCATGGCAGCAATCTGATTATATACATATTTTGCTTGTTTACTCACCTAAACTAAATTAATCAATTTCTCTTATAGTAAACAGACTGGCTGATGGTGCTAAAGGTCTGACCACAAAATGACAGAATAATTATATTTTTATCTGCTGAGTTTACCGAATTCTGGTAGTTCAGAAAAAATACTAAAACTGATAAAATATGAGTATATTTCTCTTGTATTCAAATAATGTCCATAATTAGGTCACTTGGCTTTGAAGTGACAGCACACAGTGCAGACCTAATTCAGTTTTCAGAACTGTGATAGGCTTTTTCCTGTTTGTCACTCTGGATATGTTAGTAGCCATATTTTAGAATCTTTTCGGAGTTAACAATGTGAATAGGATATCACTGACTGGCTGTGTCTTTTATCATTAAAGTGGGATGCCAAAAGAAAGGCTCACTGTTCCGATTCTAGCTACACCACTTTCATAAAATAAAATGTCAAAGAGATCAGCAAAGAGAGCCAGTTCAATGTGAAGCCCATCAAACATAATATTATTACAATTATATTCTTTATTCTTTACTCAGTTGCTGTGAGCCAATCAGAATGCTTCATTGTCATCCCGCATGTGTTTATATTGGACATCTTCTAAATATGTTGGATGTTTGCAATGTATATTGTACAATCTTGATAATATATAAACAATGGCGGATGGTATGTCATCCAACATAGAGTGTTGTGGGATTCGGTAAAATTGTATTGGCTTCGGATTCACCTCAGCAAGTGTAATTTTCCTCATCCCACAAAACTATTGTTATGATATAGTTACTTCCACATAAAGGTCTATAGCTCAGCACCTACAGCAGCTTTAGTGTGCTAATAACAGTGGCAGTTTATGCAGCACCTAACCGGAATTGTCCTTACCAATTATCAATATTTTAAGACTATGCCAAATGGAAATTCTGTAGGATTTCAGTGTTGTTTAGTACATTTAATGATTGGAAATATTACATTGCTTTATTATACCATTTTTGGCAGTTATATGATGATATGGCAGAACTTAAAAATTTGCCTCAACAGACTACATTGCCGTTATGACATAATAGTACACATATAGAAGTATCTGTAATTATGGAGCTCCTTTTATTTGTAACAACCATTCATGCATTTATAAAGAACAGTCCACTGGATGTTTAGGTATCCGTGGTTGCCATGGTAATTATTGTAACAGCTTGGTTAACTAGTAATCACCCTTAAAATCTGATTAATTGCAGGATTTTTTTTAGTCATATGCTTTTATACCAAAATCTAACAAATTAATTCAAGAATTCACAATATCTAAATTGTACAAAATTTATAATTATTGGAGGATTTGGTTACATCAACTTTGTTTACATTTTAGCCAATTATGCATTGGAACGTAATTACTTGCAGAAAAATGTTTAATCATCTTTATTGAAAATGTGAATAATATATGAGGTCCAAATGGGCTGATTGTGTCAGGGTTTAAGAATGTACATGATGCTTTATTATTTATTTTATTATTTATTAGTGTACCATTCTTAATAAAAATCCAACTACATTTATAAAGAGACAGATGCTTCATGAATTTCACCCATGAATTGAGAAATTACCATTTGACAAAATGAAACATTTCAATTAAATCGTATGACAGTAGTACATAATACAAGCATAATTGGTCAGGAGATATCCATTAAGTTTATACCAATATGGATACCCAGGATGTACGTCCTTCTACTCTCTTTTTCAGGAAGCTCAAGTAGTCTTGTTTTGATAATAACCAGCGCTCTGGCATTATTTTGACAGATTTGACAACATCATCAATCTTCACTAATGAATTTGGAACCTATTACATTTCCTTATTCAAGACTACATGGGGAAATGCAAGGAAATTCTGCAGCTTGTATAGAGGTCATCTTGCGGCACTTGAAACTAACGCTGAATATCAAGCGATTCTGCCTTCCGTTAATCTTACCAATAAAATTTGGATCGGAGGCAATGATAAGGCGATGGAAGGTGTGTACGTCTGGGAACATTCAAGATTGACTGCCACCAATGGTCCATGGTACCCTAGGCAACCATATGCAGAATCTAAACAATTATCTGATTTATGGCACTGCATTACGGATTATGGGAGGACTATAAATGTGATGTTAATCAAATACCATTCCTTTGTGAATTATAATTGTGACATGCTACAATATATCTTTTTATTATGAATTTTAAAATTATTATTATGCTTTGGATCCTATATATTTATACATATGGACCAACTGAATAATCATCTGATTGTATGGCACTGCATGCCGGAAATATGGGAGGACTGTAAATGTATTGTTGAACAAATACCATTTCATTTGTGAATTATAATTGTGACATGCTACAATATATATTTTTATGAATTTTAAATTTATTATTATCCTTTCATCCTTAATCTAACGTGGTCTTATATAGCCATTGTTTACATTGGTGTGTTGTAGTTCATTCTATTGTCCTTAATTGTTGATAATTAAAGTCGAGGTAATATTATGTAACAGCTTGTGTTCACATAATGGAATACAATAGGCCTTTGTGTATGCACAATGCACGCAAAAGATTTGTTTATGTTTTTTTACCTCATTTGGAATTGCAACAAAAGTTCTTAATATAATTAATGACTACGCATCTCTAGAAAAATTAAAATTAGTAGGGCATCGTTTTCTGGTTTTATCTTCTTTGGGGCCAAGTATAAAATGGGGCAGTCTGTCACACATATGAGCTGAAGATCATGAAGAATCTGTGTAACAGCTATGGGCGCATATTTTTCATTTTCCTCGGAGGGGATAAAATCTGCGAGGTAGACATAAAAAATGTCTGACATGGAATCTGCTCTTAGCCTTATGATGCCATTTTAACACAGTTCTCATGGCAAATTTACTAAAAAAAAACAAGAAATTAATAAAAAAATAAAAATAATAAAATACCAACATGGTTAACATGAATTGCACTTTTAGCATATAATACAAACTTGTTAAAAGTGGCTGACTTAATCCTTATGCAGCTAGTAGACACCAGAAACCATAACTATCACAAGCATACTGGTCGTAGGTAAATCGCGGTGATGCCGATCCACACATAGGTGGCAGCACAAGACAAAAGAGAGAGCAAAGAAGACCAAGAACATGCACTCTCATAAGTAGGACATGCTATTTCTACAAGGAAAAGGAGGCGCATTGGTAACAAAACTGATTACATCATGAACAGAGAACAATCGGCGGCTATTGAGTGACATCATACTGGCCAATTATGACATATGCCATGATACAGACATGGTAGCGTTCAGATTTTGGTGTTTGGTGACCTCGTAAATATGGTAAATATTTAGTCCATTCGCCCATTACGACAATGAAATAATTTGGAAATGACATGTTAATGTGTTGTTCACGTGAAATTGGCAAATCTACAAACTTGACTGGAAATTTCTGAAGGAATTTTATTTATCCACTAGGGGCGTTAAAGAACTCCGGCGCGCTATGTAAAGGAGGCACAGAATTTACAATGTGAAGTATAGGGAGAGGTGCTTCTTGGTAATATTCTTTGGAGAGAGCTTGTACAGGCCCCCTGGTGCTAAAATTGTCAACCAGTGGATGGCAGATTTAAAAAAATTGGTGATGTTGTGCCAGGCCCACTGCTGCCATCTACTGGTTGACAATTTTAGCTCCAGGGGGCCTGTACAAGCACTCTCTTTTGTCGTTGTGCTGCCACCTGGATGGCTAGTCAAATTCACGATAGGTGGTGCTTTGACGAAATCACGACGACTAACCTACCACTCATACTATTTCTATTTCTGAGGAGTACGAGTAACATATGGTGCCCTATTATTGTCAGGTTTTTGTTTAAAGGAGCAATCAATAAAAGTCTAGCACATATTACAAAATCTACATAAGATCATCAAAGCCTCATGCGGAACGACTGGAAGAGATGAATACCAAATTGCTAATGAGTCTACTCCCTGAGGAAGCTATTATTGAGTTGCCGAAAATGGACGGATCATAAAGAAGGATAACATCCAAGTGTGACCTGCAACTGGACAGAGGAGTGGACAAGTAACTGAGACAAGTGGGTCTTCAAGGAAATCAGCAGAGGTCACCTGATGCTGTGTTGGATTCCGGATATCAGTTTTCACACTTTCTGGTCAATCTACTTTTTCGGAACAGCACCAGCCCCATGGTCGCATTATTTGCATCTCTTAAACTCAATTGTTGAATAATTCTGATAATCAACCTAATGTTAAGGGTTTCACATGGATCGGTCATTATAGTTCCCTCCAGGCATTTAAGGTATGCAAGGCAGTTTGGTGGGGTGGGATTATTGATTAATATTGAACTATTACGAAACTTTGAAACCTCTATAGTTTCACAAAATACTGATGGTATTCTAGGTGTATTGTTTTCTAGCAAAGAGTTTGATTTGCAATTTATTGTATTTATTATCTACTTACCTCCTGAAGATTCACCATGGGGTAGGGATGCTGAACATTTCTTTGCACAGTTGCTATCTTCTATTTATTTTGTTTTTATTAACAGACTGTTTTAAAATGTTAAAAAGTCCTTCAAAAATCACAAACCATACTGGAATGAGACTCTTTCAAAATTGTGGAAAGAAATGAGAAATGTGGAAAGGATTTATTTGAAGTTTTAGCGTACCAGACGACATGAGCAATATCGGCGGAAGTTGTTCCGCGAATGTATTTTAGAAACTTTTAACGTTAATTTTGTACTAAGTTTTTGTACTTAACCAAGCCTAATGCTCAGCTGATAGATAGATAGATAGATAGATAGTTAGATAGTTAGATAGTTAGATATGTTATTGCTATTGAGGGTTAATTAATGAAGTGAGAGAGAGAGAGAGAGAGAGAGAGAGAGAGAGAGAGAGAGAGAGAGAGAGAGAGAGAGTCTAACCATATTACACATTTACCCCATGGGTGAGATCATTTACTTGCCTCAGCATAGACACTGAATACAAGGGACCGCCAATTTGACGTCTCATCTGAATGACATCCAGCTGGGATGTTGCTTGTAAAGGGTGCCCATGGCTGCTTTTAAACCCTAGTCCTTCAGAGGAGCAGGTGAGTGTCTTACCACTAGACCACCCAGCTGGAATTGATCTCATAAGACTGATACCAGGTTGTTGTTTTTGTCGCTGTAAAATCTGTCTCATTATTTTTAATAAATACAGCAATGAATGACCTCTGCACAGCCATTTTTTGCTGGCATTTGTGATGTCACAAGCTACAACTAATTGTGACACACAATGGCATGACATCATCAAACAATGGATGACGACATCACAAGCTACCAAATTTAACCTGAGCAGAATTCAAGGAGCTCAGGAAATGATAATTAAGTAGGGTTTATAATTGCCCAAGCTACTGAGCTGTTCACTTTAGCGCAATTGTTCATAAATGACTATTTTCTGTGGACACTAGCTGACAAGACATGAGTTGGCTCACCTGAAATCCAAGTGACCTGGGTTTTGGGGGCATTTAAAGACATGTGAATGCCAAGACCTGTGTTGGGGATGAAAATACTACAGCGTACCAAGTTTCATGATTAAGCGATGAAAAATTCATGGTCATACCATCTCAGCCTATAGATTGTCTACTTACTGTTAAGTCCTGGCTCTGGGGGGTTGTCTTGTTCTATATCATGAGAGCCTCCAACACAGTTTGGGTAACACTTTTTGTGTTTTATGCATTAACTTTGGTTTCGAATGCCAATCTTTCTTCCACCTTAAAGTTATTCCAACAACGGAGAATGCCCATTAGGTCCCTGGTTCCAAACCCTTAACTTGGTTTTCAACACTCAAGAAATATTATTTTTCCAAATTTTGTAAAAAAAGTGCCGAGACTTGTCAGTGTGGCTATCATAAGGCACCACTAGGCCATATAGAGTGTTACTGTATAACATTTCATTAGGGTAAGTACATTAGTGTTAGAGTTCAGCTAATGAAACAAAAGTGTGTTAGAGTTCTGTTCTGGAAATAAAAGTGTAATGCCCGCCCTCCTGCCCGTCGGACAGGCACTTAATAATTTTAATGATGCCTGTGTGCTAGATGGGTTTCACTGAGGGTTTAGCTGCAGCTCAGTCCATGAAATGAAGTCTGAGTCTGAGTCTGAGTCTACATTTGGTATTTTGAATGATGATAGCGGAACATTGTAGACCTATTTATCAATATTATCATAATTCAACCACTGAAACGAAGAATACATATTGTTGTTATAAACTTTCCGTAGGGAAGTTTATATTGTTATTGCTGATCTTATTTTTCTTTCTTTCTTTCTTATTATTATTATTCTTCACAAGAAGTAAAGGCTTATTACTCAGTAACTAATAAAGATACAGCTTTGGCACTTAAAGGGAACATGCACAGCCAGAGCGCGCTTTGAACGGCACAAATTTCATGACCAAATTTTCCTGAAACGTCTCTGCAATTCACAAAAGAAAAAATAAATTGAAGAGGACGGTTCCAAGAAACTGGGTAGAGATAATGGCATGAGAATTTTTTTCAAGATACCTTAGACAATTTTCATGAAATTTATTTTGAAAACCATAGAAGCAATTATCATATTGACTTGCCATTTCATACTTTTGTAGTCCTACCCTAGTACAACTAATATGCAAAAAATGAGCCCATTTGGTAAAGTGGTCTTTTTGACTGCTTATATCTCGGCTCCAAATTGAGATACAGGAATCTCAAAGACATGTTTAGTATCCTTGAAATGTCCTCTTTGCTCTAGGCAGTGCCGTTTGGAAAAGCGTCAGACATTGAAAATTTTTTGTCACTTTTTTAAATTCAAAAAATGAAAAAATCCCAAAAACATTAGAAGAACTGCTTGGATTCTCACCATTTTTTACAGATATGTCCTCTAGGGAGTACTATGTAAATGTAAAAGGGCAAGGGCTTTGATCAAAAGGCTTAGGCCCTAGAATTTTTTTTCAGTCCAAATTTCAATAATTTTTTACTCGAGTTCTATTCAACCAAATTTCATGCAACTGGTGTCATTATGTAGAGAAAAATTAGGACTTTACATAGGATACCATGTCTATTCACCAACCTTAACCAGTTTCGAACCTGGAGCTAAAACTCTCTTTCCCATGTTATCCAATGGGGAGACCTACCTACCTACCTCCTACAACCCCAACTAACCCTGGACCGCTGAGTCAGCAACTTTTCCAATGAATGTTAGGAAATTTATGTTTATCGTCCCAAAAAAGCAGGAAGAAAGTCTTCAATTTCATTCATTTTTTGCACATATATGTCCTCTAGGTAGTACTATATGACTGTAAAAGGGCAAGGTCCTTCATCGAAAAGTTTAGGCCCTAGTATTTTTTTTTGGTGTAAATTTCAATAATTTTTAACTTCAGTTCTATTCAATCAAATTTCATGCAACTGGCGTCATTATGTAGAGAAAAATTAGGACTTTACATTGGATACCATGTATATTCACCAACCTTAACCAGTTTTGAACCTTGAGGCAAAATTTTCTTTCCCATGTTATCCAATGGGGAGACTACCTACCTACCTCCCTGGACGGCTGAGTCAGCAATTTTTACAATGAATGTTAGTAAATTTATGTTTCTCGCCCCAAAAAAGCAGGAAGAAAGTCTTCAATTTCATTCATATTTTGCACATATATGTCCTCTGGGTAGTACTACATGACTGTAATAGGGCAATTACCTTCATCAAACAGCTTAGGCCCTAGAATTTTTTTATCACTCATAAAGCCTGAATCGCTCACTCAGAACCAAAATGTTGTTGATAGATTGAACCAAAAAAATTCACAGGAGTGTATATACATGTGCTTCACAAATGTGAATTATTTCAGAATTCTAGGTCACGGGGTCAAGGTCACAGAGTGTCCTATATATGCAATTTTCAGGCGTTTTGAACCTGGGTCCTATACAAGGTACAGTAACCAAAAAAATAAAAATAAACCTTTTTTCATTATCTTACTATTCCTGTATAACTTTAGAGGTTAGGGCTATTATTTATGAGGTTTTCAGGTACTTTATTAATTTCTCTATTGGAAATTGAATAAAAAATCTTTAAAAAGCCAAAACCCAAAATTTTTCATTGGATCAGTCCCAAAATGTACAAGTGTGTATATAAATATGACTGAAAAATTTCAGAAATTTAGATCAAAGGGTCAAGGTTACAGTGTTTTCTACATATGTAGTTTTCATGCATTTTGAACTCAGGCCCAATGCAGAGTACAGAAAAACCCAATAGATATTTTTTGAAAGTCAGTGCTGGTGTGTGTTCATCTTATGAATAGTTTAAGTCTTTTCTTCACGGTTCCAGGCAACTGGCCGGAGATAATGGCATGAAATTTTTTTTCAAGAAACCTTGGAGACTTCTCCAGTGCAGAAATTAATGGTACTGAACAAGAAAGATAAAAGGAAAGGAAAGTTTATCGTAATTGTCAGGGACAATTGCAGGTCTAGTTTTTATTGGTATTGGCAGTAAGAACAGCTACACGTCAAGGAAAGAAAATTTTAGGCTTATATTAGATACATTTGATACAGTGGGTTGCAAAAGTATTCATCATCCATGGAGTGGATATATCACAGTTATTATTCTATACAGGACAAAAAAGGTACATGCAATCATAAAAAAATATTGATAAAGGGAATGCTAGATTAATAATAGTTAACTATAGACCATAATGTGCCCCTACCCTAGAATGGCATGTATATGATTTTGCAAAGGTTATGAAACATTACATATTACAGTTGCAAAGAGGCTTTAAAATTTGCAGATATGATAGATTATAACCTCAGTGAAAATTGTGATGTGCGTTTAGCATTACTGCTGACATATTTACATCCAAACTCCATGGGAGATGATTACTTTTGCAGCCAACTGTACTTTCTACTTTGGTTATTGTTAATCTAATATCATGAACTTCTTAATGGCAGTGCATATTTAAAATTATTTGACATGTATGTAAAAAATCAAACTAAGAATCCAGTTTCCATGCCAGACCAGACTGACGTTGAACCAATATCAGCTAAATTCATATGTCACATTATCTGATAATGTAGTAAACAATACAGATAATAAAAGGAGATGCATTAGTGGCTGGTGCAAAGACTGTCATTAACACCAATACTTTCTAGAATAATGAAATTTTGCAAACAACAATATCAGCAGGAAATTCAATATACACTGAATCACTGAAATATGCTGTTCTCTGAGTGATATATGAACATAGATCAGCTACAGACATGACTCTGGGATATAGCAAAACTCCTTCAGGTGGATGCACATCCTGGTTTATTTTGAGAAAAATAACAATGCTTTCTACAATAATGACACCTCGCAAATAATGATATTTGTTTGAAATTCAATGTAAATTGAATCACTGAAGCATGCCATACTGCCTGGAGAAATGTATGAACATTGATCAGTTACAGACATGACTTTGGGATACAGCAAAACTCCTTTAGTGCAGTCAGCTTGCTCATTGCAATCATGCAGTTTAACTGATACAACTGGCATGTGAATGCCACCACAACTTGTTGTATCCTTGTAAATCACAGAAACTGTTTGGAATCGTGCAGAATCGTTTAATTTCCACCACATCCTCCAGGTGTCATTGCTGATTGTTGACGTGTCGAAACAGGTGTCCACAGTGCCATCTGTGATTGGAGCAAGACTGAAATCTCCCTGCCAAGTTAAGCTACCACCACAGGGTCTTTTATTGACAAATAGCCCCAATGGAAAAGCTGAAATAAAGGTATATTACAATTTTAGATGTGAAGCTTGACATGACCACATGATAATCATTAAGGATGTGTACTGATTCACAGAATATTGATTGCACCCGTAAATT